>OY725321.1:33257437-33789382 GCA_963242795.1 Inga leiocalycina | reverse complement strand
GATTCTTAAATTAATAGATAATGATAATTTGTATGATTTTGTGCAGGAGTCATAAGATCAAAGAAAATTCATCCTCCTGCTATCCATATTCATCATTTGCTAATAATTGGAGCCAAGGATATGATTCTTCCCATTTTCGTGCTGCTGGCTATGTCTGGTGATGATGACCAACTCTTCAATTATAACACTCTTCAAGTTTTATTAATAATTAATTAATTTCCCTGTTTTAAATAATTCAATTATTAAAGGGAATCCAAATCTATTAATTTTCTTCTCTCTTTTTGAGGAACCTTGTTTTGTACCCACTGGAAAGAACCAAGAGGGTGATTGTATCTCACTCTACTTACAGATATTCGTTCATGATCAAATAAACGACAAGTACTTGGTGATTCAATGTACGTACTTTTATGTATATATGTATGTGTGAAAGGCTATATATATATATATATAATATTATATATTACTTACTCCCTTTCTTTTACTCCTTTGGTTCTTTTCATGGGGAAGAGAGAATACATTTTTTGGCTCTATTTATAAGGCCATCAAATTTTTCATATGAATGTATATTTTTAGGATAAAATTCGAAAGTTTTTGAATATTACCGTAGAGTTAATGAAAGTTTAAGGTTTTTCTTATTCTCTATTATAAAACTGGAGGAGGATATGAATAATGGCTTTTGAAGCTTGATGTATTATTAATTATTGTTAATGGCAGATGTAAGAGACGATTTGAAGCGTTTTTATCCAGCTAAGAGGAAATGGGGATTTGATGAACTGCTTCCTACGCAGACATTTGTAGATATTAATAATGGATATCTTGTTAATTGATTGTTGTCTCTTTGGAGCTGAGCTTTTTGTCGTACAAAGAAGTGGACGATATGAGCGTATCAAGTCATTGACGCCTGCTGAGAATAGTTATAAATTCACATGGAATCTTCACAACTTCTCCACAATCACCAACCCAGTTAGGTCACAAGTATTTACTACTCTTGAAGATAAAAACATCAAATGGTACCTACCCACTATTTATTAAAAAAAAAAAAAAGGCAGAGGGAAGATCTTTTCGTTCTTCGTCATAGTTATTAAATTTTTAATATGAATGTACAATTTTACCCTCCATTAAAATTGTATATTAAATTGGGATAAAATTAGAAAGTTGTTAAATTTTAAAATAGAGTTAATGAGATTTAGTGTTTTTCTAAATTAGTCCATGTGAAACATGAAAGTGACTTATAAACAAGATTTGGAGGATGCTATATATGTAGCATTTAGTTATTTTTTCTAGTTTTTGCCCTTAAGTGTTTTCAAAACTTTTTAATATATTAATTATGTTGTTGTTTGTAAATGTTAAGGAGCTTCGTAGTTGGTTATGTTCCGATGGGATCGGATACTTCAAGGAACTATGATAATGAATATCTTTCGCTTTATCTTGTTTGGGAGCGTAAAGATCTGCATCTGCCAAGTATTACCCAACTGTTTGCAGATTTCACTCTACATGTCAAAAATCAAATGGATGATTCCAGCCATATACAAAATTAATTAAATTATCATGTGTTTCAATGGATTATTTTAAACAATTATTTATTGTTTATGGATAATTAGAAACTATATATGTGTGTGCGCGCGCACGCGTGTTAGTATATATATCGAAGAATAAATTTTAAAAATAATTTAAAATCTGATTTCTTTTTGGTTGTAAAAAGAATCATATCTTATTATTATACATGATAAAGTTTGAACATATCTTAAAATTTCTCAATTATTTTTTAAAATGTGATTGTTTCATTGTTTCATTTAATAATTATGTCTTTTGTGGTGCAGGATCATAATGGTTTGCCACTGGCCATGAATGTTTTGGATGGGAACAATTTGCTTAGGGGAGAGAAGTCCAACGTTGTCTTTCTGATAATACCTTAATTTTATTTGCAGATATGGTATAGTAGGGTCGCACTCTACATTAGCCTACTTATTTAACCCAAAAATAATGGAAGAAAATAAGAAAAAATGTGGGTTCTTGATAAATTAAAGTAGCAAAAATAAATAAATTAATTTACAGAAGTTTGTTTTAGAAAAGAAACATCAATGCAAACAACTTCAAGCCAAGCTTTCTCATATCTGACTCAAAATCAATTTGATCCTATTGAGCACCAACATTAATTTCTCTTCTATAATAGATTGGTCGTGAATATCATTATTCAACATCTAATATTGTTCTCTTCCTATGAGTATTCATGGGAACAATCTCTCCAAAAAAAACCATGTTCATAGATCAATCCTAATCATGTTCTTCCTATGTTTGAAATAGGAGGAAAAAAAAAGAGGAATTTTCATCAATACACAAAACACAATTTCAATAATTTGAAATTGACAACTGAGACCTTGAAATTGAATCCATATCATATGATGTAAAGACTTTGACGTCAACAGACGCAAAAAGTCAATCTACTCCCTCTCTCCCTCTCGATAAAGACATGCATGAGCTGAAATTTTATACGATAGTGCATTTAAAACAACAAAAAAATAGCAAGTATAATTAATACATCACATTATCAATAGGGATAATCTTGAAAAAATATAATTAATACCACACTTTTTTTTAACCTGAGACTTAATACCACTTATAAGAACCACTAACTTTTTTACCATTATATCATTCTGGTCCTATTTATAAGTCCATTTTTACTAAAAATTTTGGTCCTTATTATAAGTCAAGTTTCAGAGTAATAAATGCGCTTTTTACTTGTTTGCCCCTATTAATTACAATAAACAATAAGAATTCATTCATGTTGACTTTTGAAATCAATCATAGATAAGGGAAAAATTGAAAATTTAGCCTATAATAAATGTGTTAACTAACTCTCTTTGGTATGTCAGAGTTAGATAATTTGAACTTATAAATAGGACCAGAGTGGTAAGAACCACTCATTCTTCTTAGAAACTGCCTTCTCAATTACCATAGTGACACTAAGGTCAAAAAAATTATAATAGTGACCGAAGGGAGTAGTATAAAACCTCTACGTTATCATTTCTCAAAATATCTAAATATGAGAGAAAATATGCACATATTTAATAGTGTTATGAATATATTAATTATGTGGATGTCTATTGACTCTTGACCTCTCATATCCTAGTCACCACTCATAAATAGTAGTTGGGAAACTAAAAAGGCTATTTAAAGTACATTCAGATGCATGAATAATGATACAAAGGGTCATTTAATGTATATTCATCCATATTAATTACAATATTCATTATGTAATATCCTAAATTGTAATTAAGGGCTAATGACCTCAAAAGTGATGTAATTAATGTTAATTAAACATCTTTGAAGTATATAAGGTAAGTTGTGATGCAAATGTGCTGGGTTATGGTTTAGTAAGCATTGTGATAATCAGGGGTAAAATGGTAAATTACCGACCGATTGGTCAGTTACTAAAGAGGAAACTCCTTGGTAATTGAGATCAATGGCTAGGATTGAAAGAGGGAGAGGTGGAATCCTACGCATGCAAGTCCATGTGAATCCATGGTAGGGAGAATAAGATGTTGACATGTGGCAAGTTGTTGACCATTGGATAAGGTCAAATTTTCAAACTCATTTTCTCTTCCCTCTCCTCTTCTAAGTCGGTTGAAGCATGGGAAATGGGGAAAAATCTGTCATCATCATTCTCTATCTCTTCTCCTCCATTTTCACTGAAACTAGCCAAGAAAGAGAAAAGCAAAGGTGATTTTTTGACTTTAGAAATGATCTCTTTAGCCCAAATGTTATGTTTTAAAGTTGTTCATAATAGTAAGGGCTTCGTGGCTATGGTTTCAGATTTTTGAAAGGAGGTGTTTTGGTGTTTGAACCAATTTGAAAGTGGTCAAATCAAGAAGTTAGTTTTGAAAGAAGTAAAAGGTGAGTAGTTGATGCACTTTGGTATATTTGTGATAATTTTTGATTGAGTTTTGTAAATTCTAGAATTTTTGCCCTAATTTCATGAGAATTGGATAATGAAAGAGTTTGAAATGGTATTATGTAGAAGATGGTATTAGGATGTGTTATAATGTCATTAGTTTTGATTTAAGAATTGAATAAGGAAGTTGGGCAAATTGTGGTTTTGTGCGGCCTTGTAAACTAGAGTTGAGAATGTGTGGATTGAGTGGACTGGGTTGTTTTGTAGCTACCAAGAAGTTGCTTGTGTCAAAATGAGTGAGAATTAGCTTTGGCACAAGTTTTAGGACCATTGGTAGTAAAATGGGTAAATCTAGGAACATATGTCAGTTGCTACGATTTTTGGCTTCTAATGAATAACACTCGAGTGAGGGAGGGTTCACTTGAGTGCTAAAGATATTTTCCCTTTTTCCATTCAGTTTCGCTTGGATTCTCAGGCAAAGCTCAAGAGTGCACTTTCGTTCCCACGAGTAATATAGGTCATCACTCGAGTGATCTTGGTTTCACTCGAGTGAGGGAGTAAGTTTAAGCTTTTGGGATTTATGGTTGCTCTCGGGTAGTCACTCACTGTGTCTAACTTTTTGGTGCTGAGTGCATTTGAGGTCATTACTTGAGTGCAGTTTCCTATGCTCGAGTGAGGGTGTAAGACATATTGAGGTTTGCCCTCGGGCAAACACTTCCAGTGTGGCACTTTTAGGGACTGAAGTAAATTTGGGGGTCATCACTCGAGTGAGGTCATCTCCACTCGAGTGAGCCGACCAAAAATCAGTGCTTTTGCTTCCAAAAAGGCATCTTTAAGGGTAGTTATCCAACCCTTTAGGCATATGTTTAGGCATTTAATAGCCACCTAAAGAGTTTATATGGATACCAACTTAAAGTATTATGGAATTAAGAACTTGGAAAAGAGATTGATCTATTATCCCTAATTTGGTTTATAGGATTTGACATTTGTGGTCCTCATGAGCCCACTGTGCCAGCGAATGTCAGGAAGGAACAAGGTAGTGACTCTTTCTTTTATACCATATGTGATGCATTGTATGTGTGTTATATCATTGATTTGTGACGGATTCGAATGTTGCAATGATTGGGGATATGTGTAAGCACCGCCATACCAATAGTCCCTGAGTCGCTAGCAACGGTTCAGGTAAAGGGCTGCGTGCCTTCCTGGCGGTAAAAGGGGATGAGGATGGTGTGTGATATTTATGATTATATGGGCCGAAAGGCTATATTGTGGGCCGCAAGGCTATATGTGAGCCATAAGGCTGTTTGTATGCACTACCACACCAATAGTCCCTGAGTCGCTAACAACGGTTTGAGTTAGGACGATGTGCCTTCCTGACGGTAAAAGGGGATGAGGGTGGAGTGTTATTTGTACTGCTGCTGTATGATGATTTACTTACATGCTGTGTGCTTATGTGTTGTATAAATGATTTGTTACTACTAGGATTCTCTTGAATCTCGTTCTTTCATTTGACTAACATTTCAGATAGGTCAAGTGGCTCTAAAGAAAAGCGAACGATCCGAAGTGGTTAGAACCTTGTAGGGACATTTGATTCGGGCTATGTTGGTTATTCATTTTGGATAGGGATTACTGTATGATATTTCTTGAGTTTTAAATGATTTTTGAATATATGGTGGTGTAATCCCCTAATTGGGGACTGAAACCCTATAGTTTTATATATAGATGAAACCCGGGGGTTGCCAGGGCATTAAGTTAAATACTCTGATATGTTTAAATGTGATATAACTACACGTATAATTATATTCGATATTTGAAATTGAGACCAGGATAGAGAAGAAGCTTTGAAAATTTTGTGAAGTCCCTACTACAAGAAGGGAGTTTTAAATGAGTTTTGAATTATTATCTGATAGTCTCTAATCTATTTTATTACGCACATATATTCGGCAGGGGGTTACATTTTGGTATCAGAGCTGTAGCTCCTGGCAAGGGTAGAGTTTGCAAGGATAGATCCCTTAGTTGGCCTTAAGGATAAAAGATCATCTGTGAATAATTGTTGTGTATGCACATATATGTTCTATAGATATAGATATATGTGAGACTTGTGAATATACGTGCTTACTATCTCTGTTATATTAATGGGATAAGTTATTTGTAGAATGAAGAAAACTAGAGGACGTCTCAATACTCAGCGTGTAGACCCAGAGGTGGAGGTTGTCAATGACAATCCACCAGATCTAATACAAGAATTAATGGGTCTGATAAAATATCAGCGGGACATGATCACTGAGCTAAGACAAGAGCTCAGAATAGAAAGAGGAAAGAATAAAGAAGACCAGGGTCCGTCCACTCAGGAGGAAACTCAAGAAGAAACCCGTCATGGGGATACTCCTGAAAGGTCAGTATGACCCCTGGAATCCCCACCTCATATTGCCCCAAATCAAGAATCACATGAGCTGCCAGCTAAAGAGGATAGGGACCTTCAGTTTTAGGTTACTAGATTTTGTAAACACATGCCTCCAGTGTTCAGAGGGATGTTTGATCCTCAGGCAGCCGAAGATTGGTTGAACAGATTAGAGAAGATCTACAAGGTTCTGGATTGTCCTTCTGAGGTGAAAGCCTGACTGGCAATATATAAACTAGAGGCAATGCAGATCGCTGGTGGAGGAATGTCTCCCTCACTCTGCGCAGTAGAAATATGCCCTTGACTTGGGAATTGTTCCAGCAAGAATTTAATGAGAAATACTTTCCCAAATCAGTGCGGTTCGAGAAGGAAACAAAATTCCTGAATATCAAACAAGGGGACACGGAGACCTTTGACGACTACCTATCCCGTTTTGTCCGGTTGTCCCAGTATTCCTCCTACCTCCAATATAAGGATGATGAAGAATGGAGTTCGGATATGCTCATCCGTGGTCTGAGACGAGAGTTGAGGAAAGGCCAAGGATCCTGCTAGAGATACTAGCCACCGTAGTGAACCCAGTAAGGGTAACGTTTCTCAGAAGTGGAAAGGCCAAGGATCTTCATCGTTTAGGGGCAGTGATAAGAAGCCCTACCAGCCCAGAATCATGACCCTCAGAGATTTGTGACCGAGTGGAAATGTCCTCGCTTTAATCAACCATGTTATGGCAAGAATTGTCGGGGTGAAATGATTTGTTTTAACTGTAAGTACCCAGGACATCTTTCAAGGGATTGTTAGTGACCGAAAGTCAAACAAAGACTAAGGACTCAGGGCAGGGTCTTTGCAATGACTCACAAGGAAGCTTGGAAGTCCCCCGATCTTATTAAAGGTAATATTCTTCTTAACGGTAATGCATTACAAGCCTTGTTCGACTCGGGTATCAATCATTCCTTTATTGCGTATGATTGTGTAAAACGCCTGGGTATGCATATGCATAAATTTCCATTCGATATGGTTGTGTCAACACCAATGGGTGTCAAAGCTATTGTTAGGATCAATAGGCACAGCGGAAGAATTTAAAAAATTTTCACCGATCCTAATCGAGGATCTATCAACGGCGTTTAAACCAAGTTGGAAAGATTTATACCTTTTTGATGATTCAGAGCTTTCACGATCTCTAGGAGTCAACACGTCAGGTCCACTCCCTCTACCGGTATCCACATGAATGCTCTCCAACCGAGATTGCATGCTAGCGCCTCTAATGTCTCCTAGGGTTTCACCTACAGCTCTCGATTCTCATGTGCATATGAATATATTTGCTCTATCAAGTTTATAACCTATGAGGGCTATTTTCAAATTTCAAAATTAATCATCATTAATTTTGAAATTAATTAACAATTAATTATCTTGATGAGCTAATTAAATAAATTCAGTTTAAATTAAATCTGTCCAACAGTTTTAATTTAACCTATTTATTTAATCCAAATAAAGAGCCATTAGATTTAATTTATCTTCATAAATTAAATCTTAGATACTATATCTCTATCATGCTAGTTATTAAATTTAATATATCTTAATAAATTAAATTTAAAACTAACACAATATAATAATATCATATAATATATATACATATATATATATATAAGATATATATTTCAAAAATATATATATCTATATAATATCATTAATAAAACATTATCTCGTGTTTGGTCATTCTTGTGTGCGACCCTGTAGGCCCATATGAAGTTGGTAGTGGGCCAATAACTATACTAACCCAAAAGTCGCAAGTGGCCTCTAGCAAGACATTACGACTACCCAATTCATATGAGGATCGTTATCACGATGCAACCTGTCATACAACCATATCACGTCCTTTTTGTCACACGATATATTGATCAAGGATAAGGCATGGATAATGTCATCCTCTTGTTCCTGACCATTACTTTCTCGATTCCTGAGTAGCCTGATAACAGAGACAGAAACTCCTTTCATCATAGTATGGCCATAAATTTCTGAGACTCACTCATCGAGGGGCCCAGTAATATCTCTCTACTAATGTGAGGGACAAATTCCATCTTGATCATTCATATTCCTCTGCATGAAAAACCACCAAGCCCGATCGTAGCCTTTATCATCACCCGGTCAAAAGTGACTTTTGACTAGTTCAAAGCTTAGCAACTCTCATGTAGGAATCCATGATGACCTCAGGTCTAAGGGCATTGTGACATGGTTATACATGAGAAAAGCTTATGACTTGATTCATTTAGCTTTCTCATAGTGGGTCGATCCAGCACCTTATACTCTTATAAGTGCCTAAGACTTTGATTCATATCTCCATATCTTATCAAAGTCATACTGGTCTTGTTTCATTTCTGCTCCCGCATAGATGACCGACCAGGGACATTTTAGGACAATCTTTCTGAATTATCCAAGGATACAATTATCACAGTTAACATGCAAATAATATGATAACAGAATGGAGAAATTTCATTAAAATAATAATGTTCAAAGTACAATGATTGGCCCTTAGGGCACAATTTCTAACATCCTCCCACTTGCCCTAGGTGCAATCATTAATTTGCCTAATTCCCATTGCCCTAACATGACGCTCATGCTTTGCCTGTGCAAGTGGCTTAGTAAGAGGATCAACAACATTATCTTCTCCTGCTACTTTGCATATCTTTATATCACTTCTATCATTGATTTCTCTAATAAGATAAAATCGCCTGAGTATATGCTTGGTCCTTTGATGTGACCTAGGCTCCTTGGCCTGTGCAATAGCACCACTATTGTCACAGAACAAATCTATTGGATTTGAGATGGTAGGCACCACCCCTAGTTCAGTAATGAACTTTATGATTCAAACGGCTTCTTTAGCTGCATCTGATGCTGCTATATACTCAGCTTTTGTTGCATAATCTGCTATAGTGCTCTGCTTGGAGCTCTTCCAGCTTACTGCTCCACCATTCAGGAGGAATACATATCCAGATTGTGCTTTAAGGTTGTCTTGGTCAGTTTGGAAACTTGCATCTGTGCAACCGGTTACGCAAAGCTAATCATCCAATCCACCATAGACCAAAAATAAGTCCTTAATCCTTCTTAAGTACTTTAGGATATTCTTGACGGCAGTCTAATGACCCTCACCAAGATCTTATTGGTATTTACTGGTCTTACTTAAGGCAAACGAGACATCCGGTCGAGTACATAACATGGCATACATGATGGATCCAATGGCCGAGGCATATGGAACCTTACTCATGCAATCTCACTGATCAGGTGTACTAGGACACAGATTCTTGCTAAGATGGATGCCATAAGACATGGGTATGTAACCCCTTTTTGAATCATGCATACTGAACCTATGCAGTATCTTGTCTATGAATGTGCTCTGACTTAGGCCTATTAATCTTTTGGATCTATCCCTATAGATCCTAATCCCTAGGATATAGGTGGCTTCACCTAAGTATTTCATTAACCAAGACTTGACACTCTACAAGGTAGGAATATCATTCCCAATGAGTAGGATGTCATCTACATAAAGCACTAGAAATACAACTATGCTCCCACTAACCTTCTTGTAAACACAAGGTTCATCGATGTTTTGAATGAATCCAAACTCTTTGACTACTTCATCAAAACGATGATTTTAGCTCTGAGATGCTTGCTTCAATCCATAAATGGATCTTTGAAGCTTGCAAATTTTACCAGAGTCCTCTTGACACACAAAACCTTCATGTTGTGTCATGTACACATCCTCAAGCAGCTTTCCATTAAGGAAGGCTGTTTTGACATCCATCTGCCATATTTCATAGTCATAATATGCTGCAATGGCAAGAAGGATTCTGATTGATTTGGCCATTGGAACAAGGGAAAAGGTTTCATCATAGTCTACACCATGAGTTTGAGTGAATCCTTTTGCAACCAGTCATGCCTTAAAGACATTTACATTGCCATCCATGTCAGTTTTCTCCTTGAAAACCCATTGCACCCAATGGTTTTTACACCTTCAGGTGGATCGACTAAGGTCCATACCTGATTGTTGTACATGGATTGCATTTCAGACTTCATGGTATTTAGCCATTTCTCAGAGTTTTATCCCACTGTGGCTTCTTGATAGGTGGTGGGCTCATTTTGCTCAATGAACAACACATCACGGCCTTCAGTAATCAGAAATCCATATCTCTGAGGCTGATGCAGTATCCTATCAGATCTTCGTGGACCTTGTGTTACTTGAGGAGGCTCAGCAACTTGTTGTGAGTCTTCTCTAATTTCCATCTGTGGTTCTGTACCATCTTGTGGCTCTCGAATTTCTTCGAGATGTACGTCGCTCCCACTGGTTGTTTTAGAGATAAACTCTCTTTCTAGAAACTTGCTATTTCGAATAACAAACACTTTGTTATCGGCGGGATTGTAGACATAGTATCCTTTCATTTCTTTAGGATACCCCACAAAAAGGCACTTTGTGGATCTGGGCGCTAATTTATCAGAGGCTTGTTGCTTAACATAGACCTCACATCCCCAGATCTTGAGAAAAGATAAACTTGGTTTCTTTCCAGTCCATATCTCATATGGTGTCTTTTCAATTGCCTTAGATGGAACACGATTTAGTGTGAACGCAGCTGTCTCTAGGGCATGTCCCCAAAAGGACGGTGGAAGATCTGTTTGACTCATCATAGATCGAACCATATCTAATAGTGTTCGATTCCTCTGTTCAGAAACACCATTCCATTGTGGTGTTCCTGGAGGAGTCAATTGTGAGATTATCCCACAACTCCTAAGATGGTCAATGAATTCTTGGCTCAAATATTCACCACCTCGATCAGATCGAAGTACTTTAATTGTTTTACCAAGTTGGTTTTGTACTTCATTTTGGAATATTTTGAACATTTCAAAAGATTCATATTTATGTTTCATTAGATAAATATAGCCATATCTACTAAAGTCATCTATAAATGTAATGAAGTAGACATAACCTCCTCTGGCAGCTATATTAATGGTCCACATATATCTATATGTATGAGGCCCAATAATTCAGTAGCCCTCTCACTGTGCCCAATAAAAGGTGCCTTAGTCATCTTTCCTAATAAGCAATATTTGCATGTATCATATGATTCAAAATCAAATGAGTTTAGAAATCCATCTTGATGGAGTTTAGAAATGCGTTTTTCATTTATGTGGCCTAGATGACAATGCCATAGGTAGGTCGGATTCAAATCGTTTGATTTTATTCTCTTAGTAGTTACGTTATAGATATTCCCATTATTAGGATGTTCCAAATTTACTATATAATGACCAACATGCAAATCATCATCAGCATAGAAAATGTCATTACGATAAATAGAACATTCACCATTCCTAGTAATGGAAGTATAACCTTCCTTATCCAAATAAGAAAGACAAACAATGTTACTACTCAAAGCAGGAACATAATAGCAATTGTTCAAAACTAACAAAAGCCCACTGGGCAGAACTAATTCATAAGTGCCTACGGCTAAAGCAGCAACTCTTGCTCTGTTTCCAACTAGTAGGTCCACCTCGCCCTTCTTCAGCTTTCTACTGTCCTTTAGACCCTGCACATTTGTACAAATGTGAGAACCACATACAATATCTAATACCCATGTAGAGGAAGTAGGAAAATGAATGTCTATAACATAAATACCTGAAGCGATAGCCTCGCTATTCTTGTTCTTTTTCAGATCTTCCAGGTAGAGTTTGCAATTCCTCTTCCAATGACCGGGTTCATTGCAAAAGTAGCAGACTCCTTCCTTTGGAGGCTTTGCCTTCTTGGGTGCAGGCTTGGTTTCGGGCTTGTTTGACTCTTTGGTCTTACCACCTGAGTCATTATCCTTCCGTTTGCCCTTCCCTTTCTTTTTCATACCCTTTCCTTTCTGAACCATCAAAACTGTGCTAGGCTTTTTCTTAATGCTTTGATTAGCAGCTTTGAGCATCCAATGCAGCTCAGAAATTGATTTCTCCATATTGGTCATGTTGTAGTTCATAACAAACTGGTCATAACTCTTCGAGAGTGAGTTAAGGATCAAATCCACAGCTAACTCCTGGCTTATGGGAAATCCAAGCCTCTCAAGGTGATCAATATAGCCTTTCATCTTTAACACATGAGTACTTACTGATGCACCTTCAGCCATTTTGCAGGAATGTAAGGCCTTTGTGGTCTCATACCTTTCTTGCCTTGCCTATTGCTGGAACATTTCCTTGAGATGTACAATCATCTCATGAGCCTCCATGAGTTCCAGATCTCTTTGGAGCTCTGGAACCATAGTGGCAAGCATCAGGCAACCTACATCCACAGAGTCATCCTTATGCTTTGTGTAAGCATCTCTCTGAGCTCTTGGAGCATTGGCTGTAGGCTCCTCAGGAATGGGTTGATCTAGGACATAAGCCTTTCTTTCCTGCTTGAGAACAATTCTCAAGTTCTTGAACCAGTCAAGAAAATTTGTCCCATTGAGTTTGTCCTTCTCAAGGACCGATCGCAATAAAAGTGTAGTAGTATTACTAGTCGACATGATTCTACAATTAAAATATGCAAAGTTAGTTAGTAGTCTCCCACTAAATTAACAACCCTCAATATAATAATTAGTGGGCTAAGATCCATATTTGGCTTAAACTTAAGTCCGCTTTGGCAAGACACTTAAATTCAAGTTATTTAGGTAGGTAACTTATTTACCAATTACATCACATGTAACTCTTAGATCTTTATGGGATTTAATCATCATAGTTTAACCCCATCTAATGCCTTGAGATTCAAAACCGTTTTGTTAATCTTAATTAAGTCAAAACAATAATGAATATTATGAGCAACACCATTACTCAAGCTTGTCTCATCAAGATAACTCAAGTGCATCCACTTTGGTGGTTTCCACAATTGAGCGATCTAGGTTTTGACAAGTATTCATTAATTGATGGCATTATGACTTAAGATTTGATTCAGAGGGCTTAATTAATTAGTTTTGTTTATATGGATCCAATTGTGGTCATATCTCATACAGATTAATACATATAAACGTAAAAGTAATCATGCAATGATCTCATCAAAAGCATAATTTAAACGTGACACAACATGGCTTACCTAACCTAAAATCCTCCCAAGCCAATGAGATGACTTCTCTAAATAAAAAGAAATACATTGAGAGAAACCTTGTTTAAACATTCGAGGGGAGTGAGATGAGAAGAGAATGTATATCGAGAGTATTTAGAGAAAGGCACGGCACGCAGGCCGTATTTAAATATTACAACCTTTGTAAAATTCTAAAGCCATGTTGTTCATCATACCCAAACAAGGATAAATAATAAACCACAACAAGAATTCATACAATATGAAAAGCAATAAATATCGTGATCAGATTATATTACGCTACGCAGAGGTGGTCATGGCAATCCCGCTAGGCACATTCCTTTTAAAAGAAATATTTGAAAATTTTAAAATTTTAAATTTTGGACCCAATTTTTTTGTAAGAAAACAACAATGGCCCAGAACGCTTCTGATCCAGATTGTCTTCCCCATAGTTTGGATCCCTATTACCCGAATAGATATCTGAACCTAGACCCGATTTGATTGTTGCCAACTACGATCTCAGGTACCCTACCCAATTTCATGCTTGTTCAAAATGAAAATCAACGGAATTACGAGATCACATCTTTCTAAATAATTTCGTTTTGTATTAACCAAATCACATGCATATTCGAGTGTTTCTTATAAACATACGTACACATCCCATATATATCACATGTATAAGAATCATAAACTCAATTTAAACGCACAATTGATTTGGCTCTGATGCCACTGTTAGGATCGGTAGGCATAGCGGAAGAATTTTAAAAATTTTCACCGATCCTAATCGAGGATCTATCAACGGCGTTTAAACCAAGTTGGAAGGATTCATACCTTTTTGATGATTTAGAGTTTTCACGATCTCTAGGAGCCAACACGTCAGGTCTGGTCCCTCTACCGGTATCCACATGAATGCTCTCCAACCGAGACTGTGTGCTAGCGCCTCTAATGTCTCCTAGGGTTTCACTTACAGCTCTCAATTCTCATGTGCATATGAATACTCTATCAAGTTTATAACCTATTAGGGCTATTTTCAAATTTCAAAATTAATCATCATTAATTTTGAAATTAATTAACAATTAATTATCTTGATGAGCTAATTAAATAAATTCAGTTTAAATTAAATCTGTTCAACAGTTTTAATTTAACCTATTTATTTAATCCAAATAAAGAGCCATTAGATTTAATTTATCTTCATAAATTAAATCTTAGATACTATATCTCTATCATGTTAGTTATTAAATTTAATATATCTTAATAAATTAAATTTAAAACTAACACAATATAATAATATCATATAATATATATACATATATATATAAGATATATATTTCAAAAAAATATATATCTATATAATATCATTAATGAATTTTATATTATATATATAAATATAAAATTCGTCCACCCTAAATTAAACATTATCTCGTGTTGGGCCATTCTTGTGTTCGACCCTGTAGGCCCATATGAAGTTGGCAATGGGCCAATAAGTATACTAACCCAAAAGTCGCAAGCGGCCTCTAGTAAGACATTACGACTACCCAATTCATATGAGGATCGTTATCACGATGCAACCTGTCATTCAACCATATCACGTCCCTTTTGACACACGATATATCGATCAAGGATAAGGTATGGATAATGTCATCCTCTTGTTCCTGACCATTACTTTCTCGATTCCTGAGTAGCCTGATACAAAGACAGAAACTCCTTTCATCATAGTATGGCCATACATTTCTCAGACTCACTTATCGAGGGGCCCAGTAATATCTCTCTACTAATGTGAGGGACAAATTCCATCTTGATCATTCATATTCCTCTGCATGAAAAGCCACCAAGCCTGATCGTAGCCTTTATCATCACCCGGTCAAAAGTGACTTTTGACTAGTTCAAAGCTTAGCAACTCTCATGTAGGAATCCATGATGACCTCAGGTCTAAGGGCATTGTGACGTGGTTATACATGAGCAAAGCTTATGACTTGATCCATGTAGCTTTCTCATAGTGGTTTGGTCCAGCACCTTGTACTCTTATAAGTGCCTAAGACTTTGATTCGTATCTCCATATCTTATCAAAGTCATACTGGTCTTGTTTCATCTGTGCTTTCGCATAGATGACCGACGAGGGACATTTTAGGACAATCTTTATGAATTATCCAAAGATACAATTATCACAGTTAACATGCAAATAATATGATAACAGAATGGAGAAATTTCATTAAAATAATAATGTTCAAAGTACAATGATTGGCCCTTAGGGCACAATTTCCAACAGCTATAACTACCGAAGCTTGCCTAAATTGTATAGTGACTGTAGAGGGACATGAATCTGTTATTGATTTGATTTGCTTGCCACTTTACCAATAGGAAGTCATTCTAGGTTTTGATTGGTTAACGGGAAACAATGTACTACTTGATTGTGGGAATAAGAGGATTGTGTACTCTATACCTCGTAATGTTGAGAATGTGAATGCTAGATTGAACTTCCTTTCAATAGTTGAAGCTAAGAAGTATTTGAAAAAGGGTTGCTAAGGGTATATGGTGTTAGATCCTATATATTTTGATGATAACAAAGATTGGACTAATGATAAAAGAGGATATGATAACAAATCTATTTGAACAAAGTAAATAAATGGCAAAGCATTTCTTGAAGTAAGCACTAGAGTAATGAAGAAGAACTGAGAGAAAGAACAAAGGAAGACCATCAGTAGGAGTTGTATATGTTTACTCGAGTGATCACTCTAGTAAGGAACACTGTTACTTGAGTAGGCACTCGAGTAATGTTGAAAGAAAATGTTTTTGAAAGCACTGCCAAAATTTGGAGGAAGTTACTCGAGTAGCCACTCGAGTAATCTGCAAACTTATATAAGCCATTATTCGAGTAGCCACTCGAGTAACACATGAGAAAAGGGTTTACTCAAGTAGCTACTCGAGTAACCAAGTCAAAATCTTCCAGTGACTCTCGACCAAGAAATGCATCAATTTACTTGAGTAGCCACTCGAGTAACCATGTGAGAAAAAGGCATGACTCAAGGGAACACTCCAATAATCTGTGGAGTTATTTGATCCATTACTCGAGGGACTACTCGAGTAATCAGGTAAACAAAGAACAAGTACTCTCGGCCAAGAATTTTATGCAATTACTCGAGTGAGTAATCGAGTAATCTGCAGAGTTATTTGGAATTTACTCGAGGGGTCACTCGAGTAAGGTTTGAGGAAACAACAAGGCCACTCGAGTAGCCACTCGAGTAATAGGTTTACTGGAGGAAGCACCTGAGTAACTTGTGAGGAAAAGACATAGCCACTTGAGTAGCCACTCGAGTAATCAGGTATTTCCAAGATTTGTGATATATCTTACTCCATGTCTTATACGGTAATATCTTATGAAAAATGTTGAGTTACCCACTGCCATATTTTTGATAGGTTTACTCGAGGGACCACTCGAGTAACAAACATGATCACTCGAGCAGTCACTCGAGTAATGAAGTCCAGAAATCATATTTTTAATCGAATATTTATTAAATTATTTTTTATATGATTAACTCTTCATTGCACTAGTATTCTAAGTACACTTACAGAGAAACAATGAAAGATCATGCCAAAAGTGAAAAGTCAAATTAAAATTCCGAATGTTCACCTACAGCTACTTACCACAAACGGATAGTTTTCAAATTTGAAGAATGGTCAACTTTTGCTGCGTGAATATAACGGACATGTTTGAATTGCTTCCAACGGATACTACAAATCATCTATATATATGGAGCATTCAAGAGAAGAAAACAAGAACTGAGAACACACGAACATACACTAATCAACACACTCTTAGTGCTTTGTTTTCTTATACTCATTCATTGTACTTCAGTGATTATATATTTGCTTTGTGAGAGAGTTTTCCATTACAAACTCAATATTTGTTATTGAGACAATGTAAGGTTGTGGAACCTTGAGTTAGGGATTTGATTACAACGTGTAAGGGGGAGTGGGTATCCAGGTAAAGGAACTTGTTGTGTACTGAGGTGCCTAGAACCCACTGAATCTTGGAGAATATAGTGAAACTCTGAGATACGCTTTGAGGACTGGACGTTGGTCAAAGTGGTTATGGCCGAACTAGTATAACTCTTGGTGTACACTTCGGTGATATTTCTCTTTGCTTTCAACTGCTTTTAATATTCAGTCAATTTTCTTACACGCAAAGAAATTTCTGGTATCACCCAATTCACCCCCTCTTAGGTGAAACGCTTATACTAACATTTAGTATCAGAGCATAGGTCTTCTTATTAAGGTTTAACAGCCTAAGAAGGATCCAATGGGAAGCATGGGTGAAGGCATTCTTCCTGACAGAGCTTCTATCACAAGACCTCTGGGTTTTAATGGTGAACACTTCTCATTCTGGAAAGCGAAGTTCAGAGTCTTCGTAATGACTACTGAATATGGGCTATGGGATGTGTTTGAGAGTGGAAACTACAAACCTGAAAAGATTATAGATTCACACAGAGTTCCCAAGACACCAGTAGAATATGATGAGAATGACAAGAAACTCATTACACTCAACAACAATGCAATTCTAATGATTCAAAGTGCCTTGAGTCAAAATGAGTACTTCAGAATCTGCACACTTGCAACAGCTAAAGAAATATGGGAAGCCTTGGAAATAGCTCACGAAGGAACTTCAGGAATAAAAGAAAAACGGATCAATACTTTAGTTACTGAGTTTGATTTACGTCGAATGAAATTAGGTGAGTCGATATCTGAATTTGAACTTAGAAATACTCACCTTGTTAATCAACTTGTAGTACTTGGAAAAGTCTATGATCAACATACCCAAGTATGAAATATTTTGAATATTCTTTCTAAAGACTGGGAGGCCAAAGTCACTGCAATTGAGGAAGCAAAAGGTGAATCAATGTGATCAGTTGCTTCTTTATTCGAAAGCCTTTCTGAATATGAGAGTAAGTTAAAGTTCAAACGAGAACTAGATGATATTGGTGACAAGAAGAAAAGAGGTCTAGCACTGAAAGCAAAAGAAGAAGAACAAGATGAAGATGAAGAGCTTGATGACGACGAAATGGGCCTAAACATAAAATGATTCAGAAAGTTTTACAAGAAAGCCCAAGGATTCAAAAACTTTCAGAAAGGAGGAACAAGCAATAAAGAATACATCATCTGCTATGAATGTAGAAAGCCAGGACATTTCAAATCAAAATGTCAAGAACTGATTCAGAAGAATAAAGAAAAGAGAAAAGGCAAAGTCTACAATAAGAAGAAAGACTTTGTATCTGCCATATGGGGAAATAGTTCTTCTGACGAAGAAAGCGATGGAGAGGAAGTAGCCAATATCTGTCTAGTTGCTCAAGAGGAAACAAAAGAAGAGGTAACTGATTCTGATCCTACCTATGATGAATTACTTTCTGAATATAATGCTTTATATTCTGAATTCATCAAAGTAGTTAAAGAACCAGTTGTTTTTAAAAAGAAAAACAAAGCTTTTGAAGTAGAACTTAAAGAGAATTTTGAAAAGGATTGTGAAAACTGTACTTCTTTAAAAAAGAAAAACACTGATCTTACTAAGTCTCTTGAAAAATTCACTAAAGGAAGTGAAATGCTAAATGTAATTTTAAAAGCTCAACTATTTATGAACGATCGATCTGGAATTGGATATGATCCAAAATCAGACAAAAGGAAAGGAAAAAAGAAAGCTGGAGGTAAATCATACTTGAATTTTTTTCAGCATTCTGTGCATACATCAAATCCTTTTGCACATTGTAATTATTGTAATAGAAAAGGTCATTATACTTTATCATGCATTCATAGGAAGAAAGGAAATATAGGAACCTAAAAATGGGTACCTAAAGGTTCATATGTTCTGAAAAATTTTTGTACTAACCCAAAAGGACCCAAAAAGATGTGGGTACCTAAGACTTAATCATATTTGATTGCAGATATGTCTTAAAGCATCCAAAAACAACAAGTGGTATATAGACAGTGGATGCTCTAGACATATGAGCGGTGATTTTGAAAGTTTTACCACATTGCAACCTAAGGAAGTGGAAAGGTAAAATTTGGAGGAAATCAATCCAAAAAAATAGCAGGAATTAGTGAAATCAAAAATGACAAAGGAATATAAGTCAAAGATGTATATTATGTTGAAGGCTTAAGTCATAATTTGCTGAGTGTAAGTCAAAGTGCAGATAAAGACAACTGGATAATATTTGATTAAGAGGAATGTCTAATTGTCAACAAGAAAGACTTACAACTTGATAAGAGAAATATCAAGGCAAAGCTCAGAGCAAAAAGGGAAGGTAACTGCTATACACTTGATATCAATAGAAATAACTCTGAAAATTGTTTTTTGAGTAATAACGATGAAAGTTGATTATGGCATAAGAGACTAGCTGATGTCAACATGCGCCAACTAGGCAAACTACTCAAAAAGGATTTAGTTCTTGGATTACCCAAAGTAAGTTTTAAAAATGAGTTGATTTGTGATGCATGTCAAAAGGGTAAACAAACTAAATCATCTTTCAAATCGAAAAATGAAATTACAACAAATCGACCACTTCAATTGATACATATGGATTTAGTTGGTCTAGCAAGAATTAAAAGCCTTGATGGCAACTTATATTCATTGGTCATTATTGATGATTTCTGTAGATTTACATGGACTATTTTTTTATCATCAAAGGATGAAACCTTTGCAGAATTCATTGGTTTTGCCAAGAAAGTGTAAAATGAGAAAGGTATGTCCATTACAGGTATCAGGACAGATTACGGTGGAGAGTTTGAAAATCAAGCCTTTGAAGAATATTGTGATATTAATGGTATTGATCACAATTTCTTTGCTCCAAGGACACCTCAACAAAACGGAGTCGTGGAACGTAACAATAGAGTGCTCACTGAAATGGCTAGAGCAATGCTGAATGAAAAAAATGTGTCTCAACTTTTCTGGGCCGATGCAATGAGCACAGCATGCTATATTTCAAATAAAGCCTATATTAGAACAAAACTTGGAAAGACACCATACGAGCTATACAAAGGAAGAAAGCTGAACCTTGCTCATTTACACATCTTCGGTTGTAAGTGTTTCATTTATAATAATGGTAAAGATAACTTAGGAAAATTTGATTCTAGAACACATGAAGGAATTTTCCTAGGATATTCTAACCGAAGTAAAGCATACAGAATTTTCAATAAACGAACATGTGTTGTTGAAGAATCAATTCACATTGTATTTGATGAATTTGAATCCTCTGACAAAACCATTCATGATGAGCAGGAAGTTGTTTTAAATCAAGAAAATGGTCAATTTATTTCTAAATCTCTTATTCCAGAAGTTGATCAAACCAAGGAAGAAGATCAGTCACTAGGACAACCTAAAACCTAGAAATACAATAGGAGTCATCCCCTAGATCAAGTCATAGGAGATGTGAATAAAGGATTCAAAACTAGAAATAGAATTTTCAATGAAGTTAGTTTTTCTGTATTCATTTCTGAGATTGAACCCTCTAACATTGATGAAGCCCTATCAGACAATGATTGGGCTATAGCAATGCAAGAAGAACTAAACCAATTTGAAAGAAATCAAGTTTGGGATTTGGTACCCTGACCTAAGGATCATCCGATCATTGGCACTAAATGGGTATTCAAGAACAAACTTGATGAATCCACAATTATTGTTAGAAACAAGGCAAGATTGGTGGCCAAAGGCTATAATCAGGAAGAAGAAATTGATTATGACGAAACGTATGTTCCAATGGCTAGATTGGAAGCTATACGAGTACTCTTAGCCTTTGCATGCATCAAAGGATTCCAACTCTATCAAATGGATGTAAAGAGTGCATGTCTAAATGGCCACATCATGGAAGAAGTATATGTAGATCAACCTCCAGGTTTCAAAGATGTAACCAAACCTGACCATGTTTTCAAACTCAAAAAGGCTTTGTACGGTTTAAAACAAGCTCTTAGAGCATTGTACGAAAGGCTCAGTAAATTTCTTATTGATCAAGATTTTGTACAATGAAAAGTTGATACAACACTTTTTACAAAATGAAAACGTGATGATATATTAATTGTGCAAATATATATTGATGATATAGTTTTTGACACTACTAACGAAACTGTGTGCAAAGAATTTTCTGACATAATGCAGGGGGAGTTTGAGATGTCAATGATGAGAGAATTGAATTTCTTTCTCAGTTTACAAATCAAACAAAGAAAGAATGGAATTTTCATATCTCAAACGAAATATTTGAAAGAGATATTAAAGAAGTATGGATTGAATAAAGCAAATGGAACAGACACACCCATGAGCTCAACCACATTGCTTGATACGGATGTCAAGGGAAAAGATTACAACATCACAAAATATAGAGGAATGATTGGATCATTACTCTATCTCACTACAAGTAGGCCTGATATTCAATTCAGTGTGGGCATGTGTGCAAGATATCAATCAACACTAAGAGTCACATGCTGAAACTGTCAAACGTTTCTTCTGATATCTTGCTGACATGGCAGAATTGGGTCTCTGGTATCCCAAAGGATGAAGTAAATATCTAGTTGCATACTCAGACTCTGATCATGGAGGATACAAGACGAACAGAAAGAGTATGAGTGGACAAGGCCAGTTTCTTGGAGGCTCATCACTTGTATCATGGTTTAGCAAGAAACAAACTATAGTGTCTCTTTCATCAACCAAAGCTGAGTATGTTGCAGTATCAAGTTGTTGTGCACAAGTAATATGGCTAAAGCAACAACTCTAGGATCTTGGTATTTATTTGAAAGAAACACCAATATACTGTGACAATACTAGCATGATAAGCTTGGCAAAGAATCTTGTTCAACATTCCAGAACCAAGCATATTGATGTTAGACATCACTTCATCAGAGATCATGTCTAAAAGAAAGATGTTAAAGTGATATTCATTCCAACTCATCTTCAACTAGCTGATATCTTCACAAAACCTCTTGCAAAAGATCATTTTTTGTATATTAGATAAGAATTGGGAATGGTAAATCCCAATGAATTGTAAGTTATTTAGTGTTTACAAAATGTTAGATAATATTATTTATTGATGTTTTGATGATTACTAACTTAAGCATCGGAGTTTCTAGCAATTTGTTTTGTAGGATCATGATATTATGTTTTGGAGTATGAAAAGCAGAGGTTAACAGAGGACAATATTATTGGAGGGACAACTTCAAGTAATGAGCATTACTGGAGTGACTCCTTGAAGTAATAGATGCATTACTTGAGTAGCCACTCAAGTAATGAACTTGGAAATGTGCCAGTGAAGCATTAATTTCAAATGAAACAGCACAATGGTTGGAAATGAACAGTCAGAAGATGAAGAGACAGATTACCCGAGGGAGGCCTCGAGTGAACTTCAACATTACTCGAGTAAGGCCTCAAGTGAACCTGGTGCAGATCTCATATCTGCTGAGTTTCAGCTCAAATCTGTTTTAAAGCATCATCAAATGATCGAGGGAATATACTGGGTAATTACAATATTATTCATGCCAGGTACACTCTTAAATTCATGGTATTTTAAAATTTCTGGTATGATTACTCGAGTAGCTACTCGAGTGATGCTCATGATCACTTGAGTAAGCCCTCGAGTGATATCAGGCTCTAGGTTATTTCAGTTGATACTTAGTCATTTCTCACAAAATCGCCTTGAGTGATTCTCCTAGTGCTCTCACAAAAAATTTTCAATATATTTTTCTCTTCCCATAACTGTCAAAACCCAGTGATCTATGCTTACAAAAACCTCTCAGATTACACTGAATCATATGCCCTAATCTCACGATGCTCGGTCTTTATTTTTCCAAAAATCATTGATTTTCTTAAATCACAATGGTGAGGACAAAATCTCCCAATCTTAGCACTCCTTCTAAATCTTCTGAACCATATCAACCCTCTGATTCTCTTTCATCTCCTCCTACCAAGAAAACAAAGATTTCTCCTAAAACTCTAAAAAAGCCCAAGATTGATGATAAGCTTACCAAAGTCATGGTAGGCCTGCTTGAGGAAGCTTTTCAATTTAAGGAAGCAAAGAAAGGGCAATCTTCAAGGCAAACAGAAGAGAGGGATGAAGAAATCACATTTCCTCCAAAGGGATTTAATGTGAGCAAGCTTGAGGAATCTCAGAAGTATCTAAGTTACTTTGCAAGAAGAAATGTGTGCAAGATGCATTACATTGACTACAAGGTTCTTCAAGAGGTATTGAAATTCAATCTGAGTCCTTATATTGATTCCCACATCCCCTGGCTATCTGTTAAACTCCCATTTTGTACCAAAGTTGTGAGGCATTTTTATTGTAATCTTAAACCTATAAATGATCTCGTTAAGAAGTCTGTGGAAGAAGAAATGACTTCTAAGGTTAGAGGACATAGAATTCTAATCTCACCTTCCAAATCAATACCTGGTTTGGAATAGAGAACCCTCTTAATGATGATTACCTTAACCTTGTCTCAAACCAAATGTTCTCTATCCTAAGACCTGGTGAGATAGTGGGACCCCTCAATTAAAATCTAAGAGATATGAGTGATTTTCATCGAGTCTTATGGTATATTTATTCTAGAGCCATGGATAGCAAATCCAATAACTTCACTTATTTTATTGATAGGGACTTCAGAAAATTTGGCTCATTGATCCTCAAAGAACAAAAGGACTTGGGAGAATATATCTTCAATGAGATCAAGAGATATAGGTATGAAGGAAAACCTACTACTCCAATGCCTTATCCTCAACTTATTTCTTTGTTCCTCAAGAAGAATAAGATTTGGTACTTGGAGAGTATGGAGCTAATTAAAAGGATAGCACCAGTTGGGAGGAATCAAATTAGAAAATTGAACATTGAGATTCCTCTGAAGACTCCTCTAGAAGCAAGTCCCAAGAAGAAAAAGAACACTGACACAACAACTAGTCGAATGGATGACACATAGTCTTTTGCTCCAGCCAACACATCTTCTCCATCCTTCTTTGGTGCCGTAATGCAAACATTCATGGAGAACATTCTGAAAAGTTTTCATATTGACATTGTGAATACCAATGCGGTGTTGATAACCCATATGAATGAGAAGATGGGACAACTTGTGGAGAGGATGGATAAGAGGCACAAAGAGTTGCTAGCTGAACAGCATGCCCAGGGTGAGCTTCTGAGATCCATTGTTGCCAGACTTGATGCTATGGCATCTGGCTCCTCTATTCCTGGTTCTTCTAGTATTCTTGAGCCCATACCTGTCTCTAAACCTGGACCATCTATACCCACTGAGCATAAACCCTCTGAGATTGGACCCAGTAATGTCTTGTTCTCTATGCCTGACCCTGACACATCCGTGTTAGATCCCAAGTTTTGATGATAACAAAAGTCAAGTGTGTACAAATCATGTTTATATAATTTTAAGAAATGTTTACAAAGTTACCAAATGCATATAACAAAGTTCTATGGTGTTTGCTGTCAAAATGAATTGGTGTGCTCGAGCATAAGTCTAGCACTCGAGCATGGAACCATTCTGTGCTCGAGCAGATGCGAGTGATAGCCAGAAAGTGTATACCTGAGAAGCATGCTACTGTCATGTTTACTGATTCACTCGATTACTGGAGACAGCACTCGAGCAGAGGAGCCTTTCTCACTCGAGCACATGCGAGTGAGAGTTTGCGAGTGCTTGGCCGAGAGTAAGTTTTGTCATTCTCCCTTGATGCACTCGAGCAGAGAAATCAATGCTCGAGCATGAGTGTCTTGTACTCAAGCACTAGCGAGTGAAGGTATGCGAGTGCTTGGCCGAGAGTCATGAAGATTATAAAAGCACAAGTATGCTCGAGCATAGCTTCATATGCTCAAGTGACACATCAGCACTTACGAGTGAAAAATCTATCCCTCTCAAATACTAATGTGAGTATTGATATTAAAGGTATATTACTTGAGAATATTCTTCCCACTCGAGCAGAAGTATGTGTGCTCGAGTGAGGGCCCACAGCACTTACGAGTGAAAAATCTATCCCTCTCAAATCCTGCTGCAAGTATTGGTATTAAGGGAATATTACTTGAGAATATTTTTCTCACTCGAGCAGGAGTATGTGTGCTCGAGTGAGGGCCCACATCACCTGTGAGTACAAAATCTCACTCTTGCTAAAATGATTTACGAGTGCTGTCCAGAAAAGAAACTACCAGTGGAAAATGCAAGGCCACTCGAGCAGAAGGAGTTATGCTCGAGTGAGGCCCCACATCACTCGCGAGTGAGAATTTTGTCTCTCTGAAATTCTATGCAAGCACACACTAAAAACTGAAGATCAAAGAGTAAAATTGTGATATCACTTGAGTGAGCCCATCCATGCTCAAGTGATGCTCTGCCAGATCACCAAATACACCAAGTCTCACAACGTTCAATCTGAATATGGTTTAATGTTATTTATTCATCTCATCTTTACTTATTATCATTGTTTAACATCATTTTGAAAGTATTATAAGTGCGATACAGGAGGATGAACGTTTGAAATAAACTGACACGAAGAAAGTCAAACAACGGCAGACAACATCATTACAAGCATACAAGTACCTACCGCATTCAGAATATTCAAACATGCACGTGTCATTCCACAGTTGCAAACTCCGCTCCTCAACGATGATTACTTAAACGGGCAAAAATTGAACATCTATAAATACAGAGATTCAGAGATCATCAAAATTAATGAAGCACAAGAATTTACAAGCATATACACGAGTCTCTGCTATTCATAATTTTTCTCTGTATATACATTGATCTTCAGTGTTCATTTATTTGCTCTGTAAGAGAGTCTTCATATAATTCAAATTCTATTTTCATTTGATCTCAAGGTATTAGGACATTGAGAGGGTAGATTTCCTTACGAGAGAAGCAGTTGAGAGAATTTATTGTTAAACCTTCCACTTATAAGACTTATAAGTGACAAGCAGAAGAGAACGTTGCTGCTCGTAAGACTTACAGTGGTGTAAGCAGGAGAGAACGTTGCTGCTCATAAGTCTTGTATACATAAGCAAGTGAGAAAGGTCATAGGTTGTTTTTCTGTACGCAAGACTTGTCGTAAGGGGGAGAGAAATTTCTTAGTGAGAGAATATTTCTGCTCGTAGTCCTTTCAAGGACAATTGTTTTTTTGTGGCGTTCTGAGAGCCCATTGAATCTTGGAGGTATAGTGAAATTCTCAGTAGGTCTTGATCTCTGAGGACTGGACGTAGGCCTAGTTGTTAGGCTGAACCAGTATAACTCTCTGTGTTCTAATCTCCTCAACTTTACTCTATCTACTCTATTTTTCATATCACCACATCAAGCGAAAAATTTAAAACATCACCCAATTCACCCCCCTCTTGGGTGAAGCTTGCCTCTTTCAATCCGAGTAATCCACATCACCACTGATGATCTACCTCAGCCTGTTCAGCCAGAGCCCATATCTACTCCTATTGCATCACCTACATGCATTGAGGAGGTGCTTGAGTCTTCACCGGTTGCTACAGAGGAAGTAAAATTACTTCTCTGGTTCCTTACCCATTATCTCCGGTGAATCCTCCATAGGATCTTCAGACACCCCCAGTGAACCTTCTAAACCCTAAACTATCATCTTCAGATCCTTCAAGTTCATATGGTTCATATGAATCATTGGTATTTTATGTCACTCTTATCTCAGCAGCAAGCCACCTACTCCTCCTCATAATTGATTCCACCTTTGTGATGACAAAAAAGGGGGAAAAGACTGAGTGATTTTGTGATGAATGGCTGAGTTAATGTATTGGGATTTGGGTGTACGAGGCTTTAGGGTACTTTTAAGTTTTTATTTTTGAATTCTAAAGTTTGATTATGTAATGAATTCTTCTTTATGCAATTTGTTTCTTTATGCTATTAAAGTTAAATTTCATTAAAGTTATATTGCTTTGTGGGACTAATGAGTTTTTGATTGTGTATGCAAGGTGAACAAATAAATAAGAACAAAAACTTTGAAAAGATCTTTAATAAGCTATTTCAAAAAGAGTTTTCAAGTTTAAATTGAACAAAAGATTTTATATGAAAAGTATTTGAGAAGCATATGTCTGAAAACTCAATTTCAAAAACTTTGTTCAAAATCACGAAGTTTTGTCATCATCAAAAAGGGGAAGAATGTTAGATCCCATATGTTTTGATGATAACAAATATTGGACTAATGATAAAAGAGGATATGATAACAAATGAATTTGAACAAAGTAAATAAATGGCAAAGCATTACTTGAAGTAAGCACTAGAGCAATGAAGAAGAACTGAGAGGAAGAACAAAGGAAGACCATCACTAAGACCATCACTAGGAGTTGTATACACTGTTACTCGAGTGGGCACTCGAGTAATGTTGACAGAAAATATTTTCGAAAGCACTGCCAAAATTTAGAGGAAGTTACTCGAGTAATCTGCAAACTTAAATGAGCCATTACTCGAGTAGCCACTCGAGTAACACATGAGTAAAGGGTTTACTCGAGTAGCCAAGACAAAAATCTTCCAATGACTCTCGACCAAGAAATGCACCAATTTACTTGAGTAGCCACTCGAGTAACCAAGTGAGAAAATGGCATGACTCGAGGGAACACTCCAGTAATCTGTGGAGTTATTTGATCCATTACTCAAAGGAACACTCGAGTAATCAGGTAAACAAAGAACAAGTACTCTCAGCCAAGAATTTTATGCAATTACTCAAGTGAGTAATCGAGTAATCTGTGGAGTTATTTGGAATTTTCTTGAGGGGTCACTTGAGTAAGGTTTGAGGAAATAGCAAGGCCACTCGAGTAGCCACTTGAGTAATAGGTTTATTGGAGGAAGCACCCGAGTAACTTGTGAGGAAAAGAATGGTCACTCGAGTAGCCACTCGAGTAATAAGGTATTTCTAAGATTTATGATATATCTCACTCCATGTCTTATACGAGTAATATCTTATGAAAAATGTTGAGTTACCCACTGCCATATTTTTGATAGGTTTACTCGAGGGACCACTCGAGTAACAAACATGATCACTCGAGTAGTCACTCAAGTAATGAAGTCTAGAAATCATGTTTTTAATCAAATATTTATTAAATTGTTTTCTATATGATTAACTCTTCTTTATACTAGTATTCTAAGTACATTTGCAGAGAAATAATGAAAGATCATGCCAGAAGTGAAAAGTCAAATTAAAAGTCCGAATGTTCACCTACCGCTACCTACGGTAAATAGATAGTTTTCAAATTTGAAGAATGGTCAACCATTGCTGCGCGACTCTAACGGACATGTTTGAATTGCTTCTAACGAACACTACAAATCATCTATATATATGGAGCATTCAAGAGAAGAAAACAAGAACTGAGAACATACGAACATACACTGATCAACACACTCTTAGTGCTTTGTTTTCTTATACTCATTCATTATACTTCAGTGATTATATATTTGCTCTATGAGAGAGTTTTCCATTACAAACTCAATATTTGTTATTGAGACAATTTAAGGTTGTGGAACCGTAAGTTGGGGATTTGATTACAACGTGTAAGGGGGAGTGGGTGTCCAGGTAAAGGAACTTGTGTTAGATCTCTCATGTTTTGATGATAACAAAGGATGGTATGAAAATGATTTGATAAACAAATAAGTTTGAACAAAGTAATAATAGGGCAAATCATCACTTGAAGTAAGCATTGGAGTAATGAAGAAAGACTAAGAGAAAAAGCTGAGAAACTTCATTACTGGCAAGTTTTCTAAAGGGTTACTCGAGTAAGCACTCGAGTAATGGTCAGAAACTTAAAGTAAACAGAATCAACCTTCAAGTAACCTGCCAACGTTACTTGAGTGAGGACTTGAGTAATAAGGTAAATGACTTCCAGTTGCTCTCGGCCTACCAACGTTACTCGAGTGGCTACTCGAGTAACCAAGTAAATCACTTGGACTTGCTCTTGGCTTGCCAATGTTACTCGAGTAAGTACTCGAGTAATTATCTAAAAGACTTCCAGTTACTCTCGGCCTGCCAACGATACTCGAGTATCTACTCGAGTCCCCTGTTTCAAGAAATATGTTGCTCTCAGCATTTTCTATCCTGCCAATATTACTCGAGGAGCTACTTGAGTAACTCACAGTGGTAAGCAAAAACTGAAGGTAATACTCGAATAACATGATATGCTTTTATCACACTTCACTTCAAGTCATTACCCGAGTATGCAGAAGAAAACTTTAAGTCACTACCCGAGTAAGCTATGCAGAAAATTTATGTTTACTTGAGTAAGTACTCGAGTAACAAGGTAATCAAACTTGAAGTACTCTCGGCCTTGAAATCCTACCAACATTACTAGAGTAAAGCATCGAGTAACCTAAAGTTTATTTGAAAGATTACTAGAGTTGCTACTCGAGTAAGCTATGAAGAAAAGTGTGCCATACCCGAGTAAGTACCCGAGTAAACAGGTATTTTCAAAGGTTTGAAATTTTGTTTACTCCATGCACTACCCGAGTAATGTAATGTTCCTTTATTAACTTGCAGTTTATCATTACTTTCACGATGATACTCGAGTAAGTACTCGAGTAAACTTAATGAATACTCGAGTAAATACTCAAGTATGCAAGTTCAGAATTTGAGAAATCATTCCAACGTTCATTGATTTGTTTCCTATGTGATTAACCTTTCATTGTATTAGTATTCTTAGCATATCCACAGATAAATAATGAAGAGATCTTACCAAATAAGGAAATTCAAATGCAACGTTCAAACATTACCTACCGCCACCTACCATAAACGGATTTTTTTCAAATATTGGAAAAGTCAACAGTGGCTGCGCACACTCTAACGGAAGAGAAGAAAATGTTCCAACGGTCATTACCAACACATCTATATATATGGGAACATCCAAACAGAGAAGAACAACGAGAACACACACACGAACGTATTATCAAGTTTACTACTCTGTTTTACACATACTTGAAATTCTGTACTTCAGTGATTCTTATTCACTCTGTGAGAGAGATATTTCATTCAAACTCAATATTTATTATTAAGGTAACTTAAGGTTGTGGAACCTTGAGTTGGGATTGGATTACAACTTGTAAGGGGGAGCGAGTGTCCAGGTGAAGGAACTTGCTTGTACTGAGGTGCCAAGAACCCACTGAATCTTGGAAGTTATAGTGAAACTCTTAGAGAAGTTCTGAGGACTGGACGTAGGTCAAAGTGGTTATGGCCGAACCAGTATAACTCCCAGTGTATACTTCAGTGATATTTCTCCTTACTCTTTACTGCTTTATACTCACCGTCAAGTTTTATATTTGCAATGAAATTTTAGTATCACCCAATTCACCCCCTCTTGGGTGAAATGCTTGCTTTAACAACTTACTATGTACTGAGGTGCCAAGAACCCACTGAATCTTGGAGAATATAGTAAAACTCTGAGAGACTCTCTGAGGACTGGACGTAGGTCAAAGTGGTTGTGGCCGAACCAGTATAACTTTTAGTGTACACTTCGGTGATATTCCTCTTTGCTCTTAACTGCTTTAAATATTCAATTAATTTTCTTATACGCAAAGAAATCTCACCCAATTCACCCCCTCTTGGGTGAAACGCTTGCACTAACATATGCTATTTTTCTCTGTGTAAGGGGAATCCAATGAAACTTTGAGTAGTATACCCATGGTAAATGAGTTCCCTGAGGTGTTTCTGGATGATCTTAGTGGATTGCCTCTTGAAAGGGAAGTTCAGTTCCCAATTGAAATTGTGCCTGGATTTGGTTCAATATCTAAGGCCCCATATTGTATGGCCCTAAACGAAATGGCGGAGTTGAAGAAGCAAATTGAAGATTTACACGAAAAAGGGTTCATCAGACCTAGTGTGTCACCTTGGGGAGCTCCAGTTTTGTTTGTTAAGAAAAAAGACCGGAGTCTTCAGTTGTGTATTAACTACAGAGAATTGAATAAGATTACTGTCAAGAATAAGTACCATCTTCCTAGAATCGATGACCTATTAGATCAAATGTCCGGTTCATGTGTGTTCACGAAGATTGATCTAAGGTCAGGGTATCATCAGCTGCGAACTAAAGTAAAAGATGTTTCGAAGATTGCTTTCCAGACCAGGTATGGTCACTATGAGTTCTTGGTGATGCCGTTTGGGCTAACCAATGCACCTGCGGTATTCATGGACTACATGAACCGTATCTTTCGACAATATTTGGATCAGTTTGTTTTTGTGTTTATCGACGACGTTCTGATATATTCTAAGAGTGGGGAAGAGCATGAGCATCATTTGAGAATTGTGTTGAATATATTACATGAGAAGCAACTCTATGCCAAACTGAGTAAATGCGAGTTTTGGCTTTCAAAAGTGAAATTCTTAGGCCACATTATCTCGCAAGAAGGAGTCTCTATGGATCCTAGTAAAGTGGAAGGAGTACTGGACTAGAAGAGGCCAGAAACTGTTGCTGAGATATGCAGTTTTCTGGGTCTTACTGGTTACTACCGAAGATTCATCCAGAATTTCTCCCTATTGCCTTGCCAATAACCAAGCTCACGAGAAAGGATCAGCCGTTTGTGTAGGATGAGAAATGTGAAAATTGCTTTATGGAGTTGAAAGAGAGGTTGACTACGGCACCTGTGTTCATTATACCTGATCCCAGCTTGGATTATATTATGTACAGTGACACGAGTAAGCAGGGATTAGGGTGCGTCCTGATGCAGCAGAGACGTGTGGTGGCCTATGCCTCTCGACAGCTCAAACCTCATGAAATGAACTATCTTACACATGATCTAGAGCTTGCGGCCATTGTGTTCGCCTTGAAAATTTGGAGGCATTATTTGTATGGTGTGACGGTAGAACTGTACTGCGACCACAAAAGTCTCAAGTATTTATACGATCAGAAAGAATTGAATATGAGGCAGTGTCGTTGGATGGAGTTGCTTAAGGACTACAACCTAAAAATTAAATATCATCCGGGTAAGGCAAACATAGGCGCATATGCTCTTAGTCAAAAAACTATGCTTGTGGCAGCTTTGATGATACAAGAGAGGAAACTAATTGAAGATTTTCGTGATTTGAATTTGTCGAACCAGATCATCTGTGCCACCTACACTGTTTCCCAAGGGGAAAGTGACTTGAGGGCTAAGATTAAAGAAGCTCAAAGACAAGATGATTGGATACAGCGGAATTTGGCTAGAATTGAATGGGGAGAAGCTCAGGGCTATGACCTATCTCCTAGTGGACTAGTTCATTATCAACAGAGGATTTGTGTTCTACTTAAGGCAGTCGGAGTTGAGACAGAAGATTCTGGATGAGGCGCACAAAAGCCGATATACTCTTCATACGGGTATGACCAAAATGTACCATAATCTGAAGTCTATGTATTGGTGGCTGGGTTTGAAGAGTGATGTTATAAAGTTTGTAGCGAGGTGTCTCACTTGCCAAAAAGTAAAAATCGAGCACCAGAGACCGCCTGGTTTGCTTCAGAGTTCTGAGATTCCAGAATGGAAATGGGAAAGTGTGACCATGGACCTTGTGGTAGGATTGCCCAGGATCAGGAACTATGATGCGATTTGGGTCATTGTGGACCGGCTAACGAAGCCAGTACACTTTATACCGATCAATGCTAGTTACTCTCCAGACAAGCTAGCAGAGATTTACATTCGTGAGATTGTGAAGCTTTATGGTACACCAAAGAATATCATTTCCAACCGAGATCCCCGATTCACTTTTAGAATTTGGAGGGCATTGCATGAAGCCTTAGGAACTTAAATTGAGATTCAGCACAGCTTATCATCCCCAGACGGATGGCCAGTCAGATAGAACAATCCAGATGTTGGAGGATATGTTGCGAGCATGTGTTCTAGACTTTAAAGGGAGTTGGGATCGCTTTCTTCCACTTGCTAAGTTCGCTACAACAATAGCTATCATGGTAGCATCCAAATGGCTCCGTATGAAGCACTGTACAGAAGGAGGTGCTAATCACCTTTGTGCTGGAATGAGCTATTAGAAAGGAAGCTATATGGACCGGATCTTGTCAACCAAACCTCAGTACAAATTTGGATTATTCGTAAGAGGTTGCTTGCAGTGCAGAGTCAACAGAAAAGCTATGCTGACAAAAGGAGACGGCCTCTAGAGTTTGAATTTAGTGACCATATGTTTTTGAGAGTATCTCTGTTTGCCGTTTAGCTTCCGCAAGCTCACGGGTCGCAAGTAATAAAGTGATAAGTCAAGATCGTTCCCACGAGGACTATGACAAAAATGAGTTAACTATTATAACTATGTTCTTAACTAGGTTGAATGAAATCATTTGAAATTGAGTATGTCAAGTAAGGAAATTTGCTAAAAACAATAAGGTAAAACAAAGATGAATGTAAAATTGATTCTACTTCAAGGTTTAAAGGCTTAGGATTACTTCTTCCTCATTGTATTTCATGAAACTATGCAATTAATTCACTTATGTTAGTTGTGTGAGTCCATATGCTAGTCAAAGATTCTAAGATCATCAATCAAGCTCTCTCAAGTCAAGATTGATTTTTAATCTTCATTAACAATGTTCAATCTCTTGTCTATCATTAATGAAAATCATCTTTCCCAAATCAATTCTTCATTAGACTATGCTAGGTTATTAGATATATCTCTATTCTAACAACAAACCATCCATTTAATCCCTAAACTTCAAGTCTAACATGATTTTTCTCAAGTTCTACAACCAAAATAGCTCTCTCAAGCATCATTCAATTGAACTAAACTCATCATGTGGTGATCAAGCACAAGATAGTAATTAAGCATAGAGAAAAATCAACATATATTCTCAACAACTAGCAAAAGCAAGAAAATATAGTAGTTTTAATCCATACAATGAGTAGAAGTAATCCTAAATGAGAGTTTTAGCCACTCATAATCAATACAAACCAACAACTCAACATAAAACGCATGACCATATCAGCAAATGAGAAGAAAAGAGGGGGAAAACCAGAAAAAGAGAAGAAAAATCTTGAATTTCTCCAAGAATCTCCTCCAAGAAGCACCAAAATCCTCCTCAAGCTCTCCAAGAAGCCTCCTTGTAGTTCTTGAGCTCTTCCTTGTGCAGAATGCCTTCAATTCGGCGCCCCCATTAGGTTAAAAAGTCAGCTGAAGCATCAGTTTTTCAAAACGCACAGTTGCAGTATCGCGACTTTGCTTTCGCTTCGCTATAGCGAACCCACAGCGTACGCGGTCAGAAGGGCCTATTTTTTATGTGTTTTCGCTTTCGCTTCGCTATAGCAAAACCACAGCGTACGCGGTCAGAAGGGCTTATTTTTGATGTGGTTTCGCTTTCGCTTCGCTGTGGCGTGGCAAAAGCAACCAGGGACACCTTCAAGCTACTTTGATCTTCCTTTTTGGCTTTTGTTCTTCTTTTCTCCATCTCCAAGGTTCCATATAAGCTTCCATTTCTTGTCATCATCCTCCTACAAAGAGAAGGATTTTATGAGCTTTCCAAATTTGCTTCAATTTAATCTAGAACCCTATAAATCTAGCTCAAAATTTGCACTTTTTCAAATATTTTCAACACATCACATTTTTCTTCATATGTATAAATTTTATGCACAATTTTAGTTTAAAACCACAAATATATAAGAAAAATGTGATGAAATACAAGAATTTCCAGAGAATAACAATCTCCTGTCACTGGCGTTAGGCGAGCAATCAAGCGAAAGAAGTTAAGCCTAAGGTATATAGGTCCTTTTGATATTCTTGCGAGAATTGGGCCTGTTGCCTACCGTGTAGCCTACCCTCAAACTTGAGCAAGCTTTATAATGTGTTTCACATTTCCCAACTAAAGAAGTACCAACCGGATCCCACTCACATCATTGAGTATGAGAATGTCGAAATACAAGATAACTTCACATATGCGGTGGAGTCAGAGCAAATAATTGATTAGGAGGAACGACGGCTCAGACATCGAAGCATTCAGTATGTGAAGGTGATCTGGAAAGGAACGACTCAAAGAGAAGCAACTTGGGAAGCGGAAGAAGATAAGCGAAGATGGTATCCGGAGTTTATGGCTCAAGATGTATAACAATTTTGAGAATAAAATTTAATTTTCAGGGGGAGAATTGTAATATCTTGAAATGTAATTAAGGGCTAATGATCTCAAAAGTGATGTAATTAATGTTAATTAGGCGTCTTTGAAGAAGGTAAGTTGTGATGCAAATGTGTTGGGTTATGGTTTAGTAAGCATTGTGATAATTAGGGGCAAAATGGTAAATTACTGACCGATTGGTCAGTTACTGAAGAGGAAACTCCTTGGTAATTGAGATCAATGGCTAGGATTGAAAGAGGGAGAGGCGGAATCCTACGCATGTAAGTCCATGTGAATCCATGGTAAGGAGAATAAGATGTTGACATGTGGCAAGTTATTGACCATTGGATAAGGTCAAATTTTCAAACTCATTTTCTCTTCCCTCTCCTCTTCCAAGTCAGTTGAAGCATGGAAAATGGGGAAAAATCTGTCATCATCATTCTCATCTCATTCTCTCTCTCTTATCCTCCATTTTCGCTGAAACTAGCCAAGAACGAGAAAAGCAAAGGTGAGTTTTTGACTTTAGAAATGATCTCTTTGGCCTAAATGTTATGTTTTCAAGTTGTTCATAATAGTAAGGGTTTCATGGCTATGGTTTCAGATTTTTGAAAGGAGGTGTTTTGGTATTTGAACCAATTTGAAAGTGGTGAAATCAAGAAGTTAGTTTTGGAAGAAGTAAAAGGTAAGTAGTTGATGCACTTTGGTATATTTGCGATAATTTGTGATTTAGTTTTGTAAATTCTGGAATTTTTGCCCTAATTTCATGAGAATTGGATAATGAAAGAGTTTGAAATAGTATTATGTAGAAGATGGTATTAGGATGTGTTATAATGCCATTAGTTTTGATTTAAGAATTGAATGAGGAAGTTTGGCAAATTGTGGTTTTATGCGGCCTTGTGAACTAGAGTTGAGAATATGTGGATTGGGTTGTTTTGTAGGTACCAAGAGGTTCCTTGTGTCAAAATGAGTGAGAATGAGCTTTGGCACAAGTTTTAGGACCATTGGTAGTGAAATGGGTAAATCTAGGAACATATGTCAGTTGCTGCAAGTTTTGGCTTCTGATGAATAACACTCAAGTGAGGGAGGGTTCACTTGAGTGCTATGAGATATTTTCCCTTTTTCCATTCAGTTTTGTTTGGATTCTCAGGCAAAGCTCAAGAGTGCACTTTCGTTCCCACGAGTGATATAAGTGATCACTCGAGTGATCTTGGTTTCACTCGAGTGAGGGAGTAAGTTTAAGCTTTTGGGATTTATGGTTGCTCTCGGGTAGTCACTCGCTGTGTCTGACTTTTTAGTGCTGAGTGCATTTGAGGTCATCACTCGAGTATAGTTTCCTATACTCAAGTGAGGGTGTAAGACATATTAAGGTTTGCCCTCGAGCAAACACTTCCTGTTTGGCACTTTTGGGGACTCGAGTGAATTTGGGGGTCATCTCCACTCGAGTGAGCCGACAAAAAATCAATGCTTTTGCTTCCAAAAAGGCATATGTGAGGGTAGTTATCCCAACCCTTTAGGCATATGTTTAGGCATTTAATAGCCACCTAAAGAGTTTATATGGATACCAACTTAAAGTATTATGGAATTAAGAATTTGAAAAAGAGATTGATCTATTGTCCCTAATTTGGTTTATAGGATTTGACATTTACCATCCTTGTGAGCTCACTGTGCCACCAAACGTCAGGAAGGAATAAGGTAGTGACTCTTTCTTTTATACCATATGTGATGTATTGTATGTGTTTTATATCGTTGATTTGTGACAGATTCAAATGCTGTAATGATTGGGGATATGTGTAAGCACCGCCTTACCAATATTCCCTGAGTCGCTAGTAACGGTTCGGGTAAGGGCAGCGAGCCTTCCCGACTATAAAAGGGGATGAGGATAGGGTGTGATATTTGTGATTTTGTGGGTCGAAAGGCTGTATTGTGGGCCGAAAGGCTATATGTAAGTCGTAAGGCTATTTGTATGCACTGCCTCGCCAATAGTCCCTGAGTCGCTAACAACGGTTCGGGTTTGGACAGTGTGACTTCCTGGCGGTAAAAGGGGATGAGGGTGGAGTGTGATTTGTGCTGCTGCTATTGTATGATGATTTGCTTACATGCTGTGCGCTTCTGTGTGGTACGAATGATTTGTTACTACTGGGATTCTCTTGAATCTCATTCTTTCCTTTGACTAACATTTCAGACAGGGCAAGTGGCTCCAAGGAAAAGCGAACGACCTTGTTAGTTATTCATTTTGGATAGGGATTACTGTATGATATTTCTTGAGTTGTAAATGATTTTTGAATACATGGTGGTGTAATTCCCTAATTGGGAACTGAAACCCTATAGTTTTATATATAGATGAAACCCGGGGGTTGCCAGGGCATTAAGTTAAACACTCTGATATGTTTAAATATGATATAACTGTACAGGTAATTATATTCGATATTTGAATTTAAGACCAGGATAGAGAAGAAGCATTGAAAATTTTGTGAAGTCCCTACTACAAGAAGGGAGTTTTAAATGAGTTTTGAATTATCCAACGGTCTCTAATCTATTTTATTATGCATTATTGAATCTTAATTACGCTAATTAAAGCAGGGGATTACACATTATACCTTAATGATGACCCTTGGTGGTGACTCCTGGAGGTCAATAAATAAAGCCTTGTACAAAGCATTATGACCACAAGAAACACAAGAAATTGAATGAGAATTACTCCCCATTTTCTCTCTTGAATTTTGTCTTCTATTATCTGTTGCTCTCTTATCCTAGATTTATCTCTATTTTCATAACACGTTATCAGTATGAAAGATCCAACAAAAGTATGATCTTCTCATTATTTCCTTGAAGATTTCATCTAGCTTCTTTTACCATATTTTATTTGATCTATATGGGATAATCTAAGCCACTATAGGAAATTAAAGAAATACTTTTACTGATTGTTATAAACATCGGGGTTTTATGGCTAAGATTAGAGATTGTTATTGTTTCTATACCTTATATCTCCTTTACAAGTTCTTTTATATTATTATTGTTATTTTAGTATGGCCAGAAGCCATACACCTTTGATTTCATATTCTAAAATTATATGCCTAGAAGTCATATTGTTTGAAATTCTTATTCTGAAATTATATGACTAGAAGTCAAATCACTTTGATTTCTTATTTTGATATAATATGGCAAGAAGTCATATTCCTTTGATTCTATGTTGTATTGATTTCCTATTATATGGCTAGAAGACATGTACCTTGCATCGTCTATCTTATTATATGGTCAGAGGCCATATATAAAAATTTTATTTATTTGGAAGGTAAATGGTTAGAAGCCACATAGATGTAATTTCTCATATTGAGATTAATTGGTCTGAAGCCATGAAAATTAATCAGCCCGAAGCCATAAAGTTTTAATTTTTGTTGTAATATCTTACTTTATGAATTATTTCTTGTCTTTATGAATTTCTTGTTATTATTGTTTCTGTTATTATATTGCTTTTTTATATTTCATATTTTATGAATTCCTTTTTATTTCATTAGTTTAAACTATGTTAAATCTTGTGAAATTTAAATTTGTGACTCTTGTCATACCGAAAAGAACTATTTATCTTGCCTGATCAATGATTCTTCTATACCGAAAGAACTATTTATCTTGCCTGATCAATGATTCTTCAATACCGCCATTTGCATGAAGGCCTCAAAATTGAATATAACCATAAAAGGGCTACTTGTTTGTTATCCTTCCAAAGACTCATTATGAATAAATACATCCAATTTGCTTCTGTAGTAGCAATATTGTGAAAGAGGTTTTAAAAAGTACGTTCAATTAATTTCTTGCCTTAATGCGGCTAAACAAAACAATGAGCTTTTGTTGCAAAAATCATGACACCCGTCCAACAAGCTTGACTCCATTTCTAAAAGTGAATGTGGTAACAAATGTATCAATTGTGGTTGTAGACGTGGGTGTAATATGGCTATAGCCTTGGGCATGGCTATGGTCGTAATCATGGTGGTTCAAATTCCCAGCCAAAGTAGAGAATGAAAGAGGCAAGTTTCACCCAAGAGGGGGATGAATTGGGTAATGTAATAAATTTTTCGCCCGTTATGGTGATATGGAGATAAATGAAAAGAGAGTATAGATGAGAGAATTGGCACATAGAAATTTATACTAGTTAGGCCTAACCACAGGCCTACGTCCAGTCCTCAGAGATCAACACCTACTGAGATTTCTACTAATCCTCCAAGATTTAGTGGTATCTCGAAACACCGCAGAACAACAACTATCCTTCCAAGGACTACAAGCAAAAATGGTCTAATCCTAGAATTTTATCTCCCCCTTACAATAAGTATTACGAGCAGAACAATCTCTACGATGTTTCTCTCCTGCTTACTGTGCAAGTCTTATGTGTAGCAATGTTCTCTCCTGCTTACACTTATATAAGCCTTACAAGCAGCAACGTTTTCTACTGCTTGCTCCTTATAAGTCTTATGAGCAGAAAGTCTTACTAGGAATTCTCTTTATAAATTCTTGTAAGGAAATCTACCTTCTCAAGGTCCCTTTACCTTGAGATAAAAAATACAATTGAAATGTGTTTACAAATTCTCTCATAGAGTGAATATGATAATCACTGAAGTATAATATTAATACAGAGAGAAATATGAAAATAAAGACTCTTGAAGATTTTCAATGTATGCTCTTATGCTATCTCAGTTCATTGTGATCTTCTATCTTTGATGCTCTGTATTTATAGCCAGTTTGAATTATCCATTGTGGAATGTCCTGTTATGGAGTGGAGTAGTTTGTTGAGGAGCGGGATGTATTCATTTGAAATTTCAGACATTCTAACATAGTGGGCCAATTACATGTGATGGCAGGCATCTAACATTCGATGTGTAATGATTATGTTAGCCATAATTGACTTTCTCATTTGAATCTATAATCAAAACATTTAATTTCCTGTTTCACACTCGAAATATATGTTAGGGTTAAGGAGCAAATTTACCAACGAAGTTTTGTCTGAGGAGTATCTGGCACAAATATGTTTTAGAAGGGGCAAAAATACCAATAAACAATTAAAAAGGGGCATCCAGCACAAAAACCGTTAAATCTGTACTAACGCTGTTCGGGGTTTTCTTCTCTTATAATTTAACGATGTTACTGTGGATTTAATGGTTTTTGTGCTGGATGCCCCTTTTTAATTGTTCATTGGTATTTTTGCCCCTTCTGAAACATATTTGTGCCAGACGCTCCTCGAACAAAACTTCATTAGTAAATTTGCTCCTTAACTCTATATGTTATATAACATTTAGGTATAATAACAAGTAAAAACACAATGAATTAATAATATTTAATCACATTCGGATTGTTCGCTATGACTCTATAATGCAATATGCTTCTGTGATTGATGAACTTGAGTTCTTGCCTTCACACTTGAGTCCATACTTGAGTTTCCTATTCATACTTGAGTTCTTGCCTTCCCTGACAAAGTTCCAAGTTCCAACTCTCTGCACTTTCGAGTGGACTTGAAAGTTCTTAAATACAACTCGAGTTCTCCTCACTAACTCGAGTTTCATGGCCGTTGGCATTGCTTCAATCTATTCTTTATCAAGAACTTGCAAGGTGAACATGCACTTGCAAGAGTTTTCAAGAACAACTTGAGTTTTATGCCCAAATTCGAGTGCTTAGGTTGGTCATCACTTCTTCTATTTATTCCAGTCAAAAAGTTACAAAATTTAACTAGAAGTGCAATACCACACTTGAGTTCCTTACTCAAACTCGAGTGCTCAAGTGTATATCAGAGTGTTAAAGTTCCTTGTTTGGCTTTAGAGTGGCAGTTACAAAAGTGCACTGGAAGTGTGCAGGCATGACTTGAGTTCTTAACCTGAACTTGTGTAACATCCCAATTTCTGATTAAGGGCTAATGATAATTATTGAGAATAATTATGTGGGTTATGGCAATAATAACTAATAAGCCATAATTATTGGAAATTGAAAGAGTGAAATTGTTGGGAATTAGTTAGTGATTAATAGAGAAATTAATTACTAGCTAAGAGAAAATGAGATGTGTGATTAAAATGATCAATGGCTAGGATTGATTGTGTAGTGGATCAAGGGGCATAATCATGTGTATGTGTGTGCATGTGAGCCCATGAGATTGAAAGAGTGAAATTGTTGGGAATTAGTTAGTGATTAATAGAGAAATTAATTACTAGCTAAGAGAAAATGAGATGTGTGATTAAAATGATCAATGGCTAGGATTGATTGTGTAGTGGATCAAGGGGCATAATCATGTGTATGTGTGTGCATGTGAGCCCATGAGAGTTGGAATGAGATGGTGACAAGTGGCATGTGGTGAGCCCTTGGATGAGACAAGAGACACATCACCATCATCTCCATCTCCTCTCTTCTCTCTCTCTCTCTCGTTTTCTCTCTCTTCTCTTCCTTCCTCCATTTTCGCTGAAGGTGCTTGGGAAAGAGAAAGGAAAAATGGAATATTGAGGTAAGCAAATGGCCTCTTTAGCTCAAACTCTCTTCTCTAATGTTAATCATTGAGTTGAGAGCTTCAATTTGATGATTGTAGTGTCTCCATTGGTGGTGATTTGGAGATCACGAAAATATGAAGTGTGGAGAATCAAAGGGTGTCTTTGAGAAAGTTGATAAGGTATGTGAAACCAATCCTTCTATCTATGTTTCATTGCCAAATGATTAAGTTGGAAATTTCTGGAATTATTGCCCTAATTGTGAAAATATGGGTAATGGGTAGTTTGGCATGTTATGGTTATGGAAATGGTATATTGGTGTGAGTTTGGAATAGATAGAATGGATTTGGGATTGAGATGTGTGAGGTTAATGATTTTGGAAAATGATGATTATGATGCCCTAGACCAAAGCATGTTAATGGAATGGGATTTTGGTAATTCCATTGATTCCATTGAATTCAGTGAGTGATTTTGTGTGGGAGTAGCTTTGGTAGAGGTTTTTGGATCCATTTGGATCATTTGGGCAAGAGTTAGGAAATGTGGCAAGTGTTGCTGCGTTTTCCTGGAATCTGATAGATTCACTCGAGCAGACAGGGGTGTGCTCGAGTGAGGGATGAATATTGCTCGAGTGAGGAAGATCCTGCTCGAGTGATATGTGAGTTTTCCCTTGTTTTGCTGCGAGTGCGCCTGGGTTTTATGAGCAATGCTCGAGCACATGGCTTGGTGCTCGAGTGAGCGAAGAACATGCTCGAGTGAGCATGGTCTGCTCGAGTGATAGTGGGAGTCCAGAGTGAAGGGTTGCTTTCTGGTCTTCACTCGCGGGCAAGGTGTAAGAAGTGTGCCTTCTCGCTCGCGGGTGGGGAGCATGGTCTGCTCGAGTGAGCCGAGTGTGCTCGCGGGTGAGAGGTGTGTGCTCGCGGGTGTGAGTGGTGTGCTCGAAGGGATCCAGTGCTTGGAGAGCGTTGGGTGCTCTCGGGTTCTCACTTCCTGGATTTCTCTCGCGGGTGCTCGAGTGAGGCTTTTGGCCTTGTGCTCGGGTGAGGATTTGTGCTCGAGTGAGCCAGTTCCTGAAGGTGAGAGTTGTGCTCTCGGGCAAGTGCTCGCGGTCTCACTTTCTCTTGTGCTCGAGTGATGTCCGTACTTGTGCTCGAGTGAGAGCTTCTGTGCTCGAGTGAGGCAGTGAAAAATATCAAGTTTGAGTGTTCAAAAGGGGATCTTTGGGGATAGTCTTCCAACCCTTTAGAGCTATGGATTGAGGTGTTTGAGGGCACTTAAAGGGCAATAATGATAACCAACTAGAGTGTTTAAAAGTAAAAGAATTGGAAAAGGGATTAATCCTATATCCTTGGTTTTGGTGATAGGATTTGATGATCACCCTGATCGTGAGCAGCCGGAGCTGGAGCTTACGTGGAAAGAGGGTAGGGAACTTACCTCTCCTGCATGTATTGATAATTGTATTTGTGTATTGATGCATGTTATTGCTTTGCGTGATTATGTGAGACATATGAGAATGATTGTAGCTCTGTTCTATTTATACTATGGCCATGAGTATGTTGTGTGAACATTGAGCATGCGGATATATCATTATGTGAACATGTGTTATTGTGATGCAAGCATGTCATGCATTAAATACTTATCTTGCATGCATATTGGTATCTGTTTCCTACTGAGATTCCCCAGAATCTCACCCTCCCCTATCAACATTTTAGACAGGGAAGGAAGATTGAGGATGAAGCAAGCATCCAAGGACGAAGAGGACTCGTTTTGGGTGAGAGCTTAGTGTTGGTTATCAATACGTTATTGGGATTGTGTATTTGATTGTATGGATCAGTATTTGAGAATGTATTCGGATAAGTTGTGTAATCCCTGATATTTGAGTTGTATGGGCTAATGTGCCCTATGTTTATTGAGCGAAGATATGATCCCGTAATTGTCGCGAATTTAATTTGCGTACTCTGATATTTGTATAAATGTAATTTATCTTCGCATAGTAATTATATTCGGAGTGGAAATATGAGACCGTGTTTTAAATGATTTTGAAACGTGATTGTGAAAACCCCGTCTGGTTGATGGGTATACAATTGTTGTTTTGACTTATTGGTCTCTATTTCACGTTAATTGCATAATCCGGATATTAATTACGGCTGGGGGTTACAACTTGAGTGCATCAGAGTGTCTCAGCTTCTAAATTTACCACTAGATAACACTTGCATTGGATTACTTGCTGAACTCAAGTATACTTGTCATCAGAACTCGAGTGTTGAACCAAAACTTGAGTTCTCCATGTGGCTTTAGTTTCTGACTTAGCCTCTGTATAAAACTTGTAAGAGTGAAAGGGCCAAACTAGAGTGCTTCAGCTCACAAAACTTGAGTTCCTCCTCCAAACTCAAGTACATCAGAGTTTTTCAACAACAACTTTCTATCAACTTGTGAAATGCATTTGATAATTGATTTGGCTTAATGTTACCATATTCAAAACATTAAATCCTTTACAAAACAATATACAAACACTTTATTATCATCAAAACATGGGTTCTAACATTCTCCCCCTTTTGATGATGACAAAACTTAGTAACGGATTTGGAAACTTAATTAATTTTTAAAACTCATTGAACACACTTAGTCGATTTTCAAATGCATAAAACCAAAGTTTAAAGTTGTTTGTTGTAATTTGGCACTTTTCTTCAACATCTTTGTAGTACTTCTACTGCTAACATTTGACAAGAGCAAGTCATAATATAATGATGCAAAAATATAACTTAACTTTAGAATTCACAATTGAACATAAAACATAACTTTATTGCATAATTTTAATGTCAAACTACATTACAAAGTTCAAATAGCTATTAAATACATAAAGCACTACAAACCCAAAATACAGACATAACCCCAGACTACAAGATGACATACAAGATAGATACTTCCCCTTAAACTATGACATACTTCCCCTTAATCTATGAATTCTAAATACAACTTGAAAGCTCAAATTCTATCACTTATCTTTCTCCCTCGTTTTGTCATCAACAGATGAGGGAACAACAGGAAAAGTTATCAGATGGTGGAGGTGGAGTGTATAATACTAAAGCAGTAGAGGGATTAATTAGATCAGGTTCAGATGGTGAAGAAGATGGTTGAGGAGCAGAGGTTTCAGGCTGAGAAGATAGCTGACCATCCAACATGACATCCACACTAGTCGAGGTGATAAGATCAATGTGAACAATACTATGGTAGTGGCTAGTGCATTAGTGGATGGTGATGTAGAAATGGTTGATTAAGGAGCTGATGTAGGAGGGACAGAGTTAGGATGAACAAGAAGATGAGTGTACAAGAATTTCTCCAATTTATCAACCTCTGTGTATGATATTCCTGTGTCTTAACCATCAAGTCAAATTTGTGATTAGCCTTATCTACCAACTTGAAAACTTATGACTTCATTTTTGTCCACCAGTTTCTCATATTCTTCAAACAACTCCTTTTTGAGGTTGGCCATTGCTTGATTAATCACCTCTGACACATAGCCCTGGATAGAAGCACCAAAGAATAAAGGAGGTGAAGATCTTCCTCTGGCAGAGGATTGAGCCTCATCAACCCATGAGGGTGTAGACTTTAACTGTTGTACATACTTCACTTCACCTATTTGAAAAGATATGCCTATATGATTCAGCTGTGTCATACTGAACCTCATAATCTTAACCTTCACATCACTATCCAAATACCAGATCTTGTTATACCGAAGGATGAGAGATACAATCTAAAGGTGTGGGATGGTAGTGGATCTTATTGAGGAAAATATGAATTATCTCATTTCTTGGAAAATCATTTCTCCTACATTTCTCTTACCCCGTAAGGAATGAAGCCATCAAATAATAAGTCTTATGTGTAAAGTGGGTAAAGTTCTTGGGTTTGTTAATGATGGTTCTAGTATAAATGTTGAAAAGGACATATTGAAGGTTTGGCATAGTGTCTGGCTTGAAATTTAAAGGACCTACAGGGTCACACAGTCTCAACAAACGAAAGGCTTGATCTAGTGTAACTTCTTGGGTTGGATCAAGGGGTAGAAAAATGTAGCCAAGGATGATATTGATAATGGAGGTAGTAATCATTATAATTTGTCCATGAACAGTAGTCTTAAATCCCTTCCTTTACCAATTCACTGGTTTCAGACATAATGTTTTTTATTTTGATGTTGCAGTGGAAAATCTTTACAATATTTGGTGAATATGGTAGGTGTATATTGAGGCAAGGATTGTAAAATCCAAGATATGTCTCAAGTTCAAACCATAATGTGCTTGCAAGTAGTCTAAATCTACATAAACGACAGGGCAAAAACTACAGCGGGAAAACTCTTTATTGTATACCTTTTGATTGAAAGGTGCTAGAGTCCCAGTATTAAAGTCTCCTGGAGGAACAGTCTCTACTTTCTTCCTACGGTACTTAAGAGGTGGATGGTGTACCCGACTATAACTCGGCTTGACTCTTAGAAGGTTGGATACAGAGGTACCAATCTTACCAATCAAGGCATCCAACCTTGATTGTTCTAACACCTCCCGGATTTGCTTGTCATCTTCACTATCCGAGGAAGAATATGGAGGAACCTTTGTTTCCTTCTTGTTTCCTTTTCCTTACACTTCCTTTGATTTCAACCGAGTTACAATAGACTCCTTGATTGTCACTCCTTTAGCCTTCTTTATAAGTGGTTGAACATCCTTCACTTTCGGTCTAGGATGTTTCTTCTTTATAGGAGTCACCTTTTTCATAATGACAGTTGGCTTAGGAGGAGGAGGAGGAGTAGTTGTTGAAGATGGAGTTAGACTCAAAGTTACCATCAGAGTTGCTGACTCGTTGAAGAGTTTGGAGACCAAATGTGATGATAATGAAGAGTCCTGAGTGACTCTAGGAATCTTTGTTCGAGGCATTATACTGAAAATCAGAGGAGAAAATTGAAGAAACAAAGAACTTGAAATTTCTTTGTAAATTTCTAATACACATTTATGGTTCGGTAAAGAGAATTTAAGGGTGTAATATGATATTTGGGGAAGACTGAAAGGTTGTAATTGATGATTTATGGTAATAGAGGTGTCAATTTAGTGAATAGCAGCTAGAATCAGGTGGGTGTGGCATTTCGAGTGAGGAGACATTTGAGTGAGAGAGAATGAGTGTGCCATTTGAGCTTTTGGATCGATAGTTATAAATACCTGACACTTGAGTTTTGTTTAAGAACTGGAGTTCATCTGCACTCAAGTGTGACTGTAGCACTCGAGCGCTATAGAAAAATTTTAGTAAACTGCAATTGTGTAATTGGTTTAAGTGTAGCTTGTAGACACCCAAATCTATTTTCATCTTCTTGTATCTTTGTACTCAAGTCCTCTAAGATCACTTGAGTAAACCATGCTTTTATCTCTTGTATTTCTGCAATTTTTTTCTTGAACTCAAGTTTGTCACATGAACTTTAAAATTGACACTTGAGTGTGTGACAAAACTCTTGTTGAAATAGAGTGTATGCTGAGAGTTTATGTACTCTCTGTTTATCCCTATGTTACCAACCAGAAAGCAGGACTTGTCACTTTCAATTTGAACTAGAGTATGAATCTTGAACTCAAGTGGTAAACCAAAAAGTTGAATATGACTCGAGTCCTTATCTAAAACTCAAGTGTCATGAAAATGATTTGAGTTTTCACTTAATGTTCATGTACCCCAGAGCATCTTGAAACTTCCAAAACTCAAGTTTTCTTGTGAAACTCGAGTTTTATATCAAGGGTGCAGTTGGACTCGAGTTCATATCAAAAGTTCATGTACCTACAAAACAAACTTCTACATACTCCGATGCTTTAGTTAGTATAGTAATCATCAAAATATGTACAAAAACAAATGCTAAACATAATTAAAAACCTTACAACTCATTGGGATTAACAATTCCTAATGCACATCTTATATATAAAAAATTGATCTTTAGCTATCGGCTTCATGAATATAGTAGTGAGTTGAAGATTTGTAGGAATGAACTCTCCTTTGACATCCTTCTTTTGAACATGATCTTGTATGAAGTGATGTCAAATGTCTATGTACTGGGTTCTTGAATGTTATACAGGATTTTTATCCAAGCTTATGGTGCTTATGTTGTCACAGTAAATAGATTTCTCCTTCAATTGATTCCTAAGTCTTGAAGTTATTGCTTTAGCCATTGTACTTGAGAACAAAAAGTTGCTGTAGCTATGTATTTAGCTTTAGCAGAGGATAATGAAATTGTCTTTTGCTTCTTGCTGAACAATGATACTAGAGAGCCTCCAAGAAATTGACATTGTCCACTTGTGCACTTTCTGTTAGTTTTATATCCTCCATGATTTGAATCTGAATAGGCCATCAAATGTTCATTTCCTCCTTTTGGGTACCATAGGTCAAGTTCTGCAATATCTCCCAAGTACCTGAAGATTCTCTTCATAGTTTTTGTATGTGAGACCTTAGGAGTAGATTGATACACTACTACAAACTTTACATTTAACGACCCTAAAAGACATCCCTTTTTAAATTAGGGACGCCCAAAGTTCAATATTTAGCGGGAAACATTGGCGCTGGTTGAATTTAAAAAAAAAATTTGAACCACTTTAGACGTCCCAAGTCAGACTGGGGACGTCTAAACCTCACTTTAGAAGTCCCCAGTCTGACTGGGGATGTCTAAAGTGGTTCAATTTTTTTTTAATACTTTAGAAGTCCCCAGTCTGACTGGAGACGTCTAAAGTGCCACTTTAGAAGTCCCCAGTTAAATTGGGGACGTCTAAACCTCACTTTAGACGTCCCCATTTTGACTAGGGATGTGGAAAAGCTTGTCAAACACCCATCCCATCAGCAGCAGGCTAGCAGCTTTATTTTCCTTCCCCAAGCTTCATTCCGTCTTCCCTCGTGAGCTTCGTTCCAAGCTGTCTTCCTCTTTCCCCTTTCCCTTGCTTCCTTTCCCGTCTTCCTTCCTCTTTCTCAGTTCGTTGCTGCAACTCCCTTTCCCGTGCTTCCTTACCTATCTGCCTTCCTCTTTCTCATAATCATATTTCTATTTTTCCCTCTCTTTTCTTTGACGAGAGCACCATCGTTTGTGTCTCCCTTTCACAACTATCGTCTTCCTAGCTGGTGGCACCATGAGTTATCTCCATTTTCGTCGTCCACAGGTTTGTCTCTCACTCCCACAACTTTGGATACAAATGATTGAACAAATGCTTGTAACTATTAATTTAAATCAGATTATGAAACTGGAAAAATAGAGTAACTTGTATATGCATACTTTTAATCTGCTTCTAATTTGCTTGATATGGAAATGGACTGTCATTATTGCATACTTGTTTTTTCGTCAGCAGACTTCAACATGATGATGTATATATATAGACATGAGTTAAAAAAATGACAATGATACTTAGGAATGAATTTGGTTTGGCTTAGGTTAGTCTAGTTTAACTAGCGCCAATATGTTTATTAGATTGTTGTGTTGTGTTGTTATATAAAATGATAATGATACTTAGAGTTGTGTTGTTGTACATACTATTAGATTGTTGGATAACATGTTTATTAGATAGTGCTGAACTGCTGTTGTTTCTATTCTGGTTTATGCAATATTTCTTCTATCCAATTTCTGCAGTTTAAATTTGCCGGACAGTGATGTATATATAAAAGGCCATAAAAAAAACTTTAGACGTCCCCAGTGCAAAGTGGGGACGTCTAAAGTGTTTCTGAACCACTTTAGACGTCCCCACTTTGCACTGAGGACTTCTAAAGTCTAGTTCAAAAACACTTTAGACGTCCCCAGTAACGACTGGGGACGTCTAAAGTCTGACCAAAAGACGTCCCCTATTTTAGGGACGTTATTGATAGTTTTTTCTACGACGCTCAGATAGACGTCCCTCTGTTTTCAGACGTTAAAAGGCCCAAAAAAGGGACGTTAAAAGCATTTTTTGTAGTAGTGATACCTTGTACACATACCAATGCTGAATCGTATTTCTGGCTTGCTTGCTGTTAGATAGAGTAATAAACTGATCATTCCTCTATATTTGGTAATTTTGAAGTCAAGGCCATCACATCAACATCTAGCAGTGTGGTTGTGCTTATTAGAATGTTAGCTCCTGTGGCATTTTCCATTCTGTACTTCTTCAACAGTTCCTTTAAGTATTTGGTTGGGATATGAATATCCTATTCCTACGTTGGTTGATTCGAGGTCTAAGAAAGAAGTTTAACTTACCTATCATGGACATTTCAAATTCTCCCTATATAAGCTTAGAAAATTCTTGATACAGAGATTCATTAGTAGCACCAAAAATAATATCTTCAACATATATTTGTACTACTAGTAGATCATTCTTGTTTTGTTTGATGAATAGCATAATATCTACTTTTCCTCTGACAAAGTTTTGATCAAGAAGGAATTTGCTCAGTCTTTCGTACCAAGCTCTAGGTGCTTGTTTCAAACCATATAAAGCTTTCTTGAGTTTAAAAATATGATCAGGTTTTGTGTCATCTTTAAAGCCTGGAGGTTGTTCAACATAAACTTCCTTCATAATATAACCATTTAGAAAAGCACTCTTGATGCCCATTTGATCAAGTTTAAAACCTTTAATGTGTTAGTGCAAGCTTTTCACCGAAAAGGGGGAGGGGTGAATTGGTGATAACAGAAAATTCGTTGTGTATATAAAAATTGACTGGAAATTTAAAGCAATTAAGAGGTAGGAGAAATATCACCGAAGTGTACATCGAGAGTTATACTGGTTCAGCCATAACCACTTTGACCTACGTCCATTCCTCAAAGCCTCTATGAGAGTTTCACTATATCTTCCAAGATTCAGTGGGTTCTTGGCACCTCAGTACATAGCAAGTTCTTTCACTGGACATTCGCTCCCCCTTACACGTTGTAATCAAATCTACAACTCAAGGTTCCACAACCTTAAGTTGTCTCAATAACAAATATTGAGTTTGTAATGAAAATCTCTCTCACAGAGCAATATATAATCACTGATGTACAAAGAGTGAATATAAGAAACAGAGCACTAAGAATAAATTGATCATTGTGTGTTCGTATGTTCTCAGTCATTGTGTTCTGGTCTTTATTGAATGCTTCATATTATAGGTAAATCGTTATGTCCATTGGAAGTATTTCAAACATGTCCGTTAGAGTCACACAACTATGTTTGACCGTTCTGAATTTTAAAAACTATCTGTTTGTGGTAGATGAACGTTCAGATATTTTGTTTAAATTTTCTCTCAACGCATGATCTTTTCATTTTTTCTCTACAAATATACTCAAAATACTAATACAATGAAAGGTTAATCATATAGATAATAAATTAATGAACAACAAATTAAAATCAGTTTCAAAATACAATTCTGGGCATGATTACTCGACTGACTACTCGAGTAAACCAACACCATTACACGAGTAACCCCTCGAGTAATATCTTTCAAAATAAGCCAGAGAGTAAGTCAACTTATTCTGACCAAATTACTTGGGTACTCTATCGAGTAATTTACTTCACAAAAACTTTTACATACTTAGTTACTCGAGTGATCCCTGGAGTAAATCTATCTTTTCTTCTCTAGTTACTCGAGTGATCCCTCGAGTAAAGTTTCAAATTCTTTTCTAATTGTTCAAGTAATCCCTCGAGTAATGTCATCTAAATCTTGGCTGAGAGTACCTGCTTCTTTGCTTACCTGATTACTCGAGTAATCCCTTGAGTAATCTAATCTTTTCATTTCAACTTGCTCAAGTGATTCCTCGAGTAATGTACCTTTTTTATTTCTGATTGCTTGAGTAATCCCTCAAGTAATGTTTGTCATTTCTTGGTCGAGAGCTACTGGATGATTTCTTCTCTGATTACTCTAGTGATCCCTCGAGTAATGCTTCAAAAACATTTATGATTACTCAAGTGATCCCTCGAGTAATGGCATCCAAATTTTGATAGAGCTCTCTAGAACAATTTCTCACACATTACTCGAGTGATCCCTCAAGTAATGAAGGTCATTACTCGAGAGCTTACTTGAGTAATGTTCACAAAAATCTGGCAGTACTGGTTTCTCTTATTCTCTGTCTTTAAGCTCTTCTCCATTACCTGAGTGGTTACTCGGGTAATGCTTTTGACTTGTTATATGAACTTAGTTACTTAGTTAAAACCTTTTTGTTTATCATTAATCCAATCTTTGTTATCATCAAAACACATGGGATCTAACATTCTCCCATTTTTTGATGATGACAAAACTTGGTGATTTTGAGTACAGTTTTTGAGCAAATCTTTTCACAAAGAATCTTTTTTTTATTTTAACTTTGAAAATTCTTTTATAAAACTTGGAATGAATGATTTGATATCAATTCTTATGATTTTGAAAGATTTTGTAATAAACTTCATAAATTTCATTCGTACATCTTGTATACATAATCAAAACAACATCAGTCCACAATGTTATATAATATAAATTGTAGAATTAGTTCATTATATTAAAGCTTCATGAAAATTAACATAGTTCCTAGTAAAGCAACCTAAAAGCCCTATACACCCAAATCCCTATGCATTATTTTAAAAAATCACCGAAGTTCTTCACCCCCTTTTTATTTTTATCATAATGTGAGATTTAATTGAGAGAAGGACTAGGACTAGATGGCTGGTCTATAGAAAGAGGAATGACTGGAAGAGGAGTAAATCCAGAGCCATGTGAATCACTTGAAGTGGAAGATTTTGAAGATGATGATTCAGGTTTAGGGAGATTAACTGGAGGTATCTGTAGAGGATTTTGTGGAAATAGAATCAGAGACGTGACCTCTACCTCCTCTATACTAGCAGGTAACTGAAGCTCACTAGAAGAAATAATTATTTCCTTAGTACCTACAGGAGAAGCAATAGGTGTGGGCACTGGATCAGGTTGAACTAGCTGGACCGAAGGGACTGAGTCATAAATTGTGATGCGAATGGTCTCAGATGTTTTTGGTTCAGGCATAGAGAATAGGAGGTTTCTAGGGATGGTGATAGGCAAAATAGGAAGAGGGATAGAAGAAGGTCCAGGCTCAGAAGATGATACTGGCTCAGGAATAAAAGAAGGCATAGAAGGACCAGGAGTAGAGGGGCCAGATGCCATAGCATCAAGTCTAGCATGGAGTGATCTTAGAACTCACCCTGGGCCTGCTATTCTGCCAACATCTCCTTATGCCTCTTATCCATACGTTCTACAAGCTCTCTCATCTTCACATTCAATTGGAGTTATCAATTTTGCATTAGTATTTGCAATGTCAACATGAAAACCCTTCAAGTCATTTTTCAAAAATGTCTGTAATTTGGCACCAAAAACTGAATGAGAGGCAGTGACGCAGGAGCAGAAGATTATGTCTCATCAAATCGACTAGTTGTAGTCTCAATCTTCTTCTTCTTTTTGGGACTTGACTCAAGTGGTTTCTTCAGGGGTAGTGCAATATACAACTTTCTAATTTGGTTTCTACCCATAGGGGTTAGCCTTTCAATAGGTACATCCCTATCTAAGTACCAAACCTTGTTCTTTTGGAGAAATAAGGAAATAAGCTGAGGATAAGATATTGGCGTAGTCATTTTTCCATCAAATCTATATCTCTTAATCTCCTTAAATATGTACTCACCTAAGTCCTTTTTCTCCTGGAGGATAAGTGAAGAAAATTTTCTATAATCTCTCTCAATGAAATGTGTGAAGTTATTTTCTTTGCTCACTATGGCTCTAGAGTAGATATACCATAGGACTTTGTGAAGATCACACATATCACTCAGGTTGAAATTTAGGGATCCCACTATCTCAGCAGGCCTTAGAATAGAAAACAGCTAGTTTGGTTTAAGATTAGGATAGGTATCTTCAGGAGGATCCTCCATTCCTAACTGGGTATTGATTTTTGAAGGTGAGATTAGGATGTTTTTCCCCCTAACCTTAGATATCATTTCTTTTTCCAAAGAATTTTTAAGGGCATCATTGACAGGCGCTAAATTACAGTAGAAATGCCTAACTATTTTGGTGTAAAATGGAAGCTTGATTGACAACCAGGGCATATATGATTTCAAATAAGGAGAGAGGTCAAATTTCAATACCTCTTTGAGTAGGTTAAGATCTATGTAGTGCATTTTGCACACTCTCCTTCTAGAGAAATGCTCCTTATATTTTTGAGACTCCTCCAATTTCTTCACATTTAAACCTTTTAGAGGAAAAGTAATTTCCTCTTCCTCTTCTTCTGACCTTTTTGAAGAATGACCTTCTTTTCTTTCTCTAGACTTGGAAGCATCATCTAGTATACTTGCCATTGCTTGGGCAATTTTTCTGTCAAACTTGACTCCCTTAGCCATTTTCTCAGAGAAAGAGGGAGTGTCAGAGTCTGAAGAAGGAGGAGATGGTGCCTTAGTTTCTTTGCCTCTACCAGGAGGAATAACCTTCTTAGATTGAGCTCTTGTGGCAATGGGTTCCTTGATTACAACTCCCTTGACCTTAGGTTTGGCTTACGGCTTAGATTTTGCTTTCGGTTTGGGAGAGAGCTTTTGTCTTTTGGCTGGAGGAGATGAAGTAGATTCATGTGATTGTTGAGGATTAGAAGACTTAGAAGGAGTATCGGGAAGGGTAGTTTTAGTTCTAACCATTTTGATTGAAAAGGAGAAGATTTTCAAGAAACTGTCTCGTGAGTGTAAAAGGTTAGGGCTGAGGATTTTAAGTGATTTGAAGAAGTTTTTCTCAGAGATTTTCAATGGGTTTTGTCAAAAATGGAATAAAGAAGAGTCTGTGAAAAGTTTTTCTGGAAGGTTACTCAGAGAATCACTTGAAGTAATTTTGTGAAAATGACGGGATGCTCAGTGATATACCTCTGTTGCCTGATATTAGTCAAGGGCTCCCTCGAGTAATCTTGGGTGTTACTCGAGGGCTCCCTCAAGTATGCACATTTAAAAAACTTAAATTAATGCAATTAAAATGTGTGCCTATCATAAGTAATAGTGTAATTACCCATATATATTCCCTTGATCATTTGATGGCACTTTAGGACAGATTTAAATGGCAATTGGATTTTTTATTTCACTCATGATTACTTAAGGCCTTGCTAGAGAAATTTTGATAGTTTACATGTGGGCTTCCTTGAGAATTCTGTCTCTTCATATTCTGACTCTTCATTTTCAAACCATTATGCTGTTTCCTTTTGAATTGATGTTTCACTACCACATTTTCCAAGTCTTTATTGGAGTGGTTACTCGAGTAATCCGTACAATGACTACAAGTCATTACTCGGGTAATGATGATTACTTGAAGCTGTTCTTCTAGTAATATTGCTCTCTGTTAACCTCTGATTTTCATGTCTCATAACAGGGTATCAAAATCTTGTAAAAACAATTACTAGAAACTCCGATACTTAAGTTAGTAATAATTAAAACATCATTAAATAATATCATCTAATATTTTGTAAACACTAGATAACTTACAAATCATTAGGATTTACTATTCCCAATTCTCTTCTACTAAATAGAAATTGATCTTTTGCTAGGGGTTTTGTGAATATATCAGCTAGTGAAGATGAGTTGGAATGAATATCACTTTGACATCTTTCTTTTGAACATGATCTCTGATGAAGTGATGTCTAACATCAATATGCTTGGTTCTGGAGTATTGAACTGGATTCTTTGTCAAGCTTATCATGCTTGTGTTGCTTGTAACTGTAGGATCGGTAAGCACAGCAGAAGAATTTAAAAAATTTTCACCGATCCTAATCGAGGATCTATCAACGGCGTTTAAACCAAGTTGGAAGGATTCATACCTTTTTGATTATTCAGAGTTTTTCACGATCTCTAAGAGCCAACACGTCAGGTCCGCTCCCTCTACCGGTATCCACACGAATGCTCTCCAACCGAGACTGCGTGCTAGCCCCTCTAATGTCTGCAAGGGTTTAACTTGCGGCTCTCAATTCTAATGTACCCTGAGTCTATCAACTCTATCAAGTTTATAACCCATGAGGGTTATTTTCAAATTTCAAAATTAATCATCATTAATTTTGAAATTAATTAACAATTAATTATCTTGATGAGCTAATTAAATAAATTCAGTTTAAATTAAATCTGTCCAACAGTTTTAATTTAACCTATTTATTTAATCTAAATAAAGAGCCATTAGATTTAATTTATCTTCATAAATTAAATCTGAGATACTATATCTCTATCATGTTATTTATTAAATTTAATATATCTTAATAAATTAAATTTAAAACCAACACAATATAATAATATATATATACATATATATATATAATATATTTCGAAAAAATATATATATATCTATATAACATTATTAATGAATTTTATATTATATATATATAAATATAAAATTCATCCACCCTAAATCAAACATTATCTTGTGTTGGGCCATTCTTGTGTGCGACCCTGTAGGCCCATATGAAGTTGGCAGTGGGCCAATAAGTACACTAACCCAAAAGTCGCAAGCGGCCTCTAGCAAGACATTACGACTACCCAATTTATATGAGGATCGTTATCACGATGCAACCTATCATACAACCATGTCACGTCCCTTTTGTCACACGATATATCGATCAAGGATAAGGCATGGAAAATGTCATCCTCTTGCTCCTGACCATTACTTTCTCGATTCCTGAGTAGCCTGATAACAGAGACAGAAACTCCTTTCATCATAGTATGGTCATACATTTCTCAGACTCACTCATCGAGGGGCCCAGTAATATCTCTTTACTAATGTGAGGGACAAATTCCATCTTAATCATTCATATTCCTCTACATGAAAAACCACTAAGCCCGATCGTAGCCTTTATCATCACCCGGTCAAAAGTGACTTTTGACTAGTTCAAAGCTTAACAACTCTCATGTAGGAATCCATGATGACCTCAGGTCTAAGGGCATTGTGATGTGGTTATATATGAGAAAAGCTTATGACTTGATCCATGTAGCTTTCTCATAGTGGGTCGGTCCAGCACCTTGTACTCTTACAAGTGCCTAAGACTTTGATTCGTATCTCCATATCTTATCAAAGTCATACTGGTCTTATTTCATCTCTACTCCCGCATAGATGACCGACCAGGGACATTTTAGGACAATCTTTATAAATTATCCAAGGATACAATTATCACAGTTAACATGCAAATAATATGATAACAGAATAGAGAAATTTCATTAAAATAATAATGTTTAAAGTACAATGATTGGCCCTTAAGGCACAATTTCCAACAGTAACCCCTTCCCACCATAGGCCGAGATTAAGTTCTTAAACACATAATTAAGTCTGAATTAGAGACCATATTTCAAATTGGGACTTATTAAGGTAATCTTTTACCCAAAATCAGATTTACAAAAACTTTTTCAAAGCTTGTTCACAATGGTCCCATATTCACAATACAAAACAATAATAGCCTATACAGGTGGATTCCATTTACAAATATCAGAGTGCAAAGTAAATTCCTGACTCACTCGGGTTCCATTCATTAAATAAAGGTTTACACAAAGGAACAAAGCCCATAATTCATACCCTTTACTTGGGGAATTACAAAAAATCATCTATATACAATTGTTTCTACCAAAAATATCCAAATGATGTACAATGATAACCAATAACCAAAAAGGAACTCCAAACATGGAGCTTTACCCGCTCTTCGTCACCCGCTTGTCTTTTAATCCTTCAGCCTTGTCTAAAATGTTTAATTTTGGGAGAGTGAGATTCTAAGGAATCCCCGTATTGTCAAATCAATCATAGTATGTACAATAATAAGTCATGAAAGCAAATCATTATCCACACAAAGCAACTACAACGCTAGTTACAACGGTAATGGTTAGTATGACACATGTCATCCCTTACAATTGCTCACGTTGAATTGCTCATGCTGCATTGCACAATCACAATCCACATAATATAATTCACCATAACTGGGATCCATATAATGCATTTCATAACGCAAGCCATACAGGCAAGATCAATACACAGCCCACGGCTGGATTCACAAACGCCGCCCCACGGGTCGGATACATAAAATCCATGTCGATTACGACAGCAGTTCAACGGCCGACCTAGAGATGACCAGCGTCAATCTCTATACGGCTCACGTTGAAGTACTCACGTCGTAATGGACCATGGCACACAATTCACAAAATTCAATGATAAGTTATGCATACCAAACATCATACACAATATGAGAGAAGAGTCACTACCTTGATCCTTCCATGCCTGTCATAGCGCTGGTCTCTTCCGAGTAAGGCAAATGTCAAATCTTATATCCATAATTAGGGATGAAGAGTTATACTCTATTCCAAGACTTAATTCACTTCATAACACTTAATTTGGTTATCAATATTGCTCTTTTAGAGTCATTAAATTCCCCTAACCAAACTCCTAAAGGGTTGGAAGAACTATCCTAAAGATCCCCTTTTGGAAACACAAGGACTGATTGTTCACTGCTGCACCTCGAGTAAAAATGGTCTCACTCGAGCGTTGGTACGGACACTCGAGCACAAAAGACCTCACTCGAGCAGTGTATGGATAGCACCTCAGGTGCAAGAAAGTGAGGACAGGAAGTGTTTGCTTGAGATCACAAAAATTTTTAAAGAAGAGGATCACTCGAGCACAAAAGACCTCACTCGAGCATTGTACAGATAGCACCTCAAGTGCAAGAAAGTGAGGATAGGAAGTGTTTGCCCGAGAGCACAAGAACTTTCACAGAAAAGGATCACTCGAGTGAAGAAGACCTCACTTGAGTGAGAACCCTCAGCACTTGCAAGTGAGGCAACACTCTTACCTCTCACCCGGAAGTGCAACATGAAAACTGAAGGCCATAACCTGAATTTACTTATAATACTCGAGCATGATCTTCCCTCACTCGAGTGATGTTCTTCCCTCACTCGAGTGAGCTCACTCTCACTTGAGTGATGTTATTAGAAATCAGAAAACACAGAAGGTAAGACAGCACTTCCAGAATTTTTACCAAGTGATCCTAATGAACCCAAATACCAAACCAAAGCTACTCCCACACAAAAACACCCAAGGAATCCAATGGAAACATCAGAATTAACAAAATCCTACTCCATTATCATGCTTTGGTTTGAATCAACATTAAATACCAAAATCCCAAAACCACCAATCTCAACATTTCAACCTTCAATCAATCTATCTATTCAAAACTCATCAAAACACCATTTCCATAACTATCTTATGCCAAACTACCCAATGACCCCTATTTTCGAAAATAGGGAAATAATTCCAGAAATTCTAAACTTATTCAGTTGGCATGAAACTTAGATAGATAGATTAGTCTCACTTACCTCTTTCACTTCTCCAAAAACACTCTTTGATTCTCCAACAACCAGATTTTCGTGTGGCACAAAACAATACCAAATGGCCAAACTAAAAACACAAAAATGAAGCTCTTATTCCAAGGATCAACATTAGTGAAGTGAGATTAAGCATTAAAGGTCATTTACTCACCTCAGATCAAGCTTTTTCCTTCTTCTTCCTTAGCCAAAAATGGCTGACGAGAGAGAGAAAATGAGAGAGAGAGAGATATATATATATAGGGAGATGGAGTGTGAAGAGATGAAATGATGATCTTGCTTCCCCAGGCTCCCATGTCAGCCGAACAAGAGAGGAGAGGGAGGAGAGAGAAATAATTATTTTATCCCATTTGACTTACACACACATGTACTCTTTCCCATACTCTCTTTGCCACATGTCTTACTCCCATTGGCCCTCATACAAAAAGAACCTGATTAGTTACTCTAATCCCTCCATTAGCCATTTAATTACACATCTCATTTTCCTCTTAGTGAGTAATTAGTTTCTCCCTTAATTACTAACTTATGACTAACAATTCCATTCTTCCAATTTTCCACTAATTATGACATATTAATTAATATTTCCATAAAACACATAATAATTCCAATTAAATTCATAATTATCCACAATAACCATGATTAGCCCTTAATCAAAAATTGGGATATTATATTGTCACAGTATATTGGTATTTCCTTAAATAAATACCAAGATCTTGTAATTATTGCTTCAGCCATAACATTTGTGTACAACAACTTGATGTTGCAACATCCTCAGCTTCCATTGATGAAAGAGACACTGTATTTTGTTTCTTGCTAAACCATGACTCAAGTGAACCTCCAAGAAACTAGCTTTGTCCACTGATACTCTTTCTGTCTGTCTTTTATCCTCCATGATCAGAGTCTGAGTATGCAACTAGATATTCACTTCTTCCTTTAGAATACCAGAGACCTAATTCTGCCATGTCAGTAAGATATTGAAAGATACGTTTGACAGTTTCAGCATGTAACTCCTTTGGTGCTGATTGATATCTTACACACATACCAACACTAAATTAGATGTCAGGTCTACTTACAATAAAATAGAGTAATGATCTAATCATTCCTCTATATCTTGTGATATTGTAATCTTTCCCCTTGACATCAGCATCAAGCAATGTAGTTGAGCTCATAGGCATGTCCATTCCATTTGCTTCATCCATTAATTCCATATTGCTTCAATAGCTCTTTCAAATACTTTGTTTGAGATATGAAAATTCCATTATTTTTTTGTTTGGTTTGCAAATCAAGAAAGAAATCCAACTCTTCCATCATTGACTTCTCAAACTCCCCCTGCATTATTTCAGAAAATTCGTTGCACAAGTTTCATTAGTAGCACCGAAAACTATATCATTAACATATATTTGTACAATTAAAATATCATCTCATTTTCATTTTGTAAAAAGCATTGTATCAACTTTTCCTTGTATAAAACCTTGATCAATGAGAAATTTACTAAGCCTTTTGTACTATGCTCTAGGAGCTTGTTTTAAACCGTATAGAGCTTTTCTTAGTTTGAAAGCATGGTCAAGCTTAGTCACATCTTCAAAACTTGGAGGTTGATCTATATACACTTCTTCCATAATATAGCCATTTAGGAATTCACTCTTTACATCCATTAGATACAGTTTGAATCCCTTGATGCATGTAAAGGCTAAGAGTACTCGTATAATGTCCAATCTAGCCAAAGGAGTATAATTTCATCATAATCAATTCCTTCTTCCTGATTATAGCCTTTGGCCATCAATCTTGCCTTGTTTTAAACAATGATTTTGGATTTATCAAGTTTGTTCTTGAATACCCATTTAGTACTAATGATCGGATGATCCTTAGGTTAGGGTACCAAATCCCAAACTTGATTTCTTTCAAATTGGTTTAGTTCTTCTTGCATTGCTATTACCCAATCATTGTCTGATAGAGCTTCATCAACGTTAGAAAGTTCAATCTCAAAAATAAAAGCAGAAAAACTAACTTCATTGAAAATTTTATTTCTAGTTTTCACTCCTTCATTCACATCTCCTATGACTTGCTCTAAGGGATGACTTTTATTGTATTTCCAGGCTCTAGGTTGTCTTAGTGACTGATCTTCTCCCTTGGTTTGATCAACTTCTAGGATGAAAGATTTAGGATTAGGTTGACCATTCTCTTCATTTCAAACAACTTCCTCCTTATTGTCAATAGCTTTTTCAGAGGATTCAAATTCATCGAATACAACATGAATTGATTATTCAATAACACATGTTAGTTTATTGAAAACTCTATATGCTTTGCTCCTGTTAGAATAGCCTAGGAATATTTCTTCATTAGTTTTAGAATTAAACTTTTCTTGGTAATCTTTACCATTATTTTGAATGAAACACTTATAACCGAAGATATGTAAATGAGCAAGGTTTGACTTCCTTCCATTGTATAGTTCGTATGGTGTCTTTCCAAGTTTTGTTTTGATGTAGGCTCTGTTTGAAATATAGCATGTTGTGCTCCTTCCATTGGCCCAAAAAACTTGAGACACATTCTTTTCATTCAGCATTGCTCTAGCCATTTCAGTAAGTATTCTGTTCTTTCATTCCATGACTCCATTTTGTTGAGGTGTCCTTGGAGCAGAGAAATTGTGATCAATGCCATTAGTATCACAATATTCTTCAAAGGCTTGATTTTCAAATTCTCCACCGTGATCTGTCCTGATACCTGTAAGGGCATACCTTTCTCATTTTGCATTTTCTTGGCAAAAACAATAAATTCTCTGATGGTTTCATCCTTCAATGATAGAAAAATAGTCCATGTAAATCTAGAGAAATCATCAACAATGACCAATGAATATGAGTTGCCACCAAAAATTTTAACTCTTGCTGGTCCAACTAAATCCATATGCAACAATTGAAGTGGTCTATTGGTTATTATCTCATTTTTTTATTTAAAAGATGATTTAGTTTGTTTGTCCTTCTGAAATACGTCACAAATCAAATCGTTTTTGAAATTTACTTTGGGTAATCCAATCACTAAATCATTTTTGAGTAACTTGCCTAGTTGGTGCATATTGACATGAGCTAGTCTCTTATGTTATAGCCAACTTTCATTGGCGTTACTTAGAAAACATTTTTCAGAAATATTTCTGCTTATATTAAGAGTATAGCAATTACCTTCCCTTTTTACTTTGAGCTTTACTTTGAGATTCTTCTTATTTAATTGTAAATCTTTCTTGTTTACAATTAGACATTCCTTTGAGTCAAATATTACCTAGTTGTCTTTATTTGTACTTTGACTCACGCTCAGCAAGTTATGACATAAGCCTTCAATGTAATATACGTCTTTGACTTGTACACCTTTGTCATTTTTAATTTCACTAATTCCTACTATCTTTCTGGATTGATTTCCTCCAAATTTTACCTTTCCACATTTCTTAGGTTGTAATGTGGTAAAACTTTTGAAATTACCGGTCATATGTCTGGAGCATCAACTATCTATGTACTATTTGTTATTTTTGGATGCTTTAAGACATATCTACAATCAAATACGATTAAGCCTTAGGTAACCACAACTTTTTGGGTCCTTTTGGGTTAGTACTAATTATTTTTTGAACATATGAACCTTTAGGTACCCATTTGTAGGTTCCAATCTATCCTTTATTTTTATGAATGCATGATGAAGTATAATGACATTTTCTATTACAATAATTATAATATGTAAAAGGATTTGATGTATGTACAAAATGTTGAAAGTAACTTAGATAAGTCTTACCTCCTACTTTTTTTCTTCCTTTCTTTCTATCTGATTTTAGATCATATCCAATCCCAGAACGATTATTTACAAATTGTTGAGCTTTCAAAATTACATTTAGCATATCACTCCCTTTAGTGAATTTTTGAAGAATTTTCATGAGATCAGTGTTTTTCTTTTTCAAAGGCCAACAATTTTCATAATCCTTTTCTAAACCATCTTTGAGTTTCTCCTTAAGATTTTTGTTTTTCTTTTTGAAAACAACTAATTCCTTAATTACTTTAATGAATTCAGAATATAAAGCATTATATTCAGAGAGTAATTCATCATATGCAGGATTAGAATCAATTACCTCTTCATCTTCTATTTCTTCTTGAGAAACCAAGCAGATAATAGCAACTTCTTCATCATTGCTCTCTTTATTTGATAAATTGTCTCCCCATATAGCAGATAAAAAAGCTTTCTTCTTGTTATAGAACTTTCCTTTTCTCTTTTCTTTATTTTTCTGAGCTAGTTCTTGACATTCTGATTTGATATGTTCTGGCTTTCCTCATTCATAGTAGATGATGTGTTCTTTACTGCTTATTCCTTCTTTCTAAAATTTTTTTAATCCTTGGCCTTTTTGTAAAATTTCTTGAAACGTTTCATTTTTAGACCCATTTCTTACAATTGAAATCTCCATCATCTTCTTGGGTTTCTTCTTTCGCTTTTAGTGCAAGGCCTTTCTTCTTCTTTTCTCCAATATCTTCTAGTCTCGTTTGAACTTTAATTTACTTTCATATTAAAAAAGGCTTCCAAATAGAGAAGTGATTGATCACATTAATTCGCCTTTTGCTTCTTCTATTACAGTGACTTTGGCCTTCCATTCTTTTGAAAGTATGTTCAGTATCTTTCTTACTTGGATATGTTGATCATAGACTTTCCCAAGTTCTACAAGTTGATTAACAAGATGAGTATATCTAAGTTCGAATTTAGCTATTGGTACCTGATTTCATTCGAAGTAAATCAAATTCAGTAAGCAGAGTATTGATTTGGTTTTCCTTAATTGCCGAAGTTCCTTCATGAGCTATTTCCAAGGCTTCCTATATTTCTTTAGCTATTGGAACTGTGCAGATTCTGAAATACTCATTTTGACTCAAGGCACTTTGAATTATTAGAATTTCCTTGTTATTGAGTGTAATGAGTTTCTTATCATTCTCATCAAATTCTGCTGGCATCTTAGGAACCTTCTGTGAATCTACAATTCTCATAGGTTGATGATTCCCATTCTCAATCACATCCCAAAATCTGTATTATGTAGCCATTATGAATATTCTGAACTTCACTTTCCAAAAAGAGAAGTGTTCACCGCTGAAACCTTGTGGTCTGGTGATAGAGGCTCTATCAGGAAGTATTAATTCACCCATGTTTGCCATTAGATCCTTCTTAGATTGTTATACCCTAATAAGAAGACCTACACTTTGATACCAAATGTTAGTGCAAGCATTTAACCCAAGAGGGGGTAATTGGGTGATAATAGAAAATTTGTTGTGTATACAAAAATTGACTGGAAATTTAAAGCAATTAAGAGGTAAGAGAAATATCACCGAAGTGTACACCAGGAGTTATACTGGTTCGGCTACAACCACTTTGACCTACATCCAGTTCTCAGAGCCTCTCTGAGAGTTTTACTATATCTTTCAAGATTCAATGGGTTCTTGGAACCTCAATACACATCAAGTTCCTTTACTGGACACTCACTCCCCCTTACACATTGTAATCAAATCCCTAACTCAAGGTTCCACAACCTTAAGTTATCTCAATAACAAATATTGAGTTTGTAATGAAAATATCTCTCATAGAGCAAATATATAATCACTGAAGTATAAAGAGTGAATATAAGAAATAGAGCATTAAGAATAAATTGACCATTGTGTGTTTGTATGTTCTCAGTCATTATGTTTTGTTCTTCGTTGAATGCTTCATATATATAGGTAAATTGTAATGTCTGTTGGAAGCATTTCAAACATGTTTGTTAGAATCACGCAGCTACATTTGACCGTTCTTCAAATTAGAAAAACTATTCGTTTGCGATAGGTGAATGTTCGGATGTTTTGTTTGACTTTTCTCTCAACGCATGATCTCTTCATTGTTTTTTTGCAAATATACTCAAAATACTAATACAATGAAAGGTTAATCATATAGATAATAAATTAATGAACAAAAAATTAAAATTAGTTTCAAAATGCAATTCTAGGTATGATTACTCAAATAACCCCTCAAGTAATGTCTTTCAAAATAAGCCAGAGAGTAAGTCAACTTATTCTGACCAGATTACTCGAGTTCTCTATCAAATAATTTACTTCACAAAAAATTTTGCATACTTGATTACTCAAGTGATCCCTCGAGTAAGTCTATCTTTTCTTCTCTAGTTACTTGAGTGATCCCTTGAGTAAAGTTTCAAATTCTTTTCTAATTACTTCAGTAATCCCTCGAGTAATGGCATCCAAATCTTGGCTGAGAATACCTGTTTCTTTGCTTACCTGATTACTCCAGTAATCCCTCGAGTAATCCAATCTTTTCATTTTAACTTACTTGAGTGATTCCTTGAGTAATGTACCTTTCTAATTTTTGATTACTCGAGTAATCCCTTGAGTAATGTCTGTCATTTCTTGGTTGGGAGCTACTGGATGATTTCTTCTTTGATTACTTGAGTGATCCCTTGAGTAATGCTTCAAAAACATTTCTAATTACTCAAGTAATCCCTCAATTAATGGCATTCAAATTTTGACAGAGCTCTTTGGAATAATTTCTCACACATTACTCAAGTGATCCCTCATGTAATGAAGGTCATTACTCAAGAGCTTACTTGAGTAATGTTCACAAAAATCTGGCAATGCTAGTTTCTCCTATTCTCTCTTTCAGTTCTTCTCTATTACTTGAGTTGTTACACGGGTAATGCTTTTGACTTGTCATATGAACTTAGTTACTTAGTTACAACTTGTTTATCATTAATGCAATCTTTGTTATCATTAAAACACATATGATATAACATAATGTATGCAAAGGTTAAGAGTATTCGTATGGCTTCTAGTCTTGCCACTGGAGCTTATATTTCCTCATAATCAATACCTTCGTTTTGATTATAGCCTTTGGTAACTAACCTTGCCTTGTTTCTCACAATGATTGCAGATTCATCAAGTTTGTTTTTGAAAACCCATTTCATTCCTATGACCGAATAATCTTTAGGTCGAGGTACCAAATTCCAAACTTGATTTCTTTGAAACTGGTTTAATTCTTCTGGTATTGCAATCACCAAATCATTGTCAAAAAGTGCTTCTTCAATTGTAGAAGGTTCAATTTCAGAAAAAAAAAATGCAGAGAATGTAACTTCATTACCAATCTTATTTTTTGTTTTGACTCCTTCATGAACATCTCCAATTACTTGATCACTTAGATGATCTTTCATGTGTCTCCATGCTCTAGGTTGAGCATGATAATCAATGTTTTCTTTATTTTGAAAATCATCTGTTTGAAAATCATTTTGATTTGAAATGGTTAGGTTTTTGTTTTCTTTATCAAATCCATTTCTTCTTCATCAAAAGGCTTTATCGAATAGTCTATTTCATCAAACACAACATGAATAGTTTCTTCTACAATGCATGTTCTTTTATTAAAGACTCTATATGCTTTACTTCTATTTGAATAACTTAGAAATAAACCTTTATCATACTTTGAAACAAATTTACCCTAATTTTCTTTATAGTTATTGTAGATGTAGCATTTACATTTGAAGATGTGTAGATGAGCAAGGTTAGGCTTTCTTTCTTTGTAGAGCTCATATAATGTCTTTCCAAGTGACTTTTGGATATATGCTCGATTCGAAATGTAGTAGGTAGTGCTCATTACATCTGCCCAAAACACTTGTGACACTTCTTTCTTATTGAGCATTGCCCTTGCCATCTCCATAAGGACTATGTTCTTCCTTTCCACAACTCTATTTTGTTGAGGCATTCTTAGTATCAGAAATTGTGGTCTATTCCCTAATTATTGTCAAGATCGGCTGGCACAACAGAAGAAATTTAAAATTTTCGCTGATCCTAATCGAGGATCTATCAACAGTGATTAAACCGAGGTTAGAAAGATTCATACCTTTTAATTCAGGGTTTTCATTCTCTAAGAGCCAACACGTCAAGTCCACTCCCTCTACCGGTATCCACACGAATGCTCTCCAACACAGACTACGTGCTAGCGCCTCCAATCGTCTCCTAGAATTTCCCTTATAGCTTTAAATTCTCATTCGTGTATGAGTATATCTACTCTATCAAGTTTATAACCTATGAGGGCTATATTTGAATTTCAAAATTAATCTTTATTAATTTCAAAATTAATTAATAATTAATTATCTTGATAAGCTAATTAAATAAATTTAGTTTAAATTAAATCTGTCCAACAATTTTAACCTATTTATTTAATCTAAATAAAGAGCCATTAGATTTAATTTATCTTCATAAATTAAATCTGAGATACTATGTCTCTCTCATGTTAGTTATTAAATCTAATTTATCTTAATAAAATTAAATTTAAAATTAACACAATATAATAATATCATAATATATATACATACATATATATAAAATATGTATTTCAAAAATACATTTATATATATAATATTATTAAAGAATTTTATATTATATATATAAATATAAATATAAAATTCATCCACCCTAGATTAAATATTATCTCGTGTTGGGCCATTCTTGTGTGCAACCCTGTAGGCCTATACAAAGTTGGCAGTGGGCCAATAACTATACTGACCCACAAGTCACAAGCGGCCTCTAGCAAGATATTATGACTACCCAATTTATACGAGGATCGTTAACACGATGTGACCTGTCATATAACCATGTCATGTCCCTTTTGTCTCATGATATATCGGTCATGGATGAGGCATGGATAATGTCAACCTCTTATTCCTAACCATTACTTTCTTGATTCCTGAATAGTCTGGCAATAGAAATGGAAACTCTTTTCTATCATAGTATGGACATACATTTCTCAGACTCACTCATCAAGGGGCTAAGTAATATTTCTCTACTAATGTGAGGGACAAATTCCATCTAATCATTCATATTCCTCTGCATGAAAAACCACCAAGCCCGTTCGTAGCCTTTATCATCACCTAGTTAAAAGTGACTTTTGACTAGTTTAAAGCTTAGCAACTCTCATGTAGGAATCTATGATGACCTTAGGTCAAAGATCACTATGACGTGGTTATACATGAGAAAAGCTTATGACTTGATCCATGTAGCTTTCTCATAGTGGGTCAGTCTAGCACCTTGTACTCTTACAAGTGCCTAAGACTTTGATTCGCATCTCCATATCTTATCAAAGTCATACTGGTCTTGTTTCATCTCTGCTCCCATATAGATGACCGACCAGGGACATTTTAGGATAATCTTTATGATTTATCCAAGGATACAATTATCACAGTTAACATGCAAATAATATGATAACAGAATGGAGAAATTTCATTAAATTAATGATGTTCAAAGTAAAATGATTGGCCTTTATGGAACAATTTCCAACAATTATTGTAGAAGTCTTCAAATAGTTAAATATCAAACTCTACTCCATGATCGATCTTGATAGAAACAATAGAAATACCTTACTTATTTTGGACCTTCTTGGCAAACATAATAAATTCAACAAAAGTTTCATCTTTAGACGTAAGAAATATAGTCCATCTAAATCTTGTAAAATCATCGACAATTACTACAGTATAAAAATTTCCTCCAAAACTCTTTACTCTTACTGGTCCTACTAAATCCAAATGAAGTAATTGTAAAGGTTTAGACATTGAAATCTCATTCTTTGTTTTAAAAGAAGATTTAGTTTGTTTTCCTTTTTGACAAGCATTACAAATCATGTCATCATTGAATTTAAGTTTAGGAAGACTAACAACTAAATCCTTTTTAAATAATTTGTCAAGTTGACTCATATTGACATGAGCCAGACGCTTACGCCATAACCATCTTTCCTCATATTTGCTAATAAAACAACTTTTAGAAGAATTTGAATTTAAATCAATAGTATAACAATTACTGTCCCTTTGAGCTTGGATCTTTGCTTCGATAGATTATTTGTTAAGCAGTAAATCCTTCTTGTTCACTATCAAGCATTCCCTTGAGTACAAAATTACCTAGTTATCTTTTTCAGTACTTTGACTCATGCTTAGGATGTTATGGCATAACCCTTCAACATAATATACGTCATTGATTTGAACACCATTGGTTTTTCTGACTTCACTAATTTCATCAATATGTCCAGATTGGTTGCGTCTAAAGGTTACCTTCCCTCCTTCTTTAGTTTCCAACATGGTAAACTTATCTCTGTCACCAGTCATGTCTTGAGCATCCACTATTAATGTACCATTTGTTTGCCCGTGATGCTTTGAGACATATTTAGAGTAATATTATCAAGTTTTAGGTACCTATACTTTCTTAGGTCCTTTGTGGTTAGTATGAATCACTCTTAGTACATACTTCCCTTTCAGAACCCACTTATATGTGCCAATAGCCTTTCCCTTTCTAAAATGACATGATGCAGTATAATGGCCTTTCCTATTGCAGTAATTGCATGATGCAAATGGATTTGATGCATGCATTGTATTTTTAAATATTTGAGATATGTCTTACTGCCTTTCTTCTTCTTTCCTTTGTTTTTATCTTGAATAGAATTATATCCAATTCCATATTTATCATGAGTGACTCTTTGTGATTTTATGATTACTTTAAGTGTTTCACTTACTTTAGTAAATCTTTTTAAATTTTTTGTTAAGTCACTTATTTTCTTATCCATTTTCTCACATAATGAATATGATGAACATGATATGACAGTACTAGTTCTACTTTCTAATTCCTTTACATTCTTCTTATAACTTACCATTTCTTTAGCTACCTTGATGAATTCTGTATGCAATAGATTATATTCAGATAATAATTCATCATAAGTAAGGTTCAGAGATACTTACCTTAGAATCTAATTCTTCTTCTTTAGCTACCAGGCATATATTTACAACTTCATCATCGTCGCTTTCTTTATCTGACAACCTATCACCCCATATGGATGATATGTATGCTTTCTTTTTCTGCTTCTTCTTGTTTTTGTTCTTGAAGCATTCAAACTTCATATGTCTTGGCTTTCCACATTCGTAGCATATGACTTATTGTTCTTTGCTCTCTTTCTTGCTTGATCTTCCTTGATGATTTTTGAAGTTCCGTTGGCCACTTCTATATAACTTTTTGAACTTTCTCACGATCATTCCCATATCATCATCATCAAGTTCTTCTTCATATTCTGATGTTTCAACTTCATTGATAGCTTTAAGGGTATCTCTTTCCTTTTTGTCATCAAACTCTTCCAATTCCTTTTTAAATTTCAACTTCCACTCATACTCAGAAAGACTACCAAAGAGTACAACTACATATCTCATTGATTCACCTTTGGCTTTTTTAATAGTTGCCACCTTTGCTTCCCATTCTTTTGTAAGAACGTTAAGGATCTTTCTCACTTGGAAATTTTGATTTAAGGTTTTCTCGAATGCTGACAGTTGGTTGACAAGATAGGTATACTTGAGTTTGAATTCAGAGATCCTTTCTCCAGGTTTCATTTGAAACAAATCATACTCCATAATTAGATTGTTGATTCTTTTTAGTCTGGATGTACCTTTGTGTGTGATTTCTAGTGCATCCCACATATCTTTAGCTATTGGCAGTGTGCAGATTCAAAAATACTCCTTCTAGTTGAGGGTGCTCTATATCATTAAAATAGCTTTGTTACTTAAAGTTACTAACCTCTTATTGTTGTCGTCATATTCCTTTGAGCTCTTTTTCTTTACTCTATCTTCCACTTTCTTCAATGGAACATAATCACCGTCTTGTATTACATTCCATAGACTGTACTCGTTCGCCATTATGAATACTTTAAACTTAGCTTTCTAGAACAAAAAATGTTCTTCGACAAAACCAATAGGTCTACTGATAGAAGCTCTATTTGGAAGAATGCCTTTACCCATTGTTGCTATTGAATGGATCCTTCTCAAGTTGTTAAACTCTTTTAAGAAGCAACGGCTCTGATACCAAATGAAAGAGGCAAGCTTCACCCAAAAGGGGGTGAATTGGGTGATTTAATAAATTTTTTGTGCGTTATGGTGATATGGAGATAAATGAAAAGAGAGTAGAGATGAGAGAATTGGCACATAGAGATTTATACTAGTTTGGCCTAACCCTAGGCTTACGTCCAGTCCTCAGAGATCAACACCTCCTAATAAGATTTCAACTAATCCTCTAAGATTCAGTGGGCTCTCAAAATACTGCAGAACAACAACTGTCCTTGTAAGAACTACGAGCAAAAATATTCTAGTCCCATAATTTTCTCTCCTCCTCACAGCAAGTCTTACAAGCAGAACAATCCCAAAGATATTTCTTTCCTGCTTTCTGGGCAAGTCTTAACAGCAGTAATGTCCTCTCCTACTTATACCCCTATAAGCCTTACGAGCAACATTGTTCTCTACTGCTTACACCTTATAAGTCTTACGAGCAGAAAGTCTTATCAGGAATTATCTCTACAACTTCTCATAAGGAAATCTACCCTCCCAAGGTCCCTTTATCTTGAGATCAAAAATACAATTAACATGTGCTTACAAACTCTTATAGGGTGGATATGATGATCTCTAAAGTACAATATGAATACAGTGAGAAATATGAAAATAAAGACTCTTGAAGATTTTCAATATATGCTATTGTGCTATCTCAGTTCATTGTGATCAAGTGTCTTTAATGCTCTGTGTTTATAGCCAATCTGAATTATCTGTTGTGAAATGTATGATTGTAGAGCAAAGCATTTCATTAAGGAGTAGGATGTATTTGTTTGAAAGTTTAGTCATTCTAATATGGTGGGTCAATTGCTTGTGATGGCAGGCGTCCAATATTCGGTGTGTAATGATTATATTCGCCACAATTGACTTTCTCATTTGAATATATAATTCAAAAATTTAATTTCCTTTTTCACACTTGAAATATATGTTAAATAATGTTTAAGTATAATAACAATTGAAAACACAATGAATAAATAACATTTAACCATATTCGGATTGTTCATGATGACTCTGTAATGCAATATGCTTCCATGACTGATGAACTTGAGTTCTTTCCTTCACACTCGAGTCCCCACTTGAGTTTCCTATTCATACTCAAGTTCTCTTTAATATTTCCATAAGTACAGAAAACACTTTTAACACTTTCAAGTAACTTTCAAGAGTGTTTGAAGAATTTTTGGACAGCACTCTAGTTTTCAGGTAAAACTCGAGTTCCCTGACAAAGTTCCAGGTTCTAAATCTCTACACTTTCGAGTAGACTTGAAGGTTCTTAAATATAACTCAAGTTCTCCTCACTAACTCGAGTTTCATGGCTGTTGGCATTTGTTCAATCTTATCTCTGCCAAGAACTTGAAGAGTAAACTTGCACTTGCAACAGTTTTCAAGTACAACTCAAGTTCTATGCCCAAACTTGAGTGCTTAGGCTAGTCAGCACTTCTTCCATTTGTTCCAGTAAAAAAGTTACAAAAGTTAACTAGAAGTGCAGTACCACACTTGAGTTCCTTACTCAAACTCAATTGATTAAGTGTATATCAGAGTTTTAAAGTTCCTTGTTTGGCTTCAAGTGGAAGTTGCAAAAGTGCACTAGAAGTATACAGGCATGACTCAAGTTCTTAACTTGAACTCAAGTACTTCAGAGTGTCTCAGCTTCTGGATTTGCCATTAGATAACATTTGCACTGGATCACTTACTGAACTCAAGTGCACTTTTCACCAGAACTCGAGTTGTCCGTATAGCTCTAGTTTTTGACTTAACCTCTGAATAAACTCACAAGAGTGAGAGGGCCAAACTCGAGTGCTTCAACTCACAGAACTCAAGTTCTTCCTCCAAACTTGAGTGCATCAAAGTTTTTCAATAGCAACTTTCTGTCAACTCCTGAAATGCATTTGATAATCGATTTGGCTTAATGTTACCATCTTCAAAACTTTAAATCCTTTACAAAACAATGTATCAACACTTTATTATCATCAAAACATGGATTCTGATAGAGAAAGATTAGTAAGAACTATAAAAGGGAAACTAGAGGGCATAATAAATATGTTGAAAATCTGTTATCATTGTAGTTGAAAAGGTCATTAGTCATGTACTTGTCATATGTCAAGGCACTCGATTCACCCTTATAAAGAAATGCTTAAAATAATGGTAAACAGTCAAAGATTGAGATAAATCATGTTGATTTGGCTAGCAATTCCGAGTATGGTGGTATGGACATTATCCATTTGGATGTTGTTGATTTCTTAGTGTAAATTATCTTTGTCTATTTGAACTGCTATGTTTTAGTATGTTTAAAATTGCTACTATCATATGTATTTCATTTTTAATTATGATTTTATTTATTTCAATGTCTGTTTTTACCAAAAAATGAGTCTTATTGACACAAGTCTTGAAGATTTATGTCTCATTGATAATGCAATATCCCACACCATACTTAGAAATGATAAATATTTTTCTTTCTTGATAATATGACAGGCTAATGTTCAGGATATATCTGGACATATAAATTTGAGTGAAGGCTTTAGAAGAGATAATATTTTTCTATCTGAAGAAACAAAATTATGTATTGATAATGCATTTTATTCTATTACATCTAAAAGAAACTTATTAAGTTTCAAAAATATCCTCAGAAATGGATATCTTATAGAGACAACAACTAAAAAATAATAAGGAATGTCTTGATATCATTAATTTAGTTTCTAGCAGAAAATGCATATTCGGAAGTCTTCCTACTTTTTCATATGGCTTATCCTATACATTTATAAGCTCAATTGAAAACACATGCCATGTTGAACATGAAGTTTAGAAATAATAAAGCACACAAGAAGTTTGCCAATGTAAACTAGAAGTTTACTGGTGAATTTAATGTTTGGCATGATTGGTTAGGCCATCCTGGTTCAATCAAGATGCGAAAAATAATTGGGAATTCATGTGGACATGCCCTAAAGTGTAAATAGGTACTACAATCCCATGATTTCTCATGTGCTGCTTATTCCAAGGGAAAGTTGATTGTTTTGACCTTACCAAGCAAAATAGAAAGTGAGTGTCTCACTTTTCTAGAGCAGATAAAAGGAGATATTTGTGGGTTAATACACCCACCATGCAGACCATTTTTTTATTGTATGGTTTCAATTGTTTCATCAACTAAATGGTCGCATGTTTGCTTATTATCTTCTTGCAGCTTGGAGTTTGCGAGATTGCTTGATCATTTGATTATATCAAGAGCTGTTACCTTGATCATCCTATCACGAATATACATCTTGATAATGCTGGTGAATTTGCTTCATAAGCTTTTAATGAATATCATATGTTCCTTGGAATTAATATTGAACATCCTGTAGCTCATGTTCATATGCAAAATGAACCTGCAGAATTATTGGTTAAACATTTACAATTAAGTGCAAGACCTTTATTTATGAGATCAAATCTCCTAATCTTTGCTTGGGCCATACCATTTTACATATAGCAATATTGGGTCAAACTTCAGGAACCAAAACCAAAATCGGGTCATACTTCAGAGACCAAAACTACCGATTTCAAACTTGAGGGACCAAAACCAAAATTATATCAAACTTCAGGGACCAAAAGTTATATTAACCCCTGAATAAACCTAAAGCCCATCAGTTCCAAAGATAAAAATCCTCGAAATAGGAAAGGAGCTAAGAATATTGATGTTCAAGTAGAGGATAATCAAGAAAAGTTAGTAGCTTCAGAAGAGTTATCTCCTAAAGAGTTAGTAGCTCCAAAAGAGTTTTTATTTCCAAAAGAGAATATAGTAGTCCCAGAAGAGACTAAGGTACATAAAATGTGTGAAAATAATGAGATCTTAATAAATGATGTTATGAATGGAATCCAATGGGACCAAAATGAAGTCAACATTGACAACATCTGTGCTTATAATATAGCATTTGATATCATGAATGACAATGAGGATCAAGAGCCAAAACTCATTAGCAAGTGTTGGAAGCACAAGTCCCTAAAGGACTCCAGGTGCCAGAAGCATCAACTGCAAGTTCTTAAGAATAATATGCAATTAAGTTAAATAAATCCTTGTATGTCTTGAAGCAATTAGGGCGTATGTGGTATAATAGACTTAGTGAATATCTATTGAAAGAAGGATACAAAAATGATCTAATATGCCCATATATCTTTATGAAAAGTTTTTAAAGTAAGTTTGTTATAATTGCCATTTATGTTGATTATATCAACGTCAATGGAACTCCTGAAAAGTTTAAAAAGGAAATTATTGTTTGAAGAAAGAATTTGAAATAAAGAACTTAGGAAGAACAAGATTCTTTCTTGCATTATAGATTATATTCATAAAATGAATATAATCAATGGTAAACACATACATGCAGAAAAATACATAATATATAAGAAAAAAAGTTACTACTTGATTGCCTTTCCTGGGTTTTGCCTTCTTTAATTTGAGTCCTCTCGGGGCTTGAGCAAATATCATATCTTATAATTTGAATTCATGAAGAGAGGGGTCATTACTTATTCCAATTTATCAATATAATAAAGATTATGCTACTTTTGGCCCACTCATAATTCTTGTCCTTTAATTTTGAATTAGTTGGTTATCATAATTACTCTTTTGTGCTTATGCCTAAAGTGTTCCTAATTTGGGACATCCTATATGCTTTTCACTCTTGGGTTTTAGGTACTTAATGTGGCTCAATTGGTCTATTAAACATATCCCTAATCCTCAAATTGTATTTCCTTTAAAACTGGAAATTCTAGGATTAAACCCTTTCTGCCTCAACTTTTAAGTAAGTTTGAAAAATCATATCTTAGGCTATCAAATTCTAAATGTGGTGGTTCTAGATTCTATTTGAAGCTCTTGAAGTCCCCTATCTAAGAAAAATACTTCTCAATACCAATTTAAGGTCCTAAGTTTCTAAAATCCACAACCATTCTGATTGCCTTATGAAGAACTCAAACTTTTCCAGATTTTATACCTAAACTTTAAAAATTCATAACTTATAAATTATACATCCAATTCCTAGGTTCTAATACCACTACAAAAAAACTGTGATTTAGTAGCAGTTAAAAGTGTGTATTTATAGCAGTTAGAACATAATTAGTAGTGGTTCAAGAAACTGCTACTAAATCCACTGTTGCAAGTGTATTTGTAGCGGTTATATATAACCGCTACTCAAGGAAAAAACCTGCTACTATCTTAGTAGCGGTTAACTAGAACCACTACATCATCCTCAATCTGGGGAACCTTTTCTTGGTAATTTTTAGCGGATATATAACCGCTATAAATTGCAAACCATGTATATTAAATGGCAGGAATTGAAAATGAAAATTTATCTTGATATTTATAGCGGTTATAAAATCGCTACAAAAGTGAATTTAAAAAGGGTGGGAATTATTAGTAGCGGTTGTTTAACCGCTACAAACGTGAATTTTAAAAGGGTGGGAATATTAGTAGCGGTTACATAACGGCTACTAATTTCAATAAAATTCAAATGTTGTGCCAAAAATTTAGTTTGGTTTTTAAAAAATATATTTGTAGCAGTTATAAAACCGCTACAAATTTTAGAAAAATTTAAAAAAATATACAATTATCTATTCCTGTTTTGTTAATATTAAATTAAATAGTTTATTATTTTAATAGTTTAGGTAATTTAATTAGCTTATTATTCATGAGTTTAGGTTATTTATAATTTTAAAGGAATGATTTAATTAAATTATATAAGTTTGAAAATTGTATTGATAATATTATTGGGGATATGTAGGTAAGAAAAAACTATTATGTTGTCCGCTATAATATGATTATGATTATGTAAATAAATATCTGAAAAAAAATAGTGAGACTAAATATTATGCAAAAGAAGAAAGTATTGAAATAAATAATGTAAAAATTTATTACCATTTGATCACTTTGTTAAGCTCCTCGGCTCATAGAAAAAAAGTGAAAATGAGAGAAGATGAAAGAGAGGTAAGGTGAAAAGAAATGGGGGAGTGTTTGAAATGAGATGTGGTTAGGGTATTTATAGGGATCTGTGTGGAACTTGTAGCGGTTAATGTCTCCGATTTGTTGCGGTTTTAGTTTTGTAGCGGTTATTTTTGTTTTTTGTAGCGGTTATAAAGCTGCTACAAATATATTTTTAATTTTTTTAAAAAACATTTTAAAAAAAACAAAAGCATAATTTGTTTTAAAATAAAAACATAATTTGTTTGATCACTCATCTTTGCCATCCCTACAGAAATTGTATAAAAAAATTGTTAGAGATGTGTTTTTTGGTTTAAAACATTTAATTAAAATGATATGAATTTAAAAAACGCACTGAACTATAGGTAAATTATGATCGCCTTCAGGGAAAAAGTTTTCAAAATTGGCGGGCTAAAATGGCTCACTCTCGTAGACGATGTTATCACCATCACCCATGTCATAAAGGTCTCAAGGCTTTAAATGAACAACCATGTGCCAATCCTTATGTCTCTCGTCCTCAACATAATAAACCTGGTGTGCCTCTAAGGCAAGAATATACGGCTCATCATCTTGAGAATGACCAGTATGAATTGGCCACAAGAAATTTATCGATGTGATGTCTAAGTTGTCAGTTGTGATTCCCTTGGAAGTAGTGATATTTGCCTATAAACACTTGAATAGCGTAACGGTGAAACGGCCTTGGTAATTAAGTTCCACGACATCAAGAAGCTTGTCATAGTAAGGGACGCCTCCAAACTACATATTGGCGTCACTGCTGCTCGCATAACGCCTTGTCCCAAAGGTGCCATAAACACCCGAATTTTAAGTTTGCAATCGTTGATCACGTGAAATCGTGCAAAATTTGAAACCATTGACACTGTAAGCTGTAAACCTTTTTGCATGGTCAAGAGGGCCGATTGCGAGAGCTCTGAAATCTGGTGAGTGTGGGTTGTGGTCATTCAGTATTCTGCATGCAAACTAGCTTGGGAATTCTCTATGGACCTTTTTGTCAACTTCAGAGGATGTTTGTGTATGGATCCTGCGTTGACACTTAACATGACTTTTGAATTCCCTACAATTAATCATGGGAATGAGATAGTGAAATGAAAGTGAAAAATGTTATAAAAGATATAGTATATCATGTGAGTGTACAATTCTTACTGAATGAAAGGTTCAACTTGAGTACAATTAATCAAGACATGTCTATGTGCTTACAACTTATCAGTTGCCGTTAGTTTGAAGTTCTTAGTTCCTCCAACTGGTTTACCAACACGAGGGAAAAATTCTCCTGATATTGGTGCAGGTTCAGGATAATCGTCTATACAAGGATGTCGGTTGAAGGCGGTCTCAATGTCATCAAAGTACCTCGAATAGAAATACAGGACCTCATCACCTATATAACCTTCAGCTATAGAACCTTCTGGCCAAGCCTTACTCCTTATGTAAGATTTCATTTTCCCAAGAAACCTACAAAGTGAAGAAGGGCAAAATGATACAAAATGCTCAAAAAGGCGACTAACAAACATAAGAACTATTAATGGCGCACATATATAAAATGAGTACCTCTCAATAGGATACATTCATCGATACTGAACTGGGCCAGCGAGCTTTGTTTCATGAACAAGGTGGATTGTAAGGTGGACCATCACAGTGAAAAAGGATGGAGTAAAAAGCATCTCCAAATGACAAAGTGTAAGAATAATTTTGGACTGCAGCTGATCGAACTCCTCAACGATCAAGACCTTGGAACACAACTTCCGAAAGAAAGAACAAAGCTCCACCAAAACGATTGACACATCGGGAGGAAGTGCATTCTTTATAACCAGCGGAAGTAATTGTTGCATAAGCACATGTGAGTCATGACTCTTTAGGCCAGTAACCTTTTGAGCCTACATGTCAATACATCATGAAATGTTGCTTGAATACCCATCTGGAACTTTTATTTTCTTCAACGTCATAAGGAAAACTTCCTTTTTCGGTTTTGTGAGGGTGAACTTTTCTGGCTAAAACTTGTCATGCTCATCTAGCCACGTGTCTTCACAAACTCCCATGGCACGTAAATCTTTCCTCACTTGAAGATGATCTTTTAACTTTCTCGGTTTGTTAAGCAGCGTATATAGCATTGTCACATACATTTTTTTCAATGTGCATGACATCAAGACTGTGGCGAAGTAAATTAGAATTCTAATATAGAGGAGTGAATAAAATGCTTATCTTCCTTCATTGCTGAGGCGTAGAAATCTTGCCACTCTTTCGGCCTGCTTGTGCTGCATCATCGCTTTTTCCGAACTCGAATTCAACATCCTCAAGTTGTTGTAAGATGCCTGCGCTGGATAAAGTCTGAGGTGGCCCTCTTGTTTCTTGTTTCCCATTGAAACGATTCCGTTGCAATCTAAACTTGTGCCTTCTATCAAGAAACCTCCGATGCCCCATAAAGCACCACTTCTGACTGTGGGGAAGGCGCACTGCATCAAATTCAAAATTGCAGGCTGGATAAGCCGAGCCAGTATGCACATTCCACCCAGATAATGTTTTAAGACCAGGAAAGCCACTAATCATCCACATCAAGGCTTCATGCAAGTTAAATAATGTCTTCCCGAAGGTGTCATATGTCTCGATGCCGATATTCCACAGGTCAAGCAATTCCGCAATAAGCGGTTGGAGATACACATCGATGTCATTACCCGGTGCCTTTTTGCTTGGAATGATCATAGACAAAATGAAGGAGCTTTGTTTCATACACATCCAGGGGTAAATTATAAGGAACTAAGACTACAGGCCAAATACTGTAACTTGTGCTAAGATTCCCAAATGGATTGAAACCGTCAGTTACCAAAGTAACTCTAACATTTTGGGGGTTAGTAGCGAAAGATGGAAAGTCTTTGTCAAATTTTTTCCAGGCATCTGCATCCCGAGAATGTCGTAATTTACCATCTTCATTCCTATCAACCTCATGCCACCTCATGTGCTCCGCCGTTTTAGATGACATAGACAATCTTTGTAAGCGTGGCTTTAAAGGAAAGTATCTGAGAATCTTTGTAGGTTTCTTCTTCTATTTTTTTCCTTTCCGTATTGTCTTGTACCTCGATGTGTGACATCATTTATAAGTCTCCTTACTATCATCGTCTCCCCAATACAGCATACAATCATTAGGGCATGCATCAATTTTTTTATAGTTCCAGCCTAATCTGTTAATAATCTTCTTGGCCTCGTAGAACGTAGTAGGAATCTCCGTGTCGAGGAATGCATCTTGTAATAATTCAAGCAACATCAACATTCCCTTATCTATGATTCCACACAAACACTTGATATGATACAACTTGATCAAGAAAGATAATTTAGAGTATTAGTGCAGTAATTTTTAAAAAGTATGTCTTAATGATAATGATTTGATTTTGCAATAGTGATTCCCAGATTTTATTATTGGTAAAAATATTTTGTTTCCATCAATGCTATTAATACCACAAAAGTGGAAAATGAAGTTTTTGAATATTGATTTACAATTGCAATATTAGTGCCGCAATAATTATAATTAGGGTATTAATCGAGAAATTAAAAAATTAAAATAATATTGTTGACTTTAGGTATTCCAGATAGTAAAAATGAACTGCATGATCACTCTTTTGTTATTGATGATAAGAGACACTTTAGGTAGAAAGTGTTTGCCTCGCTAGATTGGCTTCCAATCGCTCAAATACAAAATAATATTTGAAAATATCCTAACCGTGCAACTAACATAATCCTAACCGTACAACTAATTAAATACAAACTAATATCTAATATCCTAAAATATCCTTTGTCACTTGCATCTAGATATGATACTGATAAATTAATTTTTGTATTGTTGGATTTTGGGTCCAAGCCTACCCTTATGGGCTAAATAATTTGATTAAGAAATAAGTAGCTTTATCAAAAAAGAAATAAATCAGCATTGATTATGGATTTGTTAATTGAGAAATTAATCAAAAATTAATGTGATGATCCTTATTTAGAGGGCACCACATACTTTCTAATTAGTGGTCTCCTTGTACCTTTATAAATAGAATGTGCCTCGCTCACTTGTAACTCACCTTGCTATTGAACCTTTTGGCAATCTCTTTTCTTCTACCATTTTTCTTATTCTGGTGGCACTCTACCTGGATTCGACCTGACCTAGTAGGTGTCCCTCCACTTGGATTCAACCTGACCTAGTAAGTGTCTCTTCTCTCTCTCCTCCCTTATTTTCCTGTTGCATTCACAGACGTACAAAATCCTTTGAAACGATTCTATTCGGCTAAGAATAAATGGGGAATTTGCAGAATTTCTTTCGATAGATACATTTTAAAGATGTAAATAATGAATATCTATTAAACAATTCTTTTACGTTTGGAGCTGAGGTCTTCGTAGCCAAATGTTCTAGAGAAAGTGAATGTGTTTCTGCATTTTAATTTGAAGCCTCCATGCATCATATGCGACATACTCATGGAAGTTAGAAAATTTTTCGCAAATAATTAAGACGGATTTTTCTGACCAGAAAAAAAGTTAAGACAGATTTTTGTGTTTCTGAATCCTTTACTGCTGGAGGCACGAGATGGTATAAAGTATAAACAATGATTTAATTTGTTTCCTTTTTTGTGTGAATTACTTATTCAATTAGTATTATTTGTCCTTCAGTTTGAATGAATCTGATACTTGACCAGATTTCACTCTTGATCAAAGTTGAACTCATATTAGATTCAGAACTGATTTTGTGATTGATGATTGAACTTGTATTTTTGTGTTTGTGTTGGCACATTTATCTTATTTCTCGTCTATGAAAAGAATTAGGATACCAAAAGCTACATAATGAAGCATAATAATTAAAAAAAGGTTTTTTATTCGAAATGACTAAACTTGAGTAGTTAGTTGATTTATGTGAAAAATTGTGAAGTAACATTTGAAAACACAAAACAAGGTTGTCTATTTAGAGGTATTCAAAGGACATATAAAACAAGAATTGGAATATTCACCTACAAGCTATAATTATTTGGAGATATCCTATACTTACTCAAGCTTATTAATTTTTATAATTAAATTAATGCCAGATTATGGTGTCAACAGCCCAAGGTTTCATTAACCTGGGGTAGCTCTGTGATGTTGTATCTTTTTCCCCCGTTATCTATAACTTAGTTGAGTTCTCATGGATGATAAAGCCACCAAAAATAGATTCCTACTCCCAAAATAATGCATTAGCACATACGGTAGTGTAGGGTTTTAACCCAAAAATAATGAAAGAAAATAAGAAAAAAGAGGGTTCTTGGTAAATTAAAGTAGCAAAATAAAACAAATAAATAAATTTAGAGAATATTTTCTGAGAAAAGAAACTTCAATGCAAACAACTGAGCTTTCTCATATCTGACTCAATCAATTTGATCCTATTGAGCACCAACATTTTACACTATTATATTGACCGCCAACATTAATTTCTCTTCTAGAGAAGATTTTGGTTAGTGGGTTTGATTCCACTTGTAACTTGCCTATCCTTGTAATTCCAAAGAAAAAAAAAAGAGAATAGATTGGTTATCAATATTAATTCAACTTCTAATATTCTGCTCTTCTTAGAAGTATTCATGAGGAACTATCTCTCCAATCAAACCATGTTCAGATAGATTAATCCTAATCATCAAGTTTTTCGTATGTTTGAAATAGGTATTTCCATCAATACGCAAAGCAGAACTTTAGTCATTTGAAATTGACAACTGAGACGTTGAAATTGAATCCATGTCATATGATGGAAAGGCCTTGCCGTCAACAAACATAAAAAGTCAATCTATTCCCTCTCACCCTCTTGAAAAGGTCAGATATATGAGCTGAAATTTTATATGATAATGTATTTAAAATAACCGAAAATAAAAAGTACTATATAAATTTTTCTTGTTTTTTTGCCAACACAATATAAAATATTCAGATAGTTACGTATTTAATAGTGGGAGATCGGGTTTAATTTTGCTTGTAACCTCACTTTATGATTTACAATAAGGACCATATTTTTTTCTATAAGTTGACTTATAATAAGCATATGAGAGAGTACCTCTAATAGATTCATCAGAGTCAAGAAGACGTGTTAAGTCATTAAATTTGTTTTAAAATAAAAAAATATTTTGTTTTCATATTTAAACTTATGAATTACATATTAAGAAGTAAAAAATAAAAATTATATCAAATTATCAAAGGAAAAAGACAGAAGAAGAACTTTAAAATTGTAAAATCTCGAATTAGGTTTATTATCTAGAGTTGATAAGAGAATGACGAATCTTGATAAGCAATTCAAAAATCATTTTTTTGGGAAATACCTTATTTGCAATTTTGCAATTTTAAATTTTTTTTTTTTCTGTTTTTCTCCCAATTATCAATAAGGATCTTGGGGCGGGTTGTTATATATACTCCATCCCATCTATAATATAAAGTGCTTACAAAAGAATGACTTGGTCTAAAATATTAGTCACTTGTAAAATAATTAATACTTATTTTTCAGTTTTGTCATTGTAATTAGTGCTCATTTCCAATTTTGTTCACTTATCAAATTTTCAAACATATTTTTCTATAAGGGTAAAATTGGAAAGCAATTTCAATTTATGATATATTTAATGAATTATAATTTCTTGTTTCCTATGAATTAGTAAAAATATCCAATATTATGGCTACATGCATCAAGAAAAGGAAGGATATGAGCGATAACACATTGAAAATGGAAGAAAATCAGAATGTTAAGTCTGAGATGCGCAACGGTAAACGAGTTCACTTTGATTCCGACAAAGTTTTTATTTTAAACATCATATAAGGGAACAAAATACATTTTCTTTTGTTTTGCAGGAACAATGAGATATCACAGAGAACTTGCACCATCTCAGCACTTGCTTCAAATAAAATCATATTCAGTTCTGGCAGCTAGTAAGCTTAAACGACTTGAATCTGATGTATTTGAAGCTCTTGGTTACAACTGGTAAATAATGCAACACTTTAATTTGCACTATATACACATATATATACAGTTGACCTAATCGTTGTATATTCTTCAGGAAGATGATTGTGTATCCCCGTGGACATAGAGAAGCCAACAAGGATAAACATATCTCACTGTACTTGGCAATAGCAGAAAGACAAGATGAGGAACTCCCTGTTGGTTGGGAAGTTTGGGCTAAATTTAATTTGTTCGTTCATGATCAGATCAATAACAAGTACTTGATCTTTCAAGGTACATCTAGACGAAGGATTTCAAAAATAATGTTAGGTTTATGTCCCTAAATCTACAACAGACGAATAATTAACTATTTTTTATGTTGCACTCATTTTTACATTGACTAAATTTTTGTTGCCATAGACGCTCAAAATAAATTGAAACGCTTTTGTTCGGGTAAGACCGAATGGGGTTTTGATGAATTTCTTTCGATGGACTCATTTAAAGATACGAATAATGGGTATCTTGTCAATGATTCTTGCACGTTTGGAGCTGAGGTCTTGGCAGCCAAATATTCTGGAAAAAGGGAATGTGTTTCCACAATTTTAAAGCCTCCATCATATGGGACTTACACATGGTGGATACAGAAATTTTCGCAAATAAAGGAGGATTTTTGTTATTCCGATACTTTTACTGCTGGAGGCATAAAATGGTATAACTAATATACAGATTTCATCTTATTTGTTTCCTTTATACACACACACACACACACAAATATTTGCGAATTATTACTTCTTGATTAAATTATTTTTTTCCGTGCACAAATTTGAAGGAAGCTGAAAGTTTACCCGAAAGGTGACAAGGGTGGCAGAAATGGATTTGTGTCCATCTTTTTGGTTTTGGATGAACTGGAATTAGGGAAGAAGTGGTATGCTGAGTTCACATTACGCATTAAGCATCCCTACTTACCGTTAAATAGGGTGTCCAATAACGGTAAGTGTAATTATTTTACCTGAAGTTTATATATGATGTGTATATGTGTTGGATATTAGACAAGCTTTCTTCAAACTTAAATTTGAGCATGCTTTTTTTTTTTTTTGGCAGGTGAAGGATGGTTCAGTGACAGGCATAATTACTGGGGATTGAGTGAGTTCATGCCAGTGGAGAAATTTAACCTCTATTGTGAGTATGATACTGTCAATATTGAATGCCAGATTTCACTCATCATCCAAGCTCAACTTTATGAAGATTAACTGAGAACGGATTTGTATGATTTATAGTTGAACTCGTATTTTTGTGTTTTATTGAGGTGTATTGCTCTATATGTCATTTTGTTTTGGGAGTTGGGGATCTCTTGTTAGTCAATGCTTTGGTGTATTTATCTTTTTTCGTCTTTTAAAACTAAAAAGTAGTGGGTACAACTTTTTTTACAATGTTGTTTTTTACCATGCTACTCCTTCCAGTCCTTAATATAAGATATATATACTTTATTTGATTAGATTAAAGAATTTAGTTGACTTAATTAACATGACGTGCATTTTCTAAAACACTATAGTCATCTTCCTTAATTCCATCATTATTCTCTTCTCTCCTTTATTATTATTGTTGAGAGAGTATCGTAAATTAAAAAAAGAATGACAAATATGAAAAATATATCTTATATTTAGAACCAAGATCAACTTTCTAAATATATCTTATATCAAGGACTGGAGGAGTATTATTCTAACTGTTTATGTAATATATATAATGAAGCTCATAGTTTAAAAAAAAATGGTTGGAAATAGCGTCCTAGACTGTTGGCAAAATTTATACAGTAGAGATATCATATATAAACATAGATAATCTCGTTAGTGAGTGTGTAATTAAAAATTCTCAACTCATGATTATCCGTTTTTTTATTTGAATAATACGACAAATCTTGAGACAAGATTTACTCTACAGTCATGACTAAAGAAGTAGAGCAGCTGACCAATGTGTGATTGATGCATCAAAAGGCTATTTCACCTGTGTATATATAATTAGTTTTCACGCATAACTAAGAGACTTCTTGTGCCTCATTACTTCTCCTTATAATTTGTCCGTATATTCCAAGTCTCAAAAAGACGTCTAGCGGCTCAATGTGTTTGTGTGTGTGTCTTTTGATGGAATCGTTTGTGCATGCATAAGAAACGAGCATAATTGCCAACTTTGAAACGGAGCATAATTGCTCTTGTGTTGTGAAGGAAGAATAATGTGATCACAGAGAACTTGCGCCATCTCAACACTTGCTTCAAATTAAGTCACAATTATTTCTGATTTTCCTTTCCCCCTTATGGAGCTCATGTTGTAATTACTACCCACGCCGGTGGTTGACACGATCAGGCTTCTTGACGTCCAGAGAAGGGCAGCTGGTGATGATATGCCTATCTGGAGGTGGACACCCGATGGAAGCTTCATGGTGAAATCAGGATATCACTCTGGTCCTATTTATAAGTTCAAATTATCTAATTATCACACACCAAGAAGAGTTAGTTAACTCAATAATAAATATGAATTATATTGATATTTAAAAAAAAATTGCCCAATGGGTATGTTTCACTTCTTTCTATTCTCTACCTAAAATTTATAATAATTAATAGAGGTAAAATTATAACAGTCTTATTTATTACTATAAAGGTGGACTTAATTATAAGAGGGATTAAATTTTTTTTCCAAATTAGACTTATAAATCGTATCAGAATGGTATAAATCCCTCCAAGTTGAGACTACTAGAGAATCTCAAGCCTTTTGGAGACAGTTACGGAAACTTCGCCTCCCTCAAAGGTGCAGGTGGTTCCTTTGGCTATGTGCGCGTGATAGAATTTTAGCAAATGGAGCAAGGGCAAGCAAGGAGGGGGTTGCATGAGAAAAGCTTATGTGAGGCCTGTGTGACACCGAAATGAGAGGCAAGCATGTTGGTGATATGAGAGGAACCTCCTAAGGATATCAGGAGAGCATTTCCACTCTGATCCTATCTATAAGTTTAAGTTAGAAAAAAAAAAAGTTTCAATCCTTATTATAAGTCCACTATTAGAATAATAAATTAAATTATTATTATAATTTTACCCCTATTAATTGTAATAAATTTTAGGTATAAAACAGAAAGAAGTGAAAAATACTCATTTATAAATAAGGGAAAAAATTTAAAATATCTATAATTTAGTCCAGATTTGTTAGTTTAACTCTTCTTAGTATATGAGAATTAGATAATTTAGACTTATAGATAGGGTGTAAGGCATAATTTATCTGATGGGTCGTGTTATGTTGATTCCATAACGGTTAACTAGTGTTTTCTGATTGCTTTATACTATCAAAAAAAAAAACTACTACTACATTATAGTACTCTCAAAAAAGCAGTCCATAACTCAAAATCACACTAATTTCATCTTCATGAAAACAATTGACAATTTTAATTTAGCATATTTAAATCTATATAGATCAATAATATTTGTTATATTCGAATAATGTGTAAAAAAGTGTCTATTTAAAATATGTATAATGAAAAGGGAAAATCCTTTTTTTTTTTTTTTTTTGTGATAACAAGGGGTAAAAACAAGCACCTAAAGCGAAATCCTACGAGGTATCTCTACACCAGCACAGTCCTGCTGTACGATCTCCAACACATCAAAGGGAAAATCTTTTTTAAAGCCACTTGAAATACACAAATCCAAAACCAGTTCTCTAAACTCAACAAATTCTTCATTAGGTCAAGCAACTCAATTTAGGATTTTAGGATTGAGCAATTTTACTCTCTTCCTCCTCTATCTTTCGTCTCATTCTTCCCAGAGCTGAGGTGAATGCGCATGTTGAAGAGTTCAGTAAGAATGCTGCTCAGTGGCTTTCCAGGATCTTAACAAACAATATATTAATACTCCCTGAAGTATTTGTTTATTTCAAATCGGATTATTTCCCTTCAATTCTGGGTTTTAAGGGGACGGTTGTGGTTAATATATAATGCGATGAAATGGGACAGGGAAAATCCTTGTTTGGTATACGGCCAGTATAAAGAAGGGCAAGTTTTGTTCGGTTTGATGCCACTGCATTCCGTTTGCGTCAGAGAGCAGAGAGATCAGAGATTGAGGATATATTGGTAAAATCACCCAATCTTAAAATTCTGAATTAGGTTGGTTGGCTTGACTTATAATTTATTAAATTTAGAAGCCTGACTTAATATTTAAGTATTTCAAAAGGTTTTTACTGGGATTTTCCCTAATGAAAATCTTGCTCTTGCTCCTAATCTGTTGGCCAATCAAAAAACAGATGGAAGCGTAAACATAAAGGAAAACTTGTTAATAGAATGCATTGTATGGAGTTGAGATCGATCAACTGACTTCAGTGTCACAAAGTATAAGATATTTGCACACTGAGGGTGCTTATCAAGTACTTCTTATTCTAATCGTCTCATTTTAATCGTGAATAAGTCATTAAATTTGTTAAAAAATGAAAAAAAAAATTATGAATTATATATTGAGAAGCAAGAAAAAAAGAAATTACATCAAACTACAAAAAATTATATATTGAGAAGCAAGAAAAAGGAAATTACATCAAACTATAAATAAGAGTAATTTAGAAAAAAATTATCGTCTCCGCTATCATTGCTCGAAAGTCTTTAGAATGAGAGAAACAATGCACATATTTAATAATTAGTTACTTTTCCCATGTAACCTCATTACTTCTCAGTTCTCACTATAATTTATCTGAATATTCCAAGCCACGAAAAGACGTCTAGTGGCTCAAAGCGTTGGGGTGTGTTTATATATATATATATATATTGATCGAAACATTTATGCATGCATCAAGAAAATGAAGGATATGAGTGTTAACACATTGAAAATGGAAGAAGAAAATCAGTATGTTACGTCTGAGATTCGCAACGGGAAATGAGTTCACTTTGATTCCGACAAAGTTTTTGTTTTAAACATCATAGAAGGGAACGAAATACATTTGCTTTTGTTTGGTAGGAATAATGAGATATCACAGAGTACTTGCACCATCTCAACACTTGCTTCTAATTGAATCATATACAGTTCTGGCAGCTAGTAAGCTTAAACGACTTGAATCTGATGTATTTGAAGCTTGTGGTTACAACTGGCAAAATATTGTCACTTTAATTTGCACAATAATATATATATATAGTTGACCTAATCGTTGTATATTCTTCAGGAAGATGACTGTCTATCTTTGTGGACATAGTGAAGCCAACAAGGATAAACATATCTCACTGTACTTGGCAATAGCAGAAAGAAAAAATGAGGAACTCACTGTTGGCGGGGAAGTTTGGGCTAAATTTAAGTTGTCCGTTCATGATCAGATCAATAACAAGTACTTGGTCTTTCAAGGTACATTTAGACGTAGGATGTCAAAATAATGTTAGGTGTATGTTCCTAAATCTACATAAGAGGAATTAACTTTTTATACTCATTTTTACATTGACATAATTTTTTGTTGTCACAAACGCTCAAAATAAATTGAAACGCTTTTGTTCAGGTAAGACCGAACATAGTTGTGATGAATTTCTTTCGATGGACTCATTTGAAGAGACGAATAATGGGTATCTTGTCAATGATTCTTGCACGTTCGGAGCTGAGGTATTGGCAGCCAAATATTTGAGTCGTATATCAAAGACTAGAGACATTGCAGGAGAGTATCTGAGTTTTTTTTTTAAAAAAAAGAGAATCCTATTAAAAAGTCTGACAACTAATGTGAACCAAAAAACAGGTGAAGTGGATGCCACATAAACATGTCATATATGCATATTTGATCAATAAACATTGACCGCTAGAGCTGGTTAACAAAGGGGCAAAATGGCCATATTTTTTAAACTTCCAAGGCACATTTGTCCCCTCCAAAACTTTCAAGTGTTTAATTCCCATACACAAAAACTTCTAGGGCATTTAATCCCTTTAATCCCTATATATATATATTTCATTTTCTTTTGGCAACTTGCACATAATGGTCTGAAACTGGTCCCTTCCAAGTGGCTTCGTGAATAAGTATACAAGCTATGCCTTCGTTGATATCTTGGAGGGTCTCACTTCTTTGCTTTGTATTCTTTCGCGTACAAAATAACAGTCCCTTCGACGTGCTTGGTGCGTTCATGGAAGACACGGTTGGCGGCAATGTGTAAGGCTGCCTAACTGTCGCAGAAGAGTGGGGTGGCCTTAAACTGTTTTGCTCCAGGTTCTTCGACTAGGTAGCGTAACCATATCAGCTCACTCACAGTGCTTGCCATGGATCGATACTCTGCTTCTGCCGATATCGGGCAACAACACTGTGTTTCTTTGCCCTCCACTAGATAGGTGACCCTCCTAGAGTGATGTAATAACCCGTGCATGATCGTCGAGTCAACTTGCAACGTCACCAATCTGCATCATAGTATGCCATGAGCTCACAAACACTTGTGTTCCGCAAAAGATGCGTAAACCAGGTCCAGCCTAGTAACAGTAAGGTAAAATAGCTGTCCGAACAACCGTCTGTACCGTCCTGTGTCGACATGTTCATTGTCAAGTGCATATTTTCGTTGGCTGCAAACGAGTCCTGAATTGGTTCTGGTGACTTTAATTCGTAGAAAATATTTGAGAGGGCCAACATCTTTTATGCTGAAATTTTTGTGAAGGTGCGCTTGACTTCCGCAATTTTTGCTGCACGTGTTTGAGACACCATCCTCAATGATTTCATCTGCACCTTCGAAGGGAGCGTGGTTCACTGAATGTTGAATAGAAAGTGTTGTGAAATTCTTTATTATTTATCATATAAAAAAGTGTTGTGAAGAAACTATGGACAGAAAAATAGATTGTATTTTTTTTATTTTAATTATATTTATTTAGTTTTGGTAATTATAAAATTATTATTTTATATATTAAATTTTATTTATAATTATATTTTATTAAATATTCTACAAAGTTTGAAACTTGAAAAAATAACTTTAAAAAAATAAAATAAGGATAAATTTGTCCGCATAAAAATATTTTACCTCCTCTCCCCTCCAAAATCAAACAAGATAATATTAAAATCTCTCATTTCCCTTTTTCTTTAATCAATCCAAATGAAATAATATTAAAATCCATTCATTCTCCTCATTCCCCTTCAATAAAATCTCTCCCCTCCGTTGAACCAAACAGTAATGCTGATGAGCTGGTGAACGTAATGAAGCTCTAGATTATGTGTTAATGACATGCTAAATAAAATATAAAAAAGGTATGTATCTTAAATTATACCCATATTTATAAGAAAGTAGATTACCTTTACCTTGCATATTCAAAATTTATGCTAAAATATCAAGCATTTTATTGGTTCACAGCTCATTATCAGACTCTCCCAAGTTACTCCCAGCTGATAATTTGACAGCAAGAAAGTGAATCAAACAGCATTAGAAGATAAACTTTTAGGAAGCAACCTCTTCTCAGAAATTAAGAATACGAAGTTTATCCTCATAAAGGCAACAGTTTCATTTTACGTCGTATATGTTTAACTCTTGAACATTAATGTTCAGGGAAGAGTGAAAAATTCCCATAGCAAGAGGTGATCAAAGTGTAATAAAAGAAATAGTACTCTCTCCTATCCTTTTTATGAGATACACGAAACAAAAAAATAAATTACGTAGATAAAAAAAGTTGTACCTATGATCCAACACCTTCAGCTGAACACCTGATAAAATTTCTCAATGACGAGTAATCCAGAGTCGATTGATTCCAAGGGATCCTTCCGAAGACGGTGTCTCAAGCAGTTGGGGATGACAGTAGCAATATCTTCTGCACTTACTTTGTCTCTTCCCTTAAGGGCAGCCAAAGCTTTTGCAGCTCTATTTGTTACTATATCTCCTCTTAAGCCATCCACATTCAGCTCAGCACAAACCTTGGAGATTTTTACCTTGAGATCTTGATCAATCTGGACAGAAGGAAGACGACTCCTTGCTTGGTCTATTTGGTTCTGAAGCTTCTCCTGCCCTGCTTTGTAAGAATCTCGAAATTCCTTCGGGTTTTTGTCGAATCGAGCTCTCTCTTCCACAATCTGGACTCTTAGCTCAGCATCTTTTACAGTCCCCACTTGAGCATGCATTCCAAATCTGTCAAGAAGCTGTGGCCTGAGCTCCCCTTCTTCCGGGTTGCCTGAGCCGATCAAAATAAACTGAGCAGGATGTGAGATTGAAATACCCTCTCTCTCCACCGTGTTCCAACCGGATGCAGCAGAATCCAGTAAGACATCCACTACGTGATCGTCTAGAAGATTAACCTCGTCAACATAGAGGATTCCCCTGTTAGCTTTGGCTAGTAGACCCGGCTCAAATGCCTTGACACCTTCTGTCAAGGCTTTTTCAATGTCAATTGTTCCACATACTCTATCCTCTGTTGCGCCCAAAGGCAAATCTACCATGTTGATTTTGGTCATGACAACCTGAAGTTGATCTCCTCTCATAACGCGCTCTCTCACTTCGATACCCATGAACTCTGGATCTTCGGGATCTGAATTATATGGGTCACCAGCAACAACTTTAATTTCAGGAAGCAAATCGACCAATGACCTTATTGTCGTGGATTTCCCGGTTCCTCTGTCACCCATGATCATTACACCTCCAGTCTTGGGATCAATCACATTCAGGAGAAGGCAAAGCTTCATCTCATCCTGTCCAACTACAGCGGAAAATGGATACACAGCTCTCTGGCTATCTTCATAAACAATCTTCCGAACATGAAAGCGACAAGTTCACATAATTCTTATGTGACTAAAGATATACGCACAAGTTTACAACAGGAAAAGGAGGAAAATAAGTAGGTAGCACTCTAGATAACATAAGAAAAAAGTAAGCAACCGTCTAAGCTTGAAAACAGTAAGTTTACAGATTTTATATGCAATAGAAATCTCCCAAACAAAATCCACATATGCAACTACAACTAGACGATCGTTATGGATGCTGAAATAAAAAAGAGAATTCTCAATAGTCCAAAAATGTTATCTTCGATATATTTGCTTGCGGTTGAAATTGTGGATTTTCACCAAGTTTCAACTCATTGGTACTGGAGTCTCCAGGGCTAAAGGATCTGAATCCCGAATGAAGCCCAAATTAACCAAAGAAAACTATTGATGTTCATTGAGCCAACTAAAGCCCTTGTAACAAACAAGAATAAAGATCAAAAATTGATGTTCAAGGAGTGTGAAGTGTTTTACACTCAATCAGAACCAAGGCCCAAAATGGAAAGATCAACTAAACCATGATTAAAAGTGAATTGAATGGCTTTGACAAAAAGCACTTGTTTACATATTAATGGCAGTAGCACCAAAACCTTCCATAGATGGCCATAAGGCCATAAGGTACATGACTCTTTTAAGTTTTAACAAGTGCTTCACAAGAAAAAAAGGACGTCCAGATTACTCAATAATGTTGAATTCAAATACTAGGGATGGCTATAGGTCTCATGTTGTTTGTCTCTACAAGGACAAACATTTCTTTTAATATTAGGAAATCATTGAAGATTAAATTACCTTTGAAGATGATCTTCATGGTATGGAATCTATCAGAAAAAGGAAGTTCCAACTTAAGATACGCTAGCTGAATGTCACTTAGATACTAGCAGAGAATATAAGTCAATAGCTATAATTATCTCCTATATTATTTATCAAACAAATAAATAAATGAAGGACTGAAGTCATTTTAACAAACACCCTGCTTGCTAAATTGTTTCCACCCGCTAAGTGCCAAACCCCATTATTTAAGTCTAACATTTATGAATGCCCAACAAAATGCTGGCAACACAAGAATGAAGAAAGAGATAACTGATCCCAGAAATGAATATTCTCGCCTACCTGTTGTTCTACAGAGTTCACTTCAGTAGCAACACTTGCAACTGAGAACAGAGACCTTCCCTTTATGCCATGAATTCCAATTCCACCATAAAACTTCCGTCCAAAATTCTGCCCTGCAAAGCAGAGCCACAAACACTCAAGATTGTCACTAAACTACATAATATCATTTACCAACAGCTTCGATCCTAAATTAAAAAACCTAACAAGTAATAGCCCCATAAAATTTTCATACTGTTGGCGCAAAGAGCTCCGATTGGCCTTGTCGCAATTACATTCCAAACAAAAATAGAAAGGAGTGAAGTGTAAATTTTGATATGGAATGAATTTTGCTTACCCGGTCGTAGAGAGAGAGAACGAATCAAATGGTTTTGAGAAGGAGAATGGAGATATTGGGGCAAGGTAGCTATGGAAGATTTGCCCAAAGTGGACGCCATTATCTGGAAAGAAGTATCAGTGTCTGCGGCTAGCGAAGTGTTTTATTCAGAGTCTCAGCTTGCCATGAACTTCATTGGGCTCGTGGGCTGTGTGGACGGTGGATAAAATCTATGTATGGTCTCTTTCTATCAAGTCAATCGGTTGCGTGAATGTCTTTATTTCAACGATATAGTAATAATTATTGTTTTGCCCACTAAGATATATGCAACTGTAAAGGTGGCCCTGGGAAAATGTCGGCAGCGATCAGTGTCACCGAAAAAGCACAACCAACCAAATTTAGATTTTTTTGAAGCAGAATATGCTATATCCAGTACTCGAGTTCAAGCTAGAAGTAGAAATGGATTGGGGCAATCCATCCAAAGCTTCAATTATTGGGTTCATTATCCTCAGTCTGACTGTGAATTCCAAGTCTTGAGTTGACAAGTCAAAACACAACATTTTCACCAGCAAGCCACGTTCATTATCCTAGTTTCAATAGATCTTTTGTGAAATTCCAGACAATAGTTTTTGCCTGTTAGTTGTAATGCAACTAATTTTATACAATGATTAGTACTTTGGAGGATTAATTTCCCCTCCTGAGATTGTCCTTACCTTGGACTGGCATCTCCTTGCATGCATTCAGCTCTTAGAAGCCCACTCTTCCCATTTGGGGGAGGTCGGCATGCCTGAAAGAAACCAAAGCAATGCCTCTGTACAGTGGCTAGCAGATGGCATGGCGGGGATGATGACTTGGCAGCTTAAGTGGACATCATCATGGTTGATGACTCAATCGGTTGCGATGAAGTGGAATTGTGGATGCTGACTCAGAAACCAACTAGGATGATGACGTGTCTGAACTGTTTACGTGTCATTGAGGTAGCGAATGTGGGGAAAGGTTGTTGACTCATGGTGCTTATGTGAATGACGTCATGGTAGCCACATGATTGATGACATGGAGGATGACTCAACCAGCGATGATGATGTGGCTTATCATCTTGGCAAACGACAAATTCAAACTGGAACTCCAACAACAAAGAGAACCGATGAAGACCAACAGACAATGACCTCACCGCGCAATGTGCATAAATGTTCAACTTAATGTACCTATTTTAGCAATAGTGGAAGTTTTTTTTTTTCGTTATTAAAATTCTAACCTAAAGTCCTGAACCCTATCTTAAATGAGAAGTAGTTATTTTGATTTTTTGATTTGAAGTATATCAAAATATGAAAAATAGGCATCATTCCCAGATTCCTCATTTTCAGATTTATACCCCTTTTTTTTCTAGGAAGAATTTTAAAAAAAATACCATTTAAACTTTAAAATCTCGTTGACAAGAAGCGTAATGGGATTAACAATGCAAGTTCTTGTCAAATCACTAATTTAATATTTTAAAGTTTAAGTGATATTTTTATGGAATTTCCCTTTTCTCTATTTAGTACATAAAGCCAGGAAAACGTGACGGGAACGGATGCAAGATATCTCTTGCATCTACAAGCTGCTAATAGCGTCTAATCCAAATATATCATGATTTTAATACACCAAACTATTGTTGCTAAGAATAAAAAAAAATGTTGAAATTAGATCATTGATAAAATATGAGGCACTATTTAGGAACAACGTCTTGTCCAATTACTAAACGTTTGGCAATAAATCTATATGCAGCTTCTGTCAAATGCAGACCATCCCAGCTTACGAATTTGGAAGGATCATCAGAAGCGATTGCCCCAGGATCTCCACATAACGCTGAAGCATTGTAATTATATGGACCGCCACTTCCACAACACGCTCTCAAACCTCCAAAACCTGTAATTTATTGCATATAAGATTTAAACAAATCTTAGGACCAGCCTGCAGAATTGTCAGTGCAGTGATGTATCCTTCAAGTAACATTGAAAAAACGTATTGTGATAGGATAATCTGGATTTATGTCCTTTTGAATTACTCATTGTTGAAATTGGATTTCAAATTAAAACACTAGGAAAATTTTAATTTGGTCAATATATAAGCCTTTCTAATTTCAAGAGAAATGTTATGGGACAAAGCTTCTGGGAGCCGATATCTGTTTATAAGAAACTAAGAATTATCAGCAGTAATCATACTCAACGTCTCTGCCACAATCACCAAAAGTTGACAGACATAGGAAAACATTTCCTGAAGTTTTCTTTTTTGGACCAAAGAAGGAAAATTTTTCAAACCAACTAATTTCTCCAATGGACCCTGAGTATTACAACTAAAACAAACTGCAATATGATATTAGTAGAAAAACTGAGAGTATGAATGAATATTACCAAAAGATGTGGGATAAAGGTATAATGGCAAGACGGCATCGTAGTAGTCAGCATAGATAATAGTGGCATGAGGATGAAGCCATCGAAGTTGATTTAGTTCAGATTGGAGCTTCTCATTGTAGTATTCAGCAAACTTGTTTAACCACTTCAAGCAACCAGCTTCATCATAGTCCTGTTCATTCTTGCTTTGAAACGAAGTTAAATAGAATGCATTGCATCCAATCGGGAAATTTCCGGGAACCATGAGCGTTTGAGCCCCCAGATCAATCAGTTCCTGCAAGCACAAATTAAACAGAGTTTATCCATGAAAAAATTTCAAAACGGGCTAGGTGTATCTAATATAAAGGATCTCCTAAAGTTCTCTATCCGAAAAGAATATTGGAGAGAGATAGTGATATAGGGGTTGCCCCATGGCCTCCATCCCTCTCCCACTCTGCATAAATAAGTGAGAAAAGTACTTTAAGACAAACAATACTCGTATGGAGAGGTTAGGGCCTTAGGATTTGAGAAAGATCAGAACAGTTTATGGCTATCATAACGGGTCTTCAGGATTGCAAATGCTAGGACTTCCACAACATGATGCTGTACACTAGCTCCTTATATGCTTTTAATCTCTTGAAGAGGGATTGTGATTAGGACTATCCATTGTGATCGAATGTCCTGGAGATTAGAGATATGTTATATTATCATTGGAAGGTGGAGCTACATCACACTTCCAAGGACATAATCTGATGTGCTGATTAATTGGCTCGTAAAGGTCATAATGACTCCTTTGAAGCAGTGGTGGCACCCAATGTACAGGATGGTTGTTTGGGAATGGTTTTGGAAGATCAGCAAGGCTATTGCTAAGTTTTTGTGTGTTTTCATCCTAGCCTTGTTTCCTCAAGGTTTTGCTTGCCTTTGTATCCAAAAAAATAAATTAAAAAGAAAAGAGGTTGCATAGCATTTTAAAAATCTTACACTTATAGTTGAAGAGATTGCGTTAATCACAGGGGCCACATACGTTTTAACCTCTGTTAAGCTCTTTCGTAGAGCAAAAGGATAGTTAAAGTCATTGCCTCCAATTTCTCCCATGAGAAACAATGACTTCCCAAGAACATTCTTACAGCCTGCAAGATTGAACATTAATTCAGATATAAGTATAACTAAGCTTTCATCAAAGAGACTATTGCATCTGTGAAACCTTCAATTTTCATTTTTCCTTGAGGGAATGTCCAGTGCAGCTATGAATCGAGCAGTTAAAGAATCAATCAACAAACAATTTACATACCATATACCAAACTTAATTTAAGGAAACTTGAAATGCATTTTATTATTTTTCGAATCAAAGTCAAACTTTCTACAATTTTGAGCAGATACACTCTACATGAAGTGGCCACACTATTCTTTGTTTTAGAATGAAGTTACTAGGAGTATAGTATATCTAAAATCTGGACATCAGATACCCAGCTACAAACTATTTGAAAGGGTATATATAAGAGCAATCTTAATAAATAAAAGAGTATTCTAGAATAATTACAATCAATGAAATAATCAATATGGGGATTTGGTTATAAGTAATAATAGGAAAATCACCCAAATCAAATCATATCAATTATAATTAACACTATTACTATGTAAAATTTCCTGTGTTGAACGAAAATAAAAGCTTGATCAAAATGCAATAGCTGTTTCACGAATGTTGTCTAGTTTCACTGAAATGGGATTGCGTGAAACAGAATTCAGCAAGTGTATAGGATATATTCATTAGGGGGAAAAGGAATAGCTAGAAACTTACTTGAGGAAGAATTGCACAAATAAGGCAATAAATCCTTGAACCAACCCAATTGAACTCTGAGAGAATCATTTGTGGGAAGATTGCGTACCCCCTTCTCTTTGAAGAAATCTGCATCCAATGCTGTTGCTCCCACAACAGCAAAATTCACTCCCTCTTCTATTTTCCAATCGTCGAATTGCCCATTCTTGATTCCAAGGTATGGTTTCACAAATGGAAGCCCTAGAGACTCAGCTGCACAATCCAGAACCACAATTCAACACAGTAACAGAGAAAGAGAATTTTCCGCGAATTGGAAGAGAGAAATCATCGAAGCAAAATTCACACAGTATCAGCAGAATAACCCTATCTAAGACCGTAATTTGAGCGTTACCGATAAAATCGATGATGAGACGGCCATCGGAACACCGCCCAGTGGGACGGCGGAAATAGGTCTGTCCATAGGGAGGGAAGAAGCAATGAAACGATGTCGTTGGTTGGGAGCTGAAATACAAGTTTCCAGTATCAGCAAGGGAGTCTCCGAAGCTGAAGATTGAAGTGAAGGAGGAGCCTCCTCTGATGCTGGGAATGAAGGACAATAAGGCAACGACATGTAGTAGAGCGAGTGACTCAGTACTTGGTCGCCGTTGCAGAGAGCGAAGTGGAGAAGATGAATCAGAAAGATCCATGTGGGAATAAACAAAAAATGAATGTGTCGGAGTAGGAAATATGGTGGTTGGGGGCGGCAATTGGGGTAGTTGAACTGTCTAAATAATTTATATATTTTAATCAATAATTCTCACCATTAAAATGTGGTTTCTTTTTCGTTATTATATTGACAAAAAATAGATAAGACGGGATGAAAATTTCAATCTACAATAATATATTTGTAACTTATTGAAGGCAAAAAAACAAAAACCTTGTTTACCAGATTGAAGGTAATAATAATTCATTTATTACCTTAATTCACCAAATTATAAGAGAGTGGTGTCTTTTATCAATATATTTTTGGTAAACATAATTAAGAACGTCAAGCATGTGGCAAAAATTGTTTTTATAGGCACAAGTAAGATTGGCAAATTTACTAGTTTAATTAAACTTGCACAAAGATGTAAACTAGTGTTAGTTTACTGTATTAAATTAATAACAAGATGTTGGTCAATGTGGTAAACAATCCTACCCCCGTAAAGAGAAAACATAAGTTCGAATTTTGGTAAGTGTGTTTGTTGGGAGATGTGAAAACTCTTTACACTCTAAATCTCGAAAGAGGAAACCTTCATATTATCAAAAAATATTTATTAAATGTAAATGTGTATGGTTAAATAATTAAAAAATAAAAAATAACAACAATTTGATTTAAATATATTCTAAATTCAAATAATTGAAATTAAATCCTTCAATATTAAAAATTTATCATACTCAACAATAAAATTTCTTTGAAGTTCATATATAAAGTTATTAAATATGATCAAATCAAAAAAGTCAACATGAGTTTAAGAGTGGATTGATATAATTTTATAAGTTAGAAATATAAAAATGATAAATTCAGTATGTAAATTTGTGAGTTTAATCAAATTTACAGTTAGTAAGAGTTTAAAAATAAATTAACACGATTTTATAAATTAAAAATATGATAAAAAAATAGACAAGCATTAAATATAGGTACCAAAGATTTAAATCTTATTAGTTCGTCATAAGTCCTGGGAGTAAGTAACCTTTCACCATAGTTAGAACAAAATAAACTTAATTTAGACCGTTTTACATTGGATCAGATCGTTAGCACCAAAAGCTCAAAACTGAAGCAAAACAAGAGAATACTCTTGCATAGAATAAAAAATTAAAGTATATAAGCTGAATAATGTAATAAGCTGCATGAAAATTCATCCCCTAGAGAAAATGTCACAGATTTGATCTTGTATTTGGAGTTGTCCCTAATGAAAGAGGCCGGACAAGTAAAAAAAGGGGGGAAAAACCAAATTGAAGCTAAGGGTAAAATATATAAATATAAAACTTATGAATTGTTTCATTTTTATTGGGTAGAGTAAATATGATGCGGTGCAGTGACCGTACCCTGAGCACATGCATGCTCGCCATAGGTTTCACAATTAAGAGGATGTTTTTGTCGGAACAAGGTTGGCATCAAGAAGAACATTAAATCAAATTAAGTTTATTCATGTTTAATATACACTCTATCCTGAAAGCACAAAATCTTTATATAATAATAAATGAAGGGTATGTAAAATTACATATTCATATAAAAAATTTATTGGCCTAGTGTCTCAAGTTCCATGATCACCAACGAATAATGAGATATACCGGCCAAGTAAAGGTGGTGGTATGTCTTGAACATCTTCGAACCATAATCATTCCTAGATTCTTCAATTATCCTGTTACTTTCTCCTATCATAAGCTGAATAACTATAATTTATAGAAGTTAATAAAATTAGTTAAATTAATTATTTATTAAAAAAATGTATGTTCGTTTTTGAAGAAAACTCACTTTAATCATATGCATTGAAATTATTACTCTCTTAATGGAAACCCTTTTAACATATGTAATCAATAGGGAGAGTTTGATTAATTAGGGGAAATATTATAAATTTAGGGATAAAATGATTTGAGGTCTTATATTTACGGTCAAACTAATCCTCTCCACTAATTCTTACATTTATGAATTATGAATAGACGGAGTAATAGTTCTTCCATTAAACTGATATCCTTCCATTCACATCAAATACTGATGTATCAGTGCATCATCCTTAAAGTGGCTCCGTTTATCATTCTACAATACACCTATGGGCTTTTAGGGTTTAAGATAGAATTTTTAGTCAAGAATCTTATTTTTCTATTTAAGCAAGTGACATTAATTAACTCTTGATAATATAAAGCCATACATTGAACTATATATTTGTCCATAGTGAATATACACATATTCACTAGTTATTTCTAAATAACATGACCATGACTGGTCATAACTTAACCTTTAGGCACAAGCCAAAGCATTTGAAGCAGACACAAGCTGGCTATTAATATTGAAACATTCAAATTTAACATTATTATCCATCAGACCAAAGCTACTAAATTCTGCAATGTAGTCACTACCGCAGTGTCCATTATTTGATAATAAGCCTTTGACAATCCATCTATGTGCTGCTTCTGTCATATGAATACCGTCCCAGCTAATGTACTTTGAAGGATCATCACAAGCTTTCACCTTTGGATCCCCACATTTTCCTAATGAAGCATTGAAATTGTATGCTCCTTCACTTCCACAACAAGCTTTCAGACCTGTAAAACCTGCATTTTTTTTTTTGGATATTTGACATATCAAAACTTAACACTATAAAGAAAGAGGGAATTATACAATGAGGCCTCAAAGAAGAAATTTAATTACTTGAAAGTCTAATAACAACCGCGGAGCACGCAATAATAAGTTTCACTTCAAGAAATGTAAAAATGTTTATACTTCTCACTTATCATTGGGACTTTTTGGTAATTAAGTTTCTCCCTTAAGATTTCATAGTAATTCTTCCATAAAATAAATCTAAACTATTCAAAGTTAATCTAGGCCGATGATTAACAAAGAGTATGAGACTTTGACCAAAAAGAAAGAAAGAAAGAAAAAAAAAGAAATAAAGAGGTGAGACATGAGAGGACAAGGCAATGTATTTGTGGGAAATGCCTTAAACCAACTCTTCAAAACAATCACGTGACATTGGCGACATGGGAAAAGTTATTTCACACCAAACAATGAATATTTTTCTTTTCGTTTTTAAGAAAGTTATTTTCTTAAAAATATACTACTTGCCGGTCATAAATGTAAGAACTAGTAAATGGTATATTTTGGTTAAATATAAAACAGTGGATGAGTTGGACCAATCAGAAGAATTATAAAGGGCCAATCAAGAATCTAGATAGAAGTTCAAAGAAATAATAATTTGATTGATTGATTGATTAACAAACTGTAGTAAAAAGTGGAAAAGTTGTAGAGAGAGATATAAATATTACCAAAATTTGTGGGAAAACGGTATAATGGCAAAGCAGAATTGTAATAATCAGCATAGATGATTTTGGCATGAGGATGAAGCAACTGAATGTGATTTAGTTCAGCTTGAAGCCTCTCATTGTAGTACTCAGCAAACTTGTTTAACCACTTCAAACAGCCAGCTTCATCATACTCATTCTTATCTTTGCTCTCATACATTGTTAAGTACAATGGAATGCATCCTATTGGAAAATTTCCAGGAACCATTAGGGTTTGAGCCCCCAGATCAATTAACTCCTGCCATTAACACAACTTCAATTAAAATCATCCAACAAAAACTGTATCACTGGAATAAAATATAACATTTTTACACTGGCCATTTTATACATGTTGTCGAGGATAAAGTGTGAAAAATGTGATCAGTGTCATTTTCTTTTTTTGATATTATCATTTGGTATCCAATTCGGAGTTTGTGGTTGCCCCTTCTAATACAAGTGTCTCTTCTGGGACTTGAACTCCAGACCTTAATAGGATCTAACGGGGCCTTACACTGCTATTATGATATCTCCTACTTAAGCTATTATCCACAATAATTCTTTTTGATGTACAACTAATAGCAACGTTAAGCAACCAGTACTTCGGCTTATTCAGTTATCACCAAACAGTCGTGGTCTTATATAAGTATAAAGTTAAAAGAATATTTCCTTTCAAGATAAAGTTCATATGATGAGCCAAACACATTTCTTTGGTACTGGTGAAGTGGTTAGATGTGTCTTATAATAAAAATTACATTACATTAAAAGAGCGTTTCCTCTCAATCAGAGCTAGATGCAACTTCAATCTATATTAACTCTAATATATAATATTATAAAGTTTATTACCGAAGGTTCAGAAATCTTATATATATGCGCATAAAATTAAGTAATTAATTCAAATCATAAAGTCCAGGTAAATTTTCATTTGGTAGCATTTCAGAAATCTTACGCTTATTGTTGAAGAGATTGCGTCAATAACATGAGGCACGAAATTTGTAATCTCTGCAAGATTCCTTCGAGCAACAAGAGGCTTATTAAAGTCATTGCCTCCGATTTCTCCTACGACAAATAATGACTTCTCAAGAACTTTATTACAGCCTGCAAATTAGTTCATTGTAATTAGTTCCATTTAATCTTTGCATATGGATAACATCAAGTCTACGAATTTTGAATCTGCAAAACACTTCAATTAGAGTACTCCCTGCAGTACTTTTTATAATATACAAATAACCCAATTACATAAATATAATCTAAAATTTTGGTCAAAATATATTCCAGGCATGCAGTTTATTTTTCACAAACACCCCTATTTACGGAAAGAAAGAAAGAGTGAGCGTGAAAGAGAGAATGAGCAAATGAGTGACACTATTCATCAATACTCCTTGGTCATTTTTATAAGGAAAGGTTCTTAATATGGTAAGGAATAAATCATTTTGGTGGGAAATTTTAAACTGGTCTTGTCATTTTTACCCTTATTAAATATATGTTACTCATTATTTATGTACAATAAAATCTCATTTATCATCTCTTATGTACTGTTTTTTTTTTGGCCAACACATCTCTTTTGTGCTCTCTATATAAACAAGGGTATAATTGGAAAAAAAAATGCAAATACATATTTATTGCTTTTAACTAATATTTTGAACCATATGATTTTAGTAGTTGTTTTTTATTAAAAAAAAAAGTACCTGTGTGAGTAATTAAAGAGGACAAAAATGGAAAGTGATACTAAAAAATTCAGACAGGTTGCATCCCTATGAAAATTCTCTTATATATAGTTTCAAACTATAAGTTTTGGTCTCTCAAATTTCTTTCCTTCTACTGCGTTAGTCCCTATAATTTAATAAAGATCTGTACCATTTTACCCCTTGAGAGACCAGAACTTATGATTTAAAACTATAGAGACCAAATATTGCATTAGCCCAAATAATTATGCAACTTACTGGAAGAAGAATTGCAGAGAGTAGGTAATAACTCCTTGAACCAACACAATTGAATGCTGAGAGAATTATTGGTGAGAAAATTAGGAATTCCTTTTGCTTCAAAGAAATCTTCATTCAATGCTGTTGCTCCTGCAACTGCAAAATTAACTCCTTCTTCTACCTTCCAATTTTTTATTTCTCCGTTCTTGATTCCGAGATACGGTTTCAATGGTTCAAACCCTAGAGACTCAGCTATACACAGCCCAACAACAATTCAATAACAGAGAACAGTCATAGTAAATCATTTAATTCAACTTGTCCTCTAGGGATCTAATTACCTAAAAAAAAGTAATATTGAACGGTAGCTATTTTTGAAAAATTTATCAGCTACGTCCAACACACTGATAATTAACAATAACATTTTTGAACGAAATAAATATGAAAAAAATACATTTATATATGAGTCAAAATTTAAAATAGCTCGATTTGTTTTGACACAATAAATAATTTTGAGGGCCTAATGGCCCTATATTCTAAAATTTCATTCCAAAATGGACAACATCAATCATATTAAATTGAGAGATTTCTTTTTACTTGTAATTATTAGAGTAAGACTAATAATGCATTATTGGTAATTTGGTATAAATTGAAGTTTAAGACAGCGCAATTCTTTATACTACTAGAAAAGAATTAATATTGTTAGTAATATAATGATGGCGGCGCATCAAATTAAGTTGACCTGGCGACCAGTTTTATACTATAAAAGGAAATGGAACAAAACGGGCAAGTTACGTTGCCGTGCCTGAAATGTAAGAGTAGTATATTACCGATGAAATCTATGATAAGACGGCCATCAGAGCACCTTCCGGTGGGGCGACCGAAGTAAGATTGACCGAATGGAGTGAAGTAGCAATAGTGGAACGGTGGTGGTTGGGAGGTGAAGTACAAGTTTCCGGTATCGGCAAGTGAGTCACCAAAGCTGAAGATGGATGTAAAGTAGTGGCATCCTGTAGTGCTGGTAATGAGTGATATTAAGGAAGCTACACGTAGTGCTAGGATTACAGTGCTTCTCAGGGAGCTAAGTGATGAAGAAGATGACTCAGAAGGTGCCATTAGGAACAATAATGAAGTTGAGTTATTATCCTCAATAAATGTGGAGGAGAAAAGAGAGAAGAGGATATATATGCAAGGTGAGAAAGAAGAAGGGTTGATGTATCCTCGGGTCATGTCGGTGGATATTGAGTTGAGACAATAAAAGATTTTGATGTGATTCCAAATATCTCAAAAAATAACAATTTATTACTAAACTAAATTAAAAATAACAGAATTGATAAATATTGGAAAATGAATAGTAAATACTATAAAACAAATGAAAAGTACTTGCTCCTACCCGCTAGATAACTTTGTTCAGCTGTTGAAGTGAGGAAGAAGGCTTTTCTTTAAAGAGGAAGATGGCTTTTTTTTTTGTTAACAAAAAATGAAGAGTATATAAGAGGAAATAATTAAAATTGAAGTTCCCAAGTTACAAAAGCTAACCTTGAGAGAAGAAAAGTTGATAACTGCCCTCTACGCCCTGCACAACATTGGCAGATGAATAACTCAATTTGCATCCTCCACCTCAGTTGACTATTACTTCCTTTGGTCCTTTTCATAAGTAATAACTATTAAAATCATGCGATTTAAAATTTTAGTTAAAATTCATAAATGTGTAAAATATATACTTCTCTTTCTAATTGTACCCTAATTTATAAAGAGAGTATATTAGAGATAATTAGTGAATTTATTGAAGAGAGAAATGTGTGGCTTATATTTAAGGAGGGTAAAAATGAAAAGACAAGTTTAAAATTTTAAACAAAAAGAATTTGTTCCTCATATTAAAGACTACCCCTATAAAAAAGAATGTTTCTTATACAAAGGAATATATGGAGTATTTTTCTTAATTACTATATTCCGCTTCCTCCCCTCACCCTAGCTAGCTCCACCAATCAAAACTGCATTTTGAGTGATTAACTATTGGAGGGTTGTAAGGATGAGTATTTTTAATGATGTAGTATTTTATTATTGGTAGAATAAATATTTGTATATGACATAAAATGATTAATGATTCTTCTATTTACTTTTAATTCATGCATTCTCTATTTCAATATTAGTTTTGTAGTCAATCTGAATGTTTTGTATATTTTAATTAAATTAAATTATTTTAATTATGGCTGCTTTGACCTTTGAATTGACTCGAATTACTTGATCCATTGACTCTTGAACTATTGTCTTGATTGGTGCAGTCATCGATCCAGTTATTTGAATCTTGCCCTAGGAGATCCCTTTCTAATCATATGTATTGTAACTAGCTCTTGACAGAAAATCATTTAATATGTGTAATCAATAGAATTACTTTAGAATAAAAATTATAAATTTAAGAGACAAAATAAATTGAGATATTATATTTAGGACCTAATTAAACCGATTGTCTAACTCTTATATTTTGAACCAAGTAGTACTTATATTGGAAGATGAAATGTAAAATATAGCAGAATCCAATATTGTTCAAATACGACATCAACTTAATTTTCCATTAATTTAGTGAAATTTACAACTATGCTATATCAATGTTGACAATTGATGAGTACGAGCATTTTTATTCATAAGGTGGTTTTGATTTTGATGGTTAAGGATCTTGTGACTTATGCATCATTGATGCAAATTCAAATTACCTACATATTATTACTCTTTTTATTCCTATTTATAAATTATCTTTAACTAATTCACATAAGCCAAATATTCAACCCTATTTTCATCCATTTGATGTAAGCTAAATTTCAAAAGTATTAAAATAAAAAGCTGCTTTGCAGAGTTTAAAAAAAGAGGAGGGAGGAATATATGTAAATCTAATTAATTAACTTGCTACTATAAAAGGAAATTTTTATGCAATATCTATGATATTCTTAATGTTATTTAATGATATATATATATATATATATATATGCCAATTCATATTAGTTTTACATGAAAATCTAAGAATTATTTATTATTTTTATATCATATATTCGATATTTTAAGTTACAGATGGGAGCCCAGAAAATATATGGGAAAATTATAGAAAAATAATTTTAAAATTAAAAAATTTCAAATCAAGTTTATTTTTAAGAATTGATAATGTAATAATGAGACTTGGTAAAAAATTCATAATTTATTTTATAAGAAATACCTGATTTATAATTTTATAATTTCAAAGATCTTTTTCAATCACTTTCACAAATATACATGTGCACGGATCAATTTGCTCTTTAGGGTTTGGATAAATTTTATTTTTTCTTGTTTAAAATTACACCTCTCCCTCACCTAAATTTTTTGTTATAAAAAAACTTGCACTTCGCCCGAAAAATTTCCATTGTCCCCCATTAGTTTTTAAAATGCTCTATCAAAGATAAATTATTGCATATTATTTTATCTTATATTTAAATACAAATGATGTTAATAAATATTTTTTTAAAAATAATAATATTTATATTTGGTTCAAAATTTGCCCGACAAATTAATTCTTTTGGGCCCATATGCATCCCGGACGTCCGTATGGTTTTTCTTTTTCCCCTGCATCCCGGATGGTGTTTCTTTCTTTGTTTTTCTTTTCCCCATGCATCCCGGAGGTACGTATGGCGTGGGCAAGCAGGTGTGACAGGGAAAAATTTTAAGAAGGAAAATTTTCACTTTTCTACCCTGTAAGGAGTTTTATTTCAGTCAACTTTAAAAAAATTTGAAATTTAATTGTATATCTTTAAATCAAAATGAAATTAAGTTTTGTCAGTGAAAAAATAATAATATCTTTACTTTATTTTTTCATAAGAGTTTTCATGAGATATATAAGGGCATTTATTTACAAGATAAATAAATGTATTTATATGATAAATAAAAGGATTCATAAAAACTAGGGACTTAATAATAAGAACATTTTGGCCATTCATAAGAGAAATATATAAGAGAATTCATAAGACAAATAAGGCCATTCATAAGAAAATAAAATCATTTACAAGATAAATAAATAGATTTAGAATAACCCAATGAGTTAAAAACATTTTGACCATTCATAAAAGAAATAAAGAAATTCACAAGAAAAATAATGATATTTACAAAACAAATAAAGGAATTTTAAAAACAAAGCAAGGGATAATTGACTTTTCACTCACAAGATTTAATTTCATTTTAACCTAAGGAAGTGTAGTGAAATTTCAAAATCTTTTGGGAGATTGACTAAAATTAAATTGCTTCCAGGGGCTTAAGTGGAATTTTCCCTTTTCAGATCCTCAAATGTAAGGTATAAACATTCATGACAGCTGTTGAGGTAAAAACCCACATTCACTACAATTCACTACAATAGTGAAATTTAAATAATTATTCGTTACAATAGTGAAATTTAAATAATTTTAGGGGTAAAGGAACATCTAACACACTAATGTTATTTTACATTTATGTTCACCACCCTAATCTTATTTATGGTAAATCTAGCACGCTGATGTTTTCCCCAGTTGCATCCACCACCCTGATCTTATTTATGGTACATCCAGCACCCTAATATTATTTCCCACTTGCATCCACCACGTTGATCTTATTTTATGATGCATCCTGGATGTTATTTTCCAGTTGCATCCACCACCCTGATCTTATTTTTATGGTGCATATAGAACTATGATATTATTTCCCAGTCACATCCACCACTTTGATATTATTTATGGTGCATCCAACCCCTTGATTTTATTTTCCTAATGCTTCCAACTTCCTAATCTTATTTATGTTAGATCTCATGTTTTGATGATAACAAAAGAATTGTATGAAAAAGAATTGATTAATAAATATGTTTGAACAAAGTAATAACAAGGATAAGCATCACTTGAAGTAAGCAGTGGAGTAATGAGGAAAGACTAAGAGAAAATGCTGAGAAACTTGAGCAGGAGCAATTTTTCTAATGCATTACTCGAGTACGTACTCGAGTAATGAGACAAAACTTGAAGTAACCAGAGGCACCTTCCAGTAACCTGCCAACGTTACTCGAGTAATAGTGTAAAAGTTTTCAAGTTGCTCTCGGCCTGCCAATGTTACTCGAGTAGCCACTCGAGTAACCAGGTAAATACTTGGAGTTGCTCTCGGCCTGCCAACGTTACTCGAGTAGGTACTCGAGTAACCATGTAAAAGTTTTCAAGTTGCTCTCGGCCTGCCAACGTTACTCGAGTAGGTACTCGAGTAACCATGTAAAAGTTTTCAAGTTGCTCTCGGCCTGCCAATGATACTCGAGTTACCCTGTTTCAGTAAATGTGGTGCTCTCGGCATTTTGTACCACTGCCAATGTTACTCGAGTAGCTACTCGAGTAACTCATTGAGCTAAGCACAAAACCTGAAGGTAGTACTCGAATAACTTGATCTAATTTTATTTCATTTTCCTTGAGTCATTACTCTAGTATGCAAGTATTTAATGTTTTATTTTAAGTGGATTACTCGAGTATGTACTCGAGTATGCAGAGTTATGTTTGAAGGAAAACCTCAAGTCATTACCCGAGTAAGTTATGCACAAAAAGTAAGTTTACTCGAGTCTGTACTCGAGTAACAAGGTAATCAAACTTGAAGTGCTCTCGGCCTTGAAATCCTGCCAACATTACTGGAGTAAAGCATCGAGTAACCAAAGGTGTATTGGTAAGTTTACTCGAGTTGGTACCCGAGTAATCTATGAAGTCATAAGTGCATTACTCGAGTAGGTATCTGAGTAAACAACTATTTCCAAAGGTTTGAAATTTAGTTTATTCCATGCACTACTCGAGTAATCTTATTCTTGTGTGTTGACTTGCAATTCATCAAGTTTTCCCAATGATACTCGAGTATGTACTCGAGTAAACTTAAATGAATACTCGAGTAACTACTCGAGTATGCAAGTCCAGAAACTTATAAATCATTCCAACGTTCATTGATTTGTTTCATATATGATTAACCTTTTATTATATTAGTATTTTGACCATATACACAGATAAACAATGAAGAGATTTTACCAAATATGGAAAGTCAAAAGCAACGTTCAAATGTCACCCACTGCCACCTACCACAAACGGATGTTTTTCAAATACTGGAAAAGTCAATAGTGGCTGCGCACGCTCCAACAGACATGAAGAAAAACGTTCCAACAATCATTACCAATGTATCTATAAATGTGGGAACATCCAAACAGAGAAATAACAACAAGAACACACACAAACGTTTCATCAAGTTCATCGCTCTGTTTTTACATTGTAATTGTATTTTTATGCTTCAGTGATCCTTATTCACTCTGTAAGAGGGATATTCCATTCAAACTCAATATTTGTTATTGAGATAACTTAAGGTTGTGGAACCTTGAGTTGGGATTGGATTACAACTTGTAAGGGGGAGCGAGTATCCAGACGAAGGACTTGCTTGTACTGTGGTGCCAAGAACCCACTAAATCTTGGAAGTTATAGTGAAACTCTCAGAGAAGCTCTGAGGACTGGATGTAGGTCAAAGTGGTTGTGACCGAACCAGTATAACTCCCGATGTACATTTCGGTGATATTTCTCCTTACTCCTTATTGTTTTAATTTCACTGTCAAGTTTCATATTTGCAACGAAATATTTAATATCACCTAATTCACCCCCCTCTTGGGTGAAACGCTTGCTCTAACATTTGGTATCAGAGCCTAGGTCTTCTTGTTAAGGTTTAACAGCCTAAGAAGGATCCAATGGCAAGCATGGGTGAAGGAATTCTTCCCGACGGAGCATCCATCACTAGACCTCCCGGTTTCAATGGAGAACACTTCTCTTTCTGGAAAGCTAAATTTAGAGTGTTCGTGATGGCTACCGAATATGGGCTATGGGATGTAATTGAGAGTGGAAACTATCAACCTACAAAGATTGTAGATTCTCAGAAAATTCCAAAGACGCCAGCGGAATATGATAAGAATGACAAGAAACTTATCACTCTCAACAGTAAGGCAATTCTGATGTTACAAAGTGCTTTGAGTCAAAGTGAATATTTCAGAATTTGCACACTTTCAACAGCAAAGGAAATGTGGGAAGCTCTAGAAATAGCTCATGAAGGAACTTCGGGAATAAAGGAGAATCGAATCAACACCTTGGTCACTGAATTTGATCTACTTCGAATGAAATCAGGTAAGTCGATTTCTGAATTCGAACTTAGATATACTCATCTTGTTAATCAACTTGCAGCACTTGGGAAAGTCTATGATCAACAAACCCAAGTACGAAAGATTTTAAATATTCTTTCTAAAGAGTGGGAGGCCAAAGTCACTGCGATAGAAGAGGCAAAAGGAGAATCAATGAGATCAGTTGCTTCTCTATTTGGAAGTCTTTTTGAATATGAAAGCAAACTAAAGTTCAAACGGGAACTAGATGACATTGGTGACAAGAAAAAGAAAGGTTTAGCACTAAAAGCAAAAGAAGAGAATCAAGATGAGGATAAGGAGTTTGACGATGACGAAATGGGACTAATCATAAAACGATTCAGAAAGTTCTACAAGAAAGGTCAAGGCTTCAAACATTTTCAAAAAGGAGGAACTAGCAACAAAGATCATATCATTTGCTACGAATGTGGAAAACCAGGACATATCAAATCAGAATGTCCCGAACTGAATCAAAAGAGAAAAGAAAAGAGAAAAGGCAAATTCTTTAACAAAAGGAAGGCCTTTGTATCTGCTATATGGGGAGATAGTTCCTCTGATGAAGAAGAAGTAGCCAATATATGTCTTGTTGCTCAAGAAGAGACAGAAGAAGAGGTAAATGATTCTGACCCTACCTATGATGAATTACTCTCTAAATATAATGCTTTACATTCTGAATTCATCAAAGTAGTTAAAGAATTAATTGTTTTGAAAAAGAAAAACAAAGCTCTTGAAATTGAACTTAAAGAAAGTTCAGAAAAGAATTGTGAAAATTGTTCTTCGTTGAAAAAGAAAAACATTGATCTCACAAAAACTCTTGAAAAGTTCACCAAAGGAAGTGAGATGCTAAGTGTAATTTTAAAAGAACAACGATGTGTAAATGATCGATCTGGTATTGGATATGATCCAAAATCAGATAGAAGGAAAGGTAAAAAGAAAATAGGAGGTAAGTCATATTTGAATTATTTCCAGCATTCTGTGCATATATCAAATCCTTTTGCATTCTGTAATTACTGTAATAGAAAAGGTCATTATACCTCTTCATGTATTCATAAGAAGAAAGGAAATATAGGAACCTATAAATGGGTACCTAAAGGTTCATATATTCATAAAATCATTTGTACTAACCCAAAAGGACCCAAAAAGATGTGGGTACCTAAGACTTAGTCATTCAATTGCAGATATGTCTCAAAGCATCCAAAAACAACAAGTGGTACATAGACAGTGGATGCTCTAGACATATGACCGGAGATTTCAAAAGTTTTACCATATTGCAACCTAAGGAAGGTGGAAAGGTAAAATTTAGAGGAAATCAATCCGGAAGGATAGCAGGAATTAGTGAAATCAAAAATGACAGAGGAATACAAGTCAAATATGTATATTATGTTGAAGGCTTATGTCACAATTTGCTGAGCGTAAGTCAAAGTGCAGATAAAGACAACTGGGTAATATTTGACTCAGAAGAATGCTTAATTATCAACAAGAATGACTTACAACTTGATAAGAAGAATATCAAGGCTAAGCACAGAGCAAAAAGGAAAGGTAACTGCTATACTCTAGATATTAGTAGAAATGAATCTAAAAACTGTTTTCTGAGTAATGCCGATGAAAGTTGGCTATGGCATAAGAGACTGGCTCATGTCAATATGCATCAATTAGGCAAACTACTCAAAAAGGATTTAGTTCTTGGATTACCCAATGTATCTTTCAAAAATGACTTGATTTGTGACGCATGTCAAAAGGGTAAACAAACTAAATCATCTTTCAAACTAAAAAATGAGATTTCAATAAATAGACCATTACAATTATTGCATATGGATTTAGTTGGTCCAGCGAGAGTAAAGAGTCTTGGTGGTAACTTATATTCATTGGTCATTGTTGATGACTTCTCTAAATTTACATGGGTTATTTTTCTATCATCAAAGGATGAGACCTTTGAAGAATTCATTGTTTTTGCCAAGAAAGTGCAAAATGAGAAAGGTATGTCCATTCCAGGTATTAGGACCGATCATGGTGGAGAATTTGAAAATCAAGCCTTTGAAGAATATTGTGATACTAATGATATTGATCACAATTTCTCTGCTCCAAGGACACCTCAACAAAATGGAGTCGTGGAACGAAAGAATAGAGTACTCACTGAAATGGCTAGAGTAATGTTAAATGAAAAGAACGTGTCTCAAGTATTTTGGGCTGATGCTATGAGTACAGCATGCTACATTTCAAATAGAGCATATATCAGAACAAAACATGGAAAGACACCATACGAGCTGTACAAAGGAAGAAAGCCAAACATTGCTCATCTACACATCTTCGGTTGTAAGTGTTTCATTCATAATAATGGTAAAGATAACTTAGGAAAATTTGATTCTAAAACTGATGAAGGAATTTTCCTAGGATATTCTAACCGAAGTAAAGCATATAGAGTTTTCAATAAAAGAACATGTGTTGTTGAAGAATCAATTCATATTGTATTTGATGAATTTGAATCCTCTGACAAAACCATGGATGAAGAACAGGAAGTTGTTTTAAATTAAGAAAATGGTCAATATATTTCTAAGTCTCTTATACCAGAAGTTGATGAAACTAAGGAAGAAGAGAAATCTCTAGGTCAACCTAAAGCCTGGAAATACAATAGAAGTCATCCCTTAGAACAAGTCATAGGAGATGTGAATGAAGGAATCAAAACTAGAAATAAAATTTTCAATGAAGTAAGTTTTTCTGCATTCATTTCTGAGATTGAACCCTCTAACATTGATGAAGCCCTGTCAGACAATGATTGGGTTATAGCAATGCAAGAAGAACTAAATCAATTTGAGAGAAATCAAGTTTAGGATGTGGTACCCCGACCCAAGGATCATTAGAACTAAATGGGTATTCAAGAACAAACTTGATGAATCTGCAATTATTGTCAGAAACAAGGCAAGGTTGGTGGCCAAAGGCTATAATCAGGAAGAAGGGATTGATTATGAGGAAACGTATGCTCCAGTAGCTAGATTGGAAGCTATACGTGTACTCTTAGCCTTTACATGCATCAAAGGATTCAAACTCTATCAAATGGATGTAAAAAGTGCATTTCTAAATGGTTACATCATGGAAGAAGTGTATGTAGAACAACCTCCAGGTTTTGAGGATGTTACTAAACCTGACCATGTTTTCAAACTTAAAAAGGCTTTATATGGTTTAAAACAAGCCCCTAGAGCCTGGTATGAAAGGCTCAGTAAGTTTCTTATTGATCAAGGTTTTGTACGGGGAAAAGTTGACACAACACTCTTCATAAAACGAAAACACAATGATATTTTAATTGTTCAAATATATGTTGATGACATTGTTTTCGGTGCTACTAATGAATCTCTGTGTAAGGAATTTTCTGAGATAATGCAGGGAGAATTTGAGATGTCAATGATAGGAGAATTGAATTTCTTTCTTGGTTTGCAAATCAAACAAAGAAAGAATGGAATCTTCATATCTCAAACAAAGTATTTAAAAGAGCTATTGAAGAAGTATGGAATGGATGAAGCAAATGGCACTGACACGCTTATGAGCTCAACAACATTGCTTGATGCTGATGTCAAAGGGAAAGACTACAACATCACAAAATATAGAGGAATGATTGGATCATTACTCTATCTCACGGAAAGCAGACCAGACATCCAATTTAGTATTGGCATATGTGCAAGATATCAATCAGCACCAAAGGAATCACATGCTGAAACAATCAAATGAATCTTTAGATACCTTGCTGACACACCTGAATTGGGTCTATGGTATCCCAAAGGAAGAAGTGAATATTTAGTTGCATATTCAGATTCTGATCATGGAGGATACAAAACAGATAGAAAGAGTACCAGTGGACAAGGGCAATTTCTTGGAGGATCTCTTGTATCATGGTTTAGCAAGAAACAAAACACTGTGTCTTTTTCATCAACGGAAGCCAAATATGTAGCAGTCTCAAGTTGTTGTGCACAAGTGATATGGTTAAAACAACAACTACAAGATCTTGGTATTTATCTCAAAGAAATACCAATCTATTGTGACAATACTAGCACGATAAGCTTGGCAAAGAATCCAGTTCAACACTCTAGAACCAAGCATATCGATGTCAGACATCACTTCATCAGAGATCATGTTCAAAAGAAAGATGTGAAGGTGATATTCATTCCTACTCATCTTCAACTAGCAGATATCTTCACAAAACCCCTTGCAAAAGATCAATTTCTATACATTAGAAGAGAATTGGGAATGGTAAATCCTAATGAGTTGTAAGTTATTTCAGGTTCTCATAATATTAGATGAAGTCATTTGATAATGTTTTGATGGTTATTAATTTAAGCATTGGAGTGTATAGAAAATTATTTTGCAGGAAGGTAGAAATTTTGTTTTCAGAAACAAAAACAGAGGTTATCAGAGGACACCATTACTGGAGTACCAACTTGAAGTAATGACTAACTGTGAAGCATTACCTGAGGAACAACTTGAAGTAAAGTAACACTTTACTCGAGTATGTACTTGAGTAATGGACTTCAAAACTGGAAGTAACGGATCAAGTTACTTGGAATTCAAATCTAACAGTTCAGTTACAATGAAATGAAGAGTCAGAAGTTGAAAAGACAGGTTACCTGAGGCGAGCCTTGAGTAAACTTGAAGATTACTCGAGTAAGGACTCGAGTAACTGGAAGTCCAGATTTCCAAATTGATGCAAAATCGACTCAAATCTATTCAAAATTGATTGACAATTATCAAGGGAACATACATGGATAATTAAAATATTATTCATGCCAGGTACGTAATTTAAATGAATTATTTTAGAGATTTTCTGTATAATCACTTGAGTAAGGCCTCAAGTAAACTTAAAGCTTACTCGAGTAAGGCCTCGAGTAATGTCGGGTTTTAGGTCTTTAACTATTGCAAACTCGGTCATTTCCACAAAATCTCCTCGAGTAAATCACTATACTCTCTCTCAAAAACTTTTCACAATCAATTCCTAGCATCTTTTCGGTCAAAACCTAACAGATTTCATCACCAAAAACCTCCTATTTTGCTCAGATTCTCAGTGCCCTAACTCGCGTCCCGTGACTCTGTTTTCTCTGAGATTCTCAAATTTCTATTTTTCAATATGGTTAGGACCAAAAATCTCACTCCCACAGATTCTTCTGAATCCTTACAACAACCTGATCCTCTTTCTTCTCCTCCAACTAAGAAAAGAAAACTTACCCCGAGATCAAAAGCTAAAATCCAACTCCAACCTCAAGTTCAACCGAAACCAAAAGGGGTTGTGATTAAAGAGCCTATTGTTACAAGGGCTCAATCCAAAAAGAGCACTTCTACTGAGAAAGGGAAAAGTACCAAGTCTCTCTCACCTACACCCTCTGATTCCTCTTCCCCCTCTTTTACACCTAAGCCTTCTAAAAAGCCCAAGTATGACAAAAATGTGGCTAAGGCTATGGCTGGAATTCTAGAACAAATGGAGAAGGGACAATCTTCCAAGAAGTCCAAAGTGCCGGAAGAAGAGATCACCAACCCACCAAAGGGATTCAATGTCAGCAAACTGGTAGAGTCTCCCAAATATCTATCCCAGTTCTCCAGGAGGAAAGTGTGCAAGACACACTATGTGGATCTCAGGCTACTTCAGGAGATATTGAAGCATGACCTTAGTCCATATCTAGATCCTTTTATGCCTTGGTTATCCATTAGATTACCTTTCTGCACAAAAGTGATCACACACTTTTACTGTAATCTAGAAATCATAGATGAGCCAAACAGAACCTCAGTTGAGGAAGGGATGACCACCACAGTGAGAGGCCAAAAGATTCTCATATCACCCTTTAGGATTAATTTGTGGTTAGGGATCGAGAACCCCCCAGATGATATTTATTCTCAACTCGAACCAAACCAAATCTTTTCTGTCCTAAAACCTGGAGAGTTAGTTGGCCCTCTAAATTTCAAACCAAGTGATATGTGTGATCATCACAGGGTCCTATGGTACATCTATTCTAGGTCCCTTATGAACAAGGCCAACAACTATACCCACTTCTCTGATAGGGACTTTAGGTGGTTTGCTTCACTTCTCCTGAAGGAACAGAAGGATTTGGGGGAGTATATCTTCTCTGAAATGAAAAGGTATAGAGTGGATGGGAAGGCTACAACACCAATGCCATATCCTCAGATAGTATCACTGATCCTAAAAGAGAATAAGATATGGTATTTGGATAGCAAAGAGCCTATTGAGAGGTTGACTCTGGTTGGGAGAAACCAGATTGGGAAACTGAATATTGACATCCCTCTCAAAGGCCCTCTGGAGTCTGGGTCAAAGAAGAAGAAGAAGATTGAGTTAAGACTAGCAAGATAGATGACACTTAGTCATCAGCTCCAGCTGCCACCACATCATCACCATCCTTCCTCAATGACACTCTCCAGCACTTCATGGAAAACATGCTCAGAGGATTCCATGTGGATATCACCAACACGAATGCTGAATTGATAACCAACATGAACTATAAAATGACAGAGTTGGTTGAGAAAATGGATAAGAGGCATAAGGAGTTGCTAGCTGAGCAACATGCCCAAGGTGAGATTCTGATATTGATTCTGGCACGACTGGACTCATTGGGTCCCGGACCTTCTACTGGTCCATCTTCTTCTGCACCTCCACCTCCAGAGAACCCTCCCTCTGATACTCCTCTCACTGAGGATGAACCCTCTATTCCTCCAGTCTCTAGTCCACCTGAGCTTCAAGCCAAAGATATCCTTTATTCAGTGGATAACCCTAACACCAATGAGATCATACATATCGTCATTGATGATTCCCCTCCTAAACCTCAGCCTGAAACCGCTCCTAAACCTAATCCATCACCTACCCACACTGAGGAAATATCTCCCTCCTCCTCCTCTGAACATCATACTCCAGAGATTGATACCCCTCCAGAGGTTGAGACCACTATGGTTGTCTTCCAACCTTCTCCTATCCCTCCCAGAGATGACATCCATATCCCTCCAGTGAATCTTCCTGAACCAGAATCCTCTAGTTCTTTGATTCTTCTAGTTCAGATGGTGGCCTAGTTCTTCCAGTAAAGCCTATCTCTATGGTCAAGCCTTCTAGTCCTCCACTTGATTGATGAAGACAAAAAGGGGGAGAAGAGCTTGGGTGTGATTTTGTGGAAGTCTCTGAGTCTCTTTGGGTATTTGGGTGTATATGGGCTTTTGGGAGTCTTTTGAAATTATTAAGCTTTTATTGTCTTGTATTACAAATTTTAAGTTAAATGCAAATTTTATTTAAGTTGTGATTTCATCATGTTACATTGTTGAACTAATGAAGTTGTTGTGTATGCAAGGTGTATGCTATGTTTAAAAATACTTTGAATCTAAATTTAATAAGTCTTCCAAAATAATCTTTGAATACAAGAAGTATTTAATTGAGAAATCAATTTGAAAAACCTTGTTCAAAATCACCAAGTTTTGTCATCATCAAAAAGGGGGAGAATGTTAGATCTCATATTTTGATGATAACAAAAGAATGGTATGAAAAAGAATTGATTAATAAATATGTTTGAAAAAAGTAAGAACAGGGATAAGCATCACTTGAAGTAAGCATTGGAGTAATGAGGAAAGACTAAGAGAAAATGCTGAGAAACTTGAGCAGGAGCAATTTTTCTAAGGCATTACTCGAGTACGTACTCGAGTAATGAGACAAAACTTGAAGTAACTAGAGGCACCTTCCAGTAACCTACCAACGTTACTCGAGTAAGTACTCGAGTAATAGTATAAAAGTTTTCAAGTTGCTCTCGGCCTGCCAATGTTACTCGAGTAGCTACTCGAGTAACCAGGCAAATACTTGGAGTTGCTCTCGGCCTGCCAACGTTACTCGAGTAGGTACTCGAGTAACCATGTAAAAGTTTTCAAGTTGCTCTCGGCCTACCAATGATACTCGAGTTACCCTGTTTCAGTAAATGTGGTGCTCTCGGCACTTTGTACCACTGCCAATGTTACTCGAGTAGCTACTCGAGTAACTCACTGAGGTAAGCACAAAACCTGAAGGTAGTACTCGAATAACTTGATCTAATTTTATTTCATTTTCCTCGAGTCATTACTCTAGTATGCAAGTATTTAATGTTTTATTTTAAGTGGATTACTCGAGTATGTACTCGAGTATGCAGAGTTATGTTTGAAGGAAAACCTCAAGTCATTACCCGAGTAAGTTATGCATAAAAAGTAAGTTTACTCGAGTCTGTACTCGAGTAACAAGGTAATCAAACTTGAAGTGCTCTCGGCCTTGAAATCCTGCCAACATTACTGGAGTAAAGCATCGAGTAACCAAAGGTGTATTGGTAAGTTTACTCGAGTTGGTACCCGAGTAATCTATGAAGTCATAAGTGCATTACTCGAGTAGGTATCCGAGTAAACAACTATTTCCAAAGGTTTGAAATTTAGTTTATTCCATGCACTACCCGAGTAATCTTATTCTTATGTGTTGACTTGCAATTCATCAAGTTTTCCCGATGATACTCGAGTATGTACTCGAGTAAACTTAAATGAATACTCGAGTATGCAAGTCCAGCAACTTATAAATCATTCCAACGTTCATTGATTTGTTTCCTATATGATTAACCTTTTATTATATTAGTATTTTGACCATATACACAGATAAACAATGAAGAGATTTTACCAAATATGGAAAGTCAAAAGCAACGTTCAAATGTCACCCACTGCCACCTACCACAAACGGATGTTTTTCAAATATTGGAAAAGTCAATAGTGGCTGCGCACGCTCCAACGGACATGAAGAAAAATGTTCCAACAATCATTACCAATGTATCTATAAATGTGGGAACATCCAAACAGAGAAATAACAACAAGAACACACACAAATGTTTCATCAAGTTCATCGCTCTGTTTTTACATTGTAATTGTATTTCTATGCTTCAGTGATTCTTATTCACTCTGTAAGAGAGATATTCCATTCAAACTCAATATTTGTTATTGAGATAACTTAAGGTTGTGGAACCTTGAGTTGGGATTGGATTACAACTTGTAAGGGGGAGCGAGTGTCCAGACGAAGGACTTGCTTGTACTGTGGTGCCAAGAACCCACTGAATCTTGGAAGTTATAGTGAAACTCTCAGAGAAGCTCTGAGGACTGGACGTAGGTCAAAGTGGTTGTGACCGAACCAGTATAACTCCCGGTCTATACTTCGGTGATATTTCTCCTTACTCCTTACTGTTTTAATTTCACTGTCAAGTTTCATATTTGCAACGAAATATTTAATATCACCCAATTCACCCCCCTCTTGGGTGAAACGCTTGCTCTATCAATTTATAGTGCATTCAACACTCTAAAGCATCAACAATATTTCATTGATTTTGGAATACGTTGATGGTTTAGACACTAACCTTTTGAGATTACAAGTAGAATCCAAGTCGACATACCATGATTTAAAAGACCATCCATATATCTCATAGATTTCTTTTTTGGGAGATACTACTAAAAAAATCCTATAAGACCGTCACATCTAGAGCTCTATAGGTAGATATGGTTTAAAAAGCATGACTGGTGGTATTTTTATAAATATCGATACAACTTAAAACCAGACGTGCATTCACGTTGTGTAAATAATATTTTGTAGACTGATTCTAATGTAATGCAGTGTCGAAAAGTATTAAATATTAAGAAAAATAAAAAATTTAAATTATTTTTACACTGGACACTATAACATCTGGTTTACATATTCTTTTAGATATCATCATTTTGTATACCCGATATTAAATGTTTCAAACTCTTCAGCTTATAAGGTAAACTTCCTAACTACGAGTCTCTTCAAAATCTAAGGCCATTTCAATGAATGTAATTAATTAATCTTCATCCATCTTGATCTATTTAAACTCCTCATTGCTTTAGTTTTTTCATATTCATCTCCTCTTCCTCTCGTCTCTAGAATATCTCTATGGTACATAGTAGGGCTTCTATTTGTCCTCCTTTTCCCCCTCCTCCTCTACAGCCACCTCTACCACTTCCTCCACCACCTTCATCCAAGCAGCTTCTTCAGCAACTCCATGCAAGGGTGGATCAAATAGATAAATGTCTCAGAAGACTGGTCGAGTTGCTCCACACTCTCAACCTTGTACTTGACTCCAATGACATTGAGTACAATCCTTCGGACAACCCCGTCTCTCCCTCTTCCCCATCTTCCTCCTCTGCCTCCAGCGATGAGGAGAAAGATTGAGGGTTTTTTTAATTATGTAATATGTTTTTTTAATATATGTATTGATGCCGCTCTTGATTGGGCAACATAAAAAATATATTATTAATGAAAAATCTTTTAATTTCTAATCTTTATCTTGTTCAATCTTGATCTTGATCATGACTCTTTTGTCTTTGTTCTGTTTTTTTTTAAATATATAATTTTTTGACTATTTTAATTATATTCATGTTAATCTGAACCATCATTTTAAGTCTTGGCCAGTGTAAATGATGTTTATTTTTCTATCGTTCACTTTTTATTTACACAAGATTAGATAGGCATTCAGTTTTATAATTGCTATTTAGACCACATTTCAAATACGACTAGTGTAAATATGTAACATTTCAACTTCCAACGCCTATAATTATGTCTCGTAAGTATCATCTGAACCATTTGGCTTCAGTCTCGTTTATAAATACCTAGGCGCTTTTAGTTCCTAAGTTCGAATTCAAAAGCTCCTTTCTACTTTTATCTTTCTTATTTGAGCGGCAACACTTCCATTAATGCAAATGGCAATATCAAAGAGATATCGTTCCCCCTCTCCCCTTCCAGCGGTTCCTTTTAGTAGCCCCCTCTACCCCGACATTAAAGGAAATCACTGAGGTTATCTTTCACCTCTAAGGCACTGTGCTAGAGATAAGATCGCTTCTTTGAATGACTGGAGGAGGTGATGGTAGTGTTGAACGACATTGTTGACTGTTTGGACTAGGCGCAATGAGTCTCCTGAAATGATGATGATCTTCTTAAGGCTTGGGTTTCAAGAACCCACATTATTGTTATAATATTTGATGTAGTTGTTATTTTATGGCTGATCATCATTATATATAATATTTTGACGTAATTTTGATTTCATGCATGCATACTGCCACCTTTAGGCAATGATTAATGAAAAGTTTGTCTTTTATGTCTTTTGATATTTCTTGTTGATGATTATACTAATCTATCTCGTGTTATTAATCTATTTTAGTGAACAAGTTTCAACCTTTAAGCAAAAGTTCTTGTTTCTAAAAATTTAACTGTTCCAAAAATTACATTTTAGATTGGATGATTGGAAAGATGGAGTTATTATGAATTAAAAATGTTTTTAAAATATTGATACCATTCTTTAATGTGAACTGATGTAGAAAAGGTTATAGACATAGGTCATTAATGAGAACAGGTCTAGAAATGTTGCCCTAAGTATATATACTAACTTTTGAGCTCAATTTTCATTTATAGCCTCTCTTAGTCCCCTAGGCGCGCTCTTTGTCTCTTTGTCACCTTTGACCACTGTGATGTCTCTCTCTCCACCTTGAGATGTCTTGGTATTCCTTTCCGTTGGACTCTCCCTCTCTGTCGTTGCCATTTTGCTCTCGAGTTCGATAAAAAATCGTTGCTTTTTACAAACCCTAGATAGATATTTTGCTGTAACATTTTGTTAGTATTCTCTCCCATTTGTCTTTGCTTGCATAGAAGTTTTAATCATTGTCTTTTATAAACCCTTGATACTCCTTTCCCTTCTTTATTGAAACCCTGATTAAAAGTTTTTTTTACATCTTGATCAATATTCTCTTTATTTGGTTGTGAAAAATATTTATAGTTTTAAATGAAAGCTTACATTTTTTTGCTGGCTATATATTCTTTTTGACTTTTGTAGTTATAGAAACACTGATGCTCGGTCCTTTTCTTTCTTTTCAGAAACAGCGATGCTCACTCCTTTTCGGTCTTAGTATGTTTGGATGCACAAAAAAAGTTCTTTTATAATCAAACCATGGTTTTGGAAAAAAGTTGCCAAACACTGCAAAAATCTAGAGAATCTCGTTTTTGGCCAAACTATGGTTTTGTCATCCAAAACCATGGTTTTGAGACAAGCCTTCTTTTTTTTACGATTGAGCACTGGTGGGGCAATATAAATTGTCTCTCTCCTCTGCCCTTTCATCCAAAACAATAATTTCTTTTCTCTCTCCTTTGCTCTGTCATAATTACTGTCCTTTTCTCTCTCCTCTACCCTGTTATTTGGCCAAATGATTTTTGATTATACAATTTATTAATATATGTATATCACTCTGGTCCTTTTTATAACTCCCTTGTAACTAAATCTCACATACCAAGGAGAGGTAGTTAACTCAATGATTATTGAGTAAATTTTTGACTATGCCCTTATTTATGAATGAATACTTTTCAACTCTTTCTTCTTTATCTATCTTTAAATTATTTCTTCATTGGTACAATAAATAGGGGTAAAATTGTCACAATCTCATTTACTACACTGAAACTGGACTTATAAATATGATCAAATTTTTTTCTTAAAAAGGACTTATAAATAGGACCAGAGTGGTACATGTTTGATCTATTTTTTTATATTACATAATTGACTGTGTTATAACTTCAGTTTTTTTTGACAAATTATTTCATTTTTGGTATTTATTATGAAATTTAATGTTAAATAATACTTAAAATATAATCTTACCTTGTATATGTAATTATCACAAAAGCTAATGTCCTTTTTAGTAATTTGACCATGAAAGAAGTGCTTCTGACACAATATCTAAACACTATCATTTTATCAAAATAACTTTTTTTTCATAATCTATTATGCTCATAATCTATTCTCTAAAATCATTTATCACTTTTTCTCTAAAAACTATTCTCCAAAAGCTAATCCAAATACACTCTTACTCCCTTTATCCTCTTTCCAATGTACACACACATTGTGTCCTCTAACCACCACATACGTATATCACAAGGTTGAACCTGCAATGGAAATGGACATACAAGGTGTGCATATATTGCAAAGAAGCTAAATGGACGTACAAGGTGTTCTTGATCGATATTGCAAAGAGGCTAACCAGACATATATTCATGATTTGAGAAGTGTCCAATATGTGATATATGTGGTGGTGTGGGTGGACCAATATATTCATGCTTGCTTCAATTTCAATGTAACTTGTTAATATATGGTATTTACGTGCACTAGAAAAGGGTTTTTAGACCACAACATTTAGACCGGTTACATCGGATAAGGTCTTAAAAATATGACCGGTGGCATTTTTGTAATTATGATGAAATATTAAGACCGGATTTATTAATAACCGGTCTTAAAAATACTTTTAAGACCGGTTATAGTATAAACCGGTCTTAAAAATAATTTTAAGACCGGTTACAAAACAACCGGTCTTAAAATATATACAATAAAAAAAATAAAAATATGTGATATATTTTCTAGACCAGTTTTAAAAATAACTGGTCTAGAAAATATTATCTGAATTAAAGACAATCATAAAAATAAAATGTTTATTATTTTTAAGACCGGTTGTAAATAGGAACCGGTCTTAAAAATTCAAAATTTTAGACCGGTTATTAATTAATAACCGGTCTTAAAAAGTTTCAATTTTTAAGACGGGTTATTTATTAATAACCGATCTTAAATATATATTTTAAGATCGGTTTTAAGATAGAACCGGTCTTAAATATTACTTTTAAGACCGGTTTTAATTGACAACCGGTCTTAAAACTGACCTGGATTTCAAAACCTGCCTAAATTTAGCTCTGAAATTTCATTTCAAGACTCAAGCACATCAGCAAAACCTCTACGTCTGTTCGCGGCAGCTCCTCCTTTCCCCTTCTCTTCTCCGTCCTTAACTTCTCCGCCGTCAACGGAGATTTACTGTTGAATTCATTGTCGGAAGGCTATCGTCGTTTGTTCCCTCCGATTGGTTTTGTTCTCAACCTCCTTTTTATTGTCAGGTTTGTGTTTCCATTTTGTTTTTGGGTTTTTCATTAAAATTGTGAGATTACTTATCCTCCATTTTCTTTGTTCGATTCCTGCAGCAAGTGGCCAAGGACTGTTCAAATCCAAAGGAATAAGAGGATCCTCAAGCAAAAGTTTAAGGTACGGTTGAATTATTCTGGTGGTTTTCCATTTGCATTACAGACTATAGTTTAAGCTTGTTACTTCTAGTGGACCTGGGTTAATTATTCCATTTGAAAGTGATGATTTTGAGAGTCATAGTGATGATTTTGATCCTAGTACACGTTGAAGACTATAGCTTAAGCTTATTGCTTTTAGTGGTGTAGCTTCTGTTATATTGTTTTGTTTGGTTTAAGCTTGTTGCTTCTGTTATATTGATTTTGTAGCTTCTGGTTTCCTTCTTTTGATTTGGCCCTGCGATTTGAATTTAAAATCTTTACCAATATGAAAACTTGCTTTAGGGAATTGCTTTTGCAATTGCAATTAATCATTCCTCCTTCAACTTGTGCATTGTAATTATTTGTTCATGTTTGCATAACTTGGAAATTGCCTTTGTAGATAGTGCCGTGTTATAACAATAAGCACCGTGTAGCAAAATTGCCTTAAATAGTGTTCTTAAAGTGTTTTTAGACAATGAGTTGTCCTAGTGAGGGTACTCTCGATCCAACTAATCCAAATCAAAGCGAGCCTAGCAATGCTCCGAGTCAGGAACACAATAAGCCTAGTAACCGGCCTAGACGAAGGGGTAGGAGAGCCACCCGATTGAGAGACATTCCTCTCAATCAGAATACCAGGGGAAAGATTTTGATTGAGTTTGATAGATATTGGAAACCAATCGGGCCTAATGCCCAATGGTATAGGAGTTTTGTCGGCCTCCTAGCACGCAACAAGCCTAGTATCTTGATAGAGCAGTGGAGAAATATCGATAGAGGTGTGAAGCGACATATTTAGGAAACTATCCAGCTCACTTACGACATTCCTGAGAGTGAAGTCTTGTATGACAAGACAATGACGTATTGTGATGAACGCTGGAGGAAGTTTAAGACAAATCTAGCCAACAATTACGTGCATATCGAGGTGGAAGAAGGTCAGCCTCTTCCTAATCCGTGTGAGCAGTATTCTTTTATTGACGAATAGACTTGGCAAGAATTTAGACGTCTTCGGACTACTCCAGAAGCATTGGTGAGTTGTTGACATATTTTGCAATTGAGATGCTTATGAATTATGAATTGTCTTTATTGATTTACAATGACTTAATTTTGATTTCTTATTCGCAGGAAAAAAGGAAAAAGGCCCAAGAAAGTGGTAGAAAGAATGATTGCCCCCATACAATGTCTTGCGGGGGGTATGCGAAGGCCGAAAAAGACTTGTTGGCGGCCAAATGGAAGAGATTGGAAGAAGCAACTCAATCCGATCCTTCTATTCTTCTTTCTCCACCATCTCCGATACGTCGAGAAGAGAAGTGGTTATTCGCTCGCCAAAAGAGGAGTGGGTCTTATACGAGTGAACAATCTCGTGTAGTCGGTGAGAAAATTGTAAGTATTATTGTTGACTTGTTGTTATTAATTATTTAGTAAACAAATTTCATTACTAATATTTATCATCTATCTTATAGGAGGAGCTTAAAAAAAACAAGCTGAGGGATCGTTTAGGTCGGATGGGAGGAATCACATCCTGACCGTAGCTACAGGAAAACCTGAGCATCCCGGCCGTGTCAAGGGGATTGGAGGAGGGGTAGGCATAAGGGATTATTTTGGAGCACCCTCATGCCGTTCCTCAAGTGGTATGGTGACTAGGGAGGAGATGGAGTGTATATTGGCCACTGTGAGGGCGGAAGCTAGGGCCGAGGCAGAAGCATCATTTGATGCACGATTTGAATAAAGGTTTAGCAAGATGAAGGAGGAATGGATGATCATGACGAGCACAAGAGAAGCAAATACCAATGCTCCCTAGGCTCATTCCCTAAACCCTAAACAGAGCACTAAAGGGAGTTGCATTGGTCAGTCATCAGAGGGTCCTGGCGGCCAAATTAGTGAGCCTTGTAACTTGTTTGTGGAGGATCCTTTGAGATGATTGGTTACACGGGGGAGCGTGCACAACTTGGGATCAACTGTCCATCACCAAGAAATAAAGGATGATCAAGTCAGAGTAGCAGTTGAAGAGGTGATCGTTGTAGATGCACTTCTCCCTATCCCTGTTGATGACTTCAAGGTTGTAGGCGATGTCATCAACTTTTTCATCTTGTGGCCAAAGAACCTTGTTTCTGATTAAGCTGAGGAATCCCCGCCGCCTCCGCCTCCGCCTCCACCTCCACCTCCCTCCACTCAAGATGTTTCACGGCCTCTATTGAATGTCATGCAACAAGTGATTCTGATGGCATATGATACGTCCTTTGCAACAAGAAATTGGGCTACTGAGTCAGCTGTTGGCAAGTCAGGGGCACACTGCTATCTTGAGAGGGATGATTTAATGTCCCTGGTAGCTCCTCTACAACAGCTTACGATTTCGATTGTCCAGCTCTTTTTGATGTAAGTATCTTCTCAAATTGGAAGTTAATATTTTACAAATTACGCCGTTAAACTTTGATTTAATGTCCCTGCTTGAATTATTGTAGGTTGATGCATCGCAGGTTGGTTGACTCTGGAAAAACCGATAAATTTGGACTCCTATGCCCAGTTCAACTCTACGACAAAGGGACCACTTCTTCTATCAAACACACATACTTATCGCACAGGCTTAGTGAAACCGCAATTGAGTATTTCTTGGCTCCATATTTGCATGGGTAAGACAAATTTATATTTCATACTATACATAATATTTTATATTTGCTTAAACTTTTTCCCTTTTTTCAGTGATTATTGGCAATTAGCTATTTTGTGCAAGAGGAGTTATTCTGTCATCCTCTTATGCTCCCTCCACCTTAGCAAGCCAACTAGTGAATTGAAGAAAAGCTTGAACTCATAAGTTTTCTTGCATTATTAAATTACCTTTCGTGTGCAAAATTTATGAAATTTGTGTAAAATAAATAACCTTTGTGATTTTGATGATATAGGGCTATGCGGACATTCCAACACACTGCTTGTGGTAGGCCTATGCGTGAGGTAAAAGACCCTACATGGATCTTACCAAAGGTTAGTTACATATTGGTTTGTTTTAAGAATGTATTCAATAATAAGTCATGCTTTAATTTTATACTTGTTTTAACGATATCATATTATTTTTAGACTCGTAGGCAACCACCGGGGTCCAACTTGTGTGGGATGTATATTCTGAGGCACATGTATAATATTATTACCCTAGGCACGACAGAACTTACTGAAGAGGTAAATATATATATATATATATATCAAAAATTTTGTACTATTATTTTCTTTAAGTGAATTTAATGTTTTTCCTGGCTTTGGTGTTTCAGATGTTTGAACTTGCTGACCCTTTTCCAGAAGAAGATATTGAGCAAATTAGCAAATGTTGTGCTGAATTCATTTATGAACTTTTACAACAGTGAGTTCTTGTAAAACTGAGGAATTGTTTTGTGTATATTGATGAATTGACATGGTGGTTAATTGGGTGCAAATATTGTTGGTTGCATGATTTGACATGTTTGTTAGTTTTAAGATGATTTTTGTATATTTTGATGAATTCACTAGCTTGTTTTTTGCATAATATATATGACATGGTTGAATTCATTTATGCCTACTGAACATTGTAAGTGGAACTGGTAAGTGGAAGGTTAAAGCAAAAGGAAATGGTAAGTGGAAAGTTAAAGCAAAAGGACATTGTAAGTGGAAGCAAACTGAACACCATATGGGCATTCTGGTAAAAACCTAATCACACACATTTTAAAAAAACCAAATATAACACTTTTAAGAATCGGTCTTAAAATCAAAATTTTTAAGACCGGTTATTTTTATAACCGGTTTTAAAATTACTTTTAAGGCCGGTTGTTAAAAATAACCGGTCTTAAAAATTTCTCTAAATCCCCTTCCCCCAGAGGTCTTTTAAGACCGGTGCTCATGACAACCGGTCTTAAAAGTTTGACTTTTAAAACCGGTTTCAAAACCGGTCTTAAAAATGACATACTTTTAAGACCAGCTGTATCAAAACTGGATCCAAAACTGGTATAAAAAGTCGATTTTAACCGGTCTAAAAACCCTTTTCTATACTAGTGGTGATACATTGAATTTGAAGCAAGTAATGATAATTCTGGCCAATTAACACTACCACGCATAGCACAAACATAGATGAGTGTCAAACAAACATATTTTCATCAGTATGAAGAGTTTATGAAGATGCCAGTATTATTTAATTTGATGTTTTAAGTTGAATGTTTTTTCTTGTAGCTATCACTTATGTTTTTGAAATATGATCTAATATGTAACTCTGTGTAATTGAAATTCGGGGATTGGATGAACACAGTTGGGGTTGCAGATACATGAAAGCCCTTCCTCCCACAAGTATAAATGATATTTCTTTTGTGCTTGTTGCTTTCTTGTATATTCTTTGTGTGATACATGAAAGTTTACATTGTTTTCTACTGGCTGTATAATCTTTATAGTTGTTGTAGTTATTATATGTGATTTTTTTCCATTAAATTCGTAATGATAGGAGTTGTGAAATTTGTCATTATGGCAATGATGCAATTTTATTGCATCATTATCTTTATAGAAAGTTTCACAAATCCAATATTTATAAATTCCACAGGCAAAAGTGTTCATACACTGATACACATATGTTAATTGAGTCTTGTATGTCATGTCTTTGTTCTTTTTAAGTTTTTTTGTCTAGATGCTCCCTCCTTAAAAGGGCTTAGATAATTTGAAGGTTGAAATGGTTGTATCCATAAAAAAATAAAATTTAAGGGGATGTAAAATTGATATTTTGGATTATCCGCAAAAGACTTAAAAGCTTATGATTAAGTTTTAAAGATTAAGGAAATTGTTCGGGGAAGTTTTATTTAATGATTTAGCCATTTTTTTAAAAAAATCTATAGACTAGATTTAAAAATAAGAAGAGATCATGGGAACTAAATAATTTTTTTTGCCATCAACAGAGCTTTCATTTCAATCAATTATAGAAACGAGATACATGAGTTCTGGGACATTAAAATTCCATAGACTAAAGAAACATACTACGCTACTTAACTATTTAACAAACAACAAAACAGAAGCAAACTCGCCCACAAGCATTAATCAGGGGCTCTTGGAATAACCTTTGACTCTGTCTTCAAAATCTTCCATAATTGCTCAGGCGGCCTCAAGACCCAATCTGTCGGGCATGACCCTCCTAGCGAAGCTCTGGCATCCCAGTCTGCTGCCAAATTCGCTGCCCTGGGAATCCATTTACAAGAATGATTCTTGATTAGTTTCCTTGAATTTTGGATATTTTCAAGGATGTTAATACACCTCCATACATTGGGAGAGACATCACTATTAATACAATTCACTAATATATGATTGTCAGACTCAATTTGGACCTCTTCAATCTGATTTCTATGTGCATAAGTTACTGCATCAATAAAAGCAATGCTCTCAACCATTAGTAGAGAGTTAGCTTTCACTAACCGTGATGCTCCATCCAACAGCCACCCATTCATATCTCTAACCACAAAAGCTACTGAAAGCTTGATTATCCATAGGAGAGAAAGCACAATCAGTATTTATTTTAAGTCCATTACCTGTTGGTGGTTGCCATGTTTCCTCTTCCTTTTTGTCAGGTTCTTCTGTGCTACTAACCTGATAATGATCATCTTTAAATTCCTTGCTCTCCCAAAATTCATGCAGCAATTTACAAGCCTGCTGAAAAGCAAAAACAGGATTTGGTTTGACATTTTCATAAATAAATCCATTCCTTGTTTTCCATAGTTGCCATAAAGTCATTGCCATAAGTGCTTTCTACCAATATGAATTAGACATACTGCACATCCAACTAAACACCCATTTTTTCAAGTTGAAATGTTCTATTTCCCTCGGTTTTAGAGAGAAACTACTTCCAAACCATACAAGGTTAGCCCATTTACACAAGAAGAATAGATGTTCAGCTGTTTCTGCTTTTTCATGACATATTAGGCATACATCAGCAATACAACACTTTCATTTTTGTAAATTAGAGAAAGTGGGCAAGGCATTCGACAATAATCTCCACATAAAGTTCTTGACTTTTGGTGGAACTTTGAGCTTTCATATTTGTTTCCAACCTAACCTATGAATATTGTTAGAGGTAGTGGGGAAGTTCTCTAGCCTTCCTAGGGCATTCTGTTTGGCGACTTCATACCCCTCCTTAACCGAATATCCATTTCTTTTTCCTCCGGTCCAAGCCCACCTATCTCCTCTATTCTGATGAACCACCGAGGTATTTCAAATTACCTCCCTCTCTTCCTCAGTAATCCATCCCTCAATTGATATTAAATTCTAGCCCTATTACCCTCTTATATCTGCAACCCTAAGTTCTTGAAATGACTCATAGGGACAAGGTGATCTCAATCTATATCCAGGTAAATCCCCTAGCCAAGGATCCTCCTATACTCTAGTATTAGCCCCAATTCCAATATTTAGTATAACATGGTTCTCTAGCACCCTTGCACCCTCTAGAATGCTTGACTAAAGCCAGGATGGGAATCGACCTTTTCTGGCCTATAGGAAAGTAGATGTTAGGAAGTATCTAGCTTTTAACAATTTAACCCAAACTTGATCAGGATGCTGCAAGATTCTCCACCCAAGTTTCGCTAACAGAGCAAGATTAAATGCTTCAAAATCCTTAAATCCCAACCCCCCATCTAGCTTATGTTTTTTCATTTTTTCCATAGACACCCAATAAATTTTCCTCTTACCCTCTTCACAATTCCACCAAAACTTAGAAACTATACCATCCAATCTTTGCAACACTCTCTTTAGGTAGAGGAAGCAACACATAGAGTACACTGGGATCGAATTGGTCACCGATTTGATTAGCACCTCTCGCCTGGATTGCGAAAGATAATTCTTTCTCCATCCCTGTGTTCTTTTTTCCATTCTGTCTAGCACAAAATTTAAGGCTTGAACTTTCGATTTGCCCCATATAATTAGTAAGCCCAAATAGTTACTAGGGACATCTACTGCATGAATCTAAAAAATTTGGCTAATCTCTTCTTTTAGCATCTCAGGCATATATTTTGAAAAATACAGGTAGGATTTCCCATAATTAATTGCCTGGCCTAAAGCTACACAATATTCATCAAATAAATTTTTCAGATTCCTGCAATAGTCCATGTTAGCTTGGAGAAAGAAAACCGAATCGTCAGCATAAAAGCTATGTGTAATCTCCGAGCCTCCCCTACTGACCACTATTCCTTTCAGAAACCCTCTTCTTTTGTCCCTCTTAATTAATTTTGACAACACATTATTAACAAGGATAAACAGATAGGGAGACAGAAGGTCTCCTTGGCGCAAACCTCTTTTGGGAATGACCTTTGACATTCTTTTTCCTGATAGCATAACAGAGAAGTTCACCGAATTTAGACACTAGGCAGTTCTTTCTACCCATCTCTCATAGAAACCCATTTTTAGGAGCACATCACACAGAAAATCCCATTCTACTCTATCATACGCCTTATTCATATCTAACTTAAGGGCCATCTCACATTTTCCTTTCTGCTTGGTTCTCATATGATGGAAAACTTCGTGCACTACCACTATGTTATCCTGAATTAGTCTACCCGGTACAAATGCCCTTTGACTTTCATCTATAATATTTCCCAACAAAGGTTTCAGTCTATTTGCTAGCACTTTTGAGAAAATTTTATAGGAAAATTTGCATAGACTAATAGACCTATAATCATTCACTGACTCTGGACACTCTACTTTTGGAATTAAAGTTAGGTCTGTCACATTTACTACATCAAGTGGGAACCCATGTACAAAATAGTTTTTAACAAGAGTACATACCTGCTCACCAATGATATTCCAAGCTTTCTAGTAGAATAGCCCAGTGTAGCCATCAGGTCCCGGTGCTCTATTCCCACCCAATTGAAACACTGCTTGTCTTACTTCGTCATCTTGAACTTCATCCATGAGTATTCTGTTATCCTCCTCAGTTATTACTGTCTCTATACATTCCAGAACTCTTGAGTAGTCCCTCTGACCATTTCTTGAAAACAGGTTCTTATAGTGGTTTGCAAATAATTCTCCTATCTCCTCTTCACTTTCCTTCCATTCATCATTCTGATTCTTAACTCTGGTGATCTTATTCCTACATCTTCTACGGATGGTTGTCATGTGAAAAAAACTAAAATTTTGGTCACCATTTTGAGTTGATTACTGCTCTGTCTAGTTTCTCATGAATGAAGTTATCCCCTTGTTTATTATTTGCCCATGTAAACTTGCATCCCTTGAATTCTAGCTCTATTAATTCACAACTTATCATGAATCTTCTAAATCTATCCAAATCTCTTTAAGAGCAGAATCGCCCCCCATCTTTATCTGACATATATAACAGTTCATTGAAATCTCCCATTACTATCCACAGTGTTTCCGGGCCCGGGTTGAGTCTTTCTAATTCTGACCACTATTGCATTTTTAAACCCCTCTCATTAGGCCCATAGATCAGGCTTATGTTCCCTACCATTTGTCCATCAACCTGGACTTCCTCTAACTGCACAATGAATCTACTGGTAAATCCTATTTTCATGTTTACCCCTCCTTCCATCAAACAGCTAATCCCCTGGATCGTCCCACTGGCTCCAAATACTCACCAAAGTCAAATTTCAGTTCTTTCCTTATTTTCTCAATTTTCTTACACCCCATCTTTGTCTCAGACAGGAACACAATATAAGGCTTGAATTTTCCATATTGGAACTTGAGATTTTAGACTGTCAGGGTGGTTCCTAGACCCTGACAGTTCCAACCTAAGCAAATCATTGCTCCTTAGTGGCTGTAATAGGCCAGCTACTGAACCTATCCATCTCCATAATAGCTCTCTCAGTGTTTTTCGCCACCAATTTTTCCTCATATCCCTTCTTATTTTTGAATTGATTTATCTGATTAGTATTTTGAAAATCAACAAACATACTTCTTTTTTGTTTTCTTCTATATCTATTCACTCTCCCAGTTATATGACCGAGGTTGAAATGTAAATCACCCGCATGCCTGTAATCAAATATAGCCAAGCCTTCCTCTTCTGCTAGCATCATGAGTTCTATCTCAGCCTTTCCTTGATATCTAGCGCTTTTAGGTGAGTCTTGATCATGATCCTTCCTTTTCTTGTGGATGGGTGAATCTGATAGCTCCTCTGCTTTCCTCTTTAAAGATACATCCCTAATTCCTTGTGCTAATTCTACAATTGCTTTATTCTGATATGGCACTAAGGCCCCTGTAATATTCAACCCCCCTTTATCTTCTTCCACAAGTTCCACCCAATATTTAGCCTGCTCTTTTTTTAATTTTTCCCGTCTAGATCTCAGCAAACTCTCAGATCCGTCCATCTTGCTTATAAGATCAATCAATTCTGCGTTTTGCGAGTCCATGTCCCAATTTGGGCCTTTTTTGTCTTGGCCCAAATAAATACTTTTCCTTTCATAAAGTATGGGTCCCTCTGCATCTATTTCTCTCACCTGCCAAGTATCCCTTGTATATTTCTTTTTGGTTTGAATTCCCCTCGTTAGGATCCACGCCATTTCCTTATTCTCTTTCCATTTACTGTCCAAACCATCACCTTTCTCCCTCGATTTCTATGTTTGGCAGACTTGCCCATACCCATAATTAATTTTGTCTCCTTCCCCATGCTCTTCATGCTGTTCCGATAGCCTTCCCTGTTCACAATTAACCGGAAAATACATCTGGGGTCAAAATGCCTGAGCACACAGGCTGGCATCGTAACCTTTTTGAGTTTCATTAGCAATAAACTCAATCGTCTCCTCTTCACACATTTTTCCTTCGTGGCCTAGCTTACCACAATTAAAGCAGAACCTTGTCAACTTTTCATATTTCACTTGGATCCACACGTAGCCAAGCTTCTCCAGTCTGGGTGCCCGAAATCCTAGTATTAGCGCTTTTTCTATCTCAACTTCCACTCGTGCTCCCCCAAAGCCCCTATTTGCAAAGCGACCGTGCTCTATATCCTCCACTTCGATCACCCTTCCCATTGCATTTGCCATCATTCTTATGTTTGCATTCATTCTTCCTTCCAGCGGCAAGTTGTGGAATTGAACCCAGAATTCACAGGTATTAATATTAATTACATTATCACAAAGGAAAGGTTTCCTTCTTTGCAGGCTAAGAATATGGTTCCTTATTATCCACGACGTCTCCTTCATAACTCTATTAGCCTTACTCGGAACCTTAAATAGGAAGGAGAACATATTAAACCCAATCATTTTAATTTATAGGTCCCCAGATACTTTCCATGTTGCCATTACAGTATCTCTAATTGTCGCATAACCTATACGCATATTCGAAATGACTCTGCCAACCAATTTACCCACTGTCTCTTCTTGATCCTCCTCACGTTTCCATTCTAATTGAATGATTTTGTTTTCAATGAATGATTTAGAGTTGTTTTCCCAGCACCAAGGCCGAGTATCACCATACAAGCGAAGAGGGAATAACCCTAGCAGAGCGTCTCAAGTCGAGAAAATTTTTTTTTCTGCAACTAAATAATTTAACCAATGCTAAATAATATAACATAGAAAAGGCACTTATATATGTGGTTATATATTCCAAGGTATTGTTATGGAGACTTTAAAGATAAATAAGGGAATTTGCAAAACCAATAAAGACATTCACAAGACAAATAAAAGAATTTAAAAAATAAAACAAGAATATTATTGTTTCCTATTTGCATCCACCACCCTTAGACACTAAACTCCTGAATGGGATCTAACCTGCCATGCCACTAGTTAGAAGACCATCAATATATTTCATAGTCTTTTTTTTTTTTTTTTAAGTTTATACAAGTGAGGGCAATATCCCTTAAAATAAATAAATTAAAATGGGAGGGAAATTAATCCCATACACTTTTGTCCACTAAAATCCGAAGATGAACAAAACATGAAGCCGAAAAAGAATATTTAGATAAACCTTCTTTTGCTAAAACATCCGCCACATAGTTCTTATCTCTTGAATGTATTTCATAGCTTTTTTTGGGTACAATATTTTCATAATTTTTTTATTAGCACCCCACTGGGTGTGGGCTGGGATCGATCCCGGATGAGGAGGCACAAAGGCCTCAAACTGTGCCAAATGCAAAGCACCGCGCTGGCAATAGTTTCATAGAGTTTGAACAGGGGGGTATATACAGCAAAGGCTAATCCATCTGGGCCTAAAAATACAGGTACGCATGGAGATATGTTCTTGTGGGGCACAGTATTGGGCCCGGCCTCTGATTCACAATCCATGGGCTTACTGGCTTTCTTTTACCACAAATTCTCAACTTTATTTTGGTGCAATCGGCCCAATCATATTGTAGTGCAATCAAGTCCTAATTATAGTTTTTTTGGATTAAATTATATAAAACCCCTTGAAATTCATGTGATGTGTAAATAACCTATCTAGATTTTAAAAATTCATCATAAATCTTCATGAGCTTTTACATTGACAGAGATAACTTCCATATTATTAGTTTTTTTCATTTATTTATTTACTAATGGCTAAAATTTATGAGATTTATTTGCATAATAATTTGAAGGTTGAGATAGTTGTATCCATTAGAAAAAATAAAATTTAAGGGGCTGTAAAATTGATATTTTAGATTATCTGCAAAGACTTAAAAGCTTATGATTAAGTTTTATAAAGATTAAGGAAGTTGTTCGGGGAAGTTTTATTTAATAATTTAGCCATTTTCTTAAAAAAAAAAAAATCTATAGACTAGATTGAAAAATAAGAGGCTATGGGAACTAAATAATTTAACAAATGTTAAGTAATATAACATAGAAAGGGCGCGTATATGTGGCTATATATTCCATTTTATTGTTATGGAGACTTTAAAGAAAGGTGACATTAATGTATACATATTCATAGAGCTAGGAATCAGAGCCGGGCCAGTCTTATAGGGTTGGCCTTTGACTGGTTAGGGGCCCTTTTAAACTCGGGGTAAGAAAAATTGATGTTTTTCAAAGCTGGCCTTAGAGCATAAAGGCTAGGGCCGGCCCCCAGGGCCTGAAACCCTTTTCACAATATTTAACAATTTTTACCTTTTTTCAGTTTTTCTTTAAATTATAACAATGAAATTCTTGATTTAACATATATATGTTGTCAAAATTAGAGTGTAAACGGTATGCATAATGCAACAAATAAATATAGTCATTAAGTCATAATCAAATTTAAACTATTATCTACATACCACAATTACAAATAATTAATGGGAAAACTTAACAAAATTAAAAATACTTGTTACAGATATGTCTTGAAAAGTACAAGTAGTCAACAAAATAAATAACACAAGATATAAATAAAACAATCACAAAAAAATAAGTCAAAAATTATAAAATTGGTAAGAATACTTATGAAATAAGAAATATATTTTATAAGTTCTTAATTTTTAAGATTCTTAATACAAGATATTCTTATGAAACTTAATTCTAAAAAAGATAGTAACAACTAAATATTTACAACATTATTAACAAAATATAAAAATCAATAATATTATTATCATATAAATAATTTTTAAAAATAAAAAAATATATACGGGCCTAAAAGGGCCGACCCGTGACTCTACAGAGCTGGCCCTTTTAGATCCATTTTCACTTTTGAGGTAAAAATCTTAGATCCAACTCTTATAAATTCAGTATCTAAATGGGCCAACCCGAGAGATTAGGCCGATTTCCCGGTTCAACATAATATTCATGATGAAGCGTATGGTCTATGTACTAATGCTTGGTCCATCAATCAATATGCTTCTGTCAGATGAAGACCGTCCCAGCTAATGTGCTTTGAAGGATCGTCACAGGCTTCTACTCCTTCATCCCCACACATTGTCGAAGCATTGTAATTGTATGACTCTCCACTTCCACAACAAGCTGAGAGACTTGTAATAAAACCTGTTATTTATTCCATCAAATTAAAAAAGACAATAACAATATCATGTAAATTATCAATTTAGCACCATATTAATTAATTTGTCAATTTTATTGGGTTAAAGTCATTTACTTATACCGTTTGCTAATATTGATCATGCATAAAGTGTGAACTAATAGTCTCAGAAGCACTCATCACAAACTATTCGTTTTCCCATCACAACAGAAAGTTAAGGAAGAAACAAAACGTTTTTCTTTGAACAAAAAAAAATAAACTTCCTACCTCGTTATGATATTAACCAACCAGTCTAAAAAGGCTCCTTTTACACTGGCTGTATCTACACCATTTATGTAATCGGTATAAAAATAACTTTTTTATTCAATAAGCATATCGTAATGAAGGCCTTTTTTTTAATAATATTATCCGGTATTCGATTTGAAGCTACCCTTCCTAATATAAGTGTCTCATCTAGTACTTGAATTTGAGATCCAAAGGGATCTAACCGGGCCTTACACACTCTTCTTCTTTTGTTTTAAAAAATGAGAATCTCTAAGTAGTACTATCGAGATGCACTAACTTCAGATTTGATCAAGAGATGATGATGAGATTAAGTTGAGAGGGAAAATATTACCAAATTTTGTGGGAGAATGATAAAGTGGCAAAGCACAGCATTGTAATAATCAGCATATATGATGTTGGCATGAGGATGAAGCACTTGAATTCGATTTAGTTCAGACTGGAGTCTCTGGTTGTAGTGTTTAGCAAACTTGTTTAACCAAGCCAAGCAACCAGCTTCATCATAGTCCTTCTTATGTTTGCTTTGATACAATGTTAAATACATTGCATTGCATCCTATTGGCAGATTCCCAGGAACCATCAGCGTTTGAGCTCGTACATTAATCAACTCCTGCAGCAACAAATTCAATCTAGCCTTTTCCCTAATTACTTTTAAACAGATTTGGGTATTTAGATATTCCCTCCACTTCTAAATATAATAACTAGTAAAAGGATTCGTTTTCTTTTTAAATAAAATATTTTCATCTATTTTATCTTCCAAATTTATATTGTGCTTAATGTAGGAAGCATAAATCTAATTTGCAGAAATTAAAAAAATGAGTTGAGTTAATTATTTGAAAAAAGAGTTGATTTTCTTAAAATATCCTTTTTTACTTATTTATATTGGAAATACACTTTGATGAACAAATTCTCTTAATTAACATATGTTATCGATATGGATAATTTGATAAAAAAAATTATAAATCTAGGAGATAAAGTTGATTGAAATATTATATTTATAATAAAAAACCCCTATAATATCAACAGAAGTTAATCTCTTATTAATAAGGAATTGACTCATAATTTATAAAATTATGATTTTAAATCTTATTACCGATATGAGGACATTGTTAATGGCAGTGCGCCTAAATTTAGGTTGGGATCGAGGGAGCATTAAATTCTGCATGTTGAGGTGATCGCATAGCATATTAAAAAAACACTTACAATTATTGTGGAAGAGATTGCATCAATCACGGGCGCTACGAAAGTTTTAATCTCTGTCAGATTCCTCCGTGACATAAAAAGATAATTGAAGTCGTTACCACCGATTTCTCCAACGAAAAATATTGACTTTCCAATGACTTCATCACAGCCTACAACATTAAAGGAAAATACACAATTTTATACTAGTAATATTTTTAAAAAAAAAATCATAAAAAATTGAAAATGGAATCTAATTTTTTACTCATATTATATTAAAATGTTACTCATTTATATAAAGTCCAATGATTAAAAAAACATTTATTAAATTGGGAAAATTTTAAAAGGCATTAAGAGACCCAAATCCGTAAGTTTTGCTTACAACAAGAGAGAAGGGGGAAAACAAATTAAACAACTTACTTGTGGAAGAATTGCAAAGTGAAGGCAATAATTCTTTGAACCAACCCAATTGAGTTATGAGAGAATCATTGGTGGGACAATTGTGGATTCCAATATCTTCATAGAACCTCACATCCAACGCCGTCGCTCCTATAACTGCAAAATTCACTCCTTCCTCTTTGTTCAAATTCTTCACCTTTTCATTCTTGATACTCAGATATGGTTTCACCAAGGGAATCCCCATAGACTCAGACACAACCCACAATAATTCAACAACAATTTAACAGAAATATTATATATATACCACCTCCTATCTTAAATATAAGACCTAAGTGATTTTTTTTATGAGATTAAGGAAGCTAAATAAATTACTTAATTATATCATATGTATATCATTAGATGATATATCAGTTTATAAGTTATATAACGTAGTTTGGGAAAGAATGATGAATAAAAATACTTTAAAGTAACTTATTTAGCTTCTTTAATTTCTCCAAAAAAAATTAAATGGATCTTATATTTAACATCAAAGGTAGTATATATATATACACACACAACCACTTTTTACTAATTAAATACTTCATCTAGTCCTAAATATAAGACATATTTGTCATTTTTTGAGAAGTTAAGGAAGCTAAATATATTATCTATATCATAGTATATGTTGTGCATTATTCAATTATATATCAATTTATAAGCTAGAAAAATTAATTTGGTATAAAAAAATAAAAATACTTTAAAGGATTTTATTTAACTTATATAGTCTCTCCAAGAAAAAATAAAAAAATCAAATGTCTTCTTGTAAGGACCGGAGGTAGCATGTATATATATGCGCGCACGCGCAGCTACTTTTTGCTAATTAAATAATATATTCAACAGTCAATAAAGCCTAAAACTTCTGAGTGATTCCGATGAAATCAATAATAAGACGGCCATCCGAGCACCCGCTGGTGGGTTGATGAAAGTAGGTTTTGCCGTAGGGATCATGGCCTTAAAATTGTTAAATTACATTAAAAATTGCTATATTTTGTGGTGGCCCTACAATTGTTAAATTTGTACTATCCCACTGTAGCCATATATATTCCTACCAATGCTACATTAATTGACAGTATCCCGCTCATGGTCTTCGCAATGGTTCTTTCCTCTTATCGTTTTCCTCACCAAACGACAGTGGTTTAAAGAAAAGCAGGAGCAGTGGAAGATTGGGCAACGGAGAGAAGCTGACTCCTTTGCGGGGTCCAAAAAAGTGAAGAAGATGAAGGAGAAGAAGCCATTATTGCCAATGCTCGGATAACCACTTTGATCACTAGTACATGTTTATAAGATTTGCTTTTTCACTTTTATATTATATTGTCCACTAGGATATTATATTCTTAAATTATTCAAAGCTAAATTATTTTATAATTCCCCCCTGTTTTCCTCTAGTCTCCACTTGCATTTTTCTTAGGGTGTGTTTGGTTTGAGGGGAAGGGTAAAATTACCTTTTTGATTGGTAGGAATTTAAATTTTAGGTGAGAAACCAAAATTTAAAAGGAATGAGAGGGTAAATTTTGGGCAGGAACTCAAAATTTAAAAGAAATGAGAGGATAAATTTAGGATTTCTCCCGTCTAGAAATATAAAATAAACTTACATCGTATTTGTCTCTAATTTCCTTCAGGTTTATGCATATAGTTTCTTCATCAAAGTTCAACAGAATTGATTAAGGGCCTGTTTGGTATAAGCAAGGGAGGGAAAATTTTAATGAGTTTAATTTAAAAGGAATGAATAAGTGGTGTTGAAAAAAGATAAAAAAGCAAGAAAAATTAATACAAAATTTTAACCCGATTTCTTCATTTTTCTTTAAATCAGCTTTCACTCCTCCATCTCCACATCTTTAGAAAAATTGAAATTGTATGGCCCTCAAGCTCCACAACAAGCTTCGAGACCTGCAAAACCTATAATATAATTCATAACATTAGCAAAAATCAGATAGAATGTAATCAGATTGAATGTTATAATATCACAAATCAAATCTTTGTGGGAGAATGATACAATGGCAATGCAGAGTTATAATAGTTAGAATATATGATTTTGGCTGATTGAATCATATTTTTACATGATTTTTCATGATTAATTTGAGATTTTAAATGCATTTTCTAGGACAATATTGCATGATTAAGCATTAATTTGAGTTAGAGGCATTTGTATTGAATTACTTACAATTAGGGGCAAAATGGTCAAAAATTTGTTAATTATTCATACAAATGATTTCTTGAATTATTAATGCTACCTTGTGTTTAATTTTGCATGGTAGGTGCTCAAGAAGAAAATTTGAAATTTTGGAGGTCAAAATTAATGTTTTGTGGATTGGAGAAAATTACAAAATGAACCCCAAAATTTCACAGAAATTGCAAGTGTATCGAAGAAAATGGACTGGGAAATTTACAAGGAAAGATCCAGACTCTTAGAAAATTGCAGTTGAGCCCCATAAATATTTCAAACTATTTCCTTCTAGTCCCTCATAGAGAACATTTTGATATTTTCACATAGGTCCCTGGTCAAACCCTATTTTGACCAGGACCTTTCTCAGCTAAAAGAAAACACCTGTGACTGAGATCTAAGGAAAAAAAAAACAGAGCTGAAAACATTTTGATGTGAGTGATAAAGACCATAGCCTAGAAAGAGATATTTCTTCTGAATCCAATGAATTGCATGATAGTTTTATATGGACAAATTCCAATGCTTTAACTTATGATTTTACAAATGAAAATGATTATTTCCATATGATTCTTTCTTGTGATTTACCATCCGATACAGAAAAAGAAAATGATTCTTTTGGAAATTCAAAAGTTTTGGGGAATGACTTGGCCAATTCTCTTTTTTCTTCCACTCTTTTATCTTCCACTTCTTGTGATTGCAATGATGATATAGTGTACTCCAACACTAAGTTGGATTCCATACCTTTCACTTTGCAAACACAAGATAATTTCAAAATACAATTGCTTGTTTGCCTCCTATTGATGGGAGTGTTATTGATTTCCTTGGATGTGATAGTTACTTAGAGAGTTTGAATCTTCACATGTTTTTTTTTTCCATTTGAAATCTCTCCATGTTTCTATTTTTGGATGGGATACTGTTGTTTGCTCATTTTCTTTATAGACACATTCTTGGAAAGGTAGTTGGAGGAACCAACATCCACCATACGTTCTTGGACCTTTTTTGATTGATCCTGAGCCACTTACACCAAGGAAATTCAATGCGGGAGAAGTTGTTTCACAAGACAAATGCATGATTCTCATTGATGAGAACTTCTCTTTCAAACGACTCAATATACTCTAACACAGGTTGTCTCTTTCTTCACTTATTTTCTTCCTAATTTCTATGATTTTTTGAGCTTACTTGTTGTATGAGGAAGACAAGTGTGGGGGAGGAATACAATCCAGTAGAAAAAAGGTAGAAGTAGTGTAGTTTTGCAAGCACAATAAGAACCCCTTTGTATGTTTTGCATTTTTTGCCACTACCCTATTTAATTACCATTGTTCCTTGAATTTCAACTTGCTAAGCATTCTCTTTAAAGTGTTTTTCAACATTGAGGACAATGTGTTGATTAAGTGTGGGGGAGGAAAATACATTTTTAAGCCCCATTATTTGGTTGTTTTTAAATTAGAAAATGGCTTAAACTAGAAAATTTTTCAAGAGTGACTTGCTTTGGCGCATGTCTTAAGTGGTAAAGGGTTGTATTTGCCACTTTAGAAATATGATTTGTGAGAAATTCCTTAAGCTTTCATGTGATCAAGTGTTTTGGCAACTTTTTGAAATAATGATTTGCCTTTTAAGTGAATGGGAAGAGAAATGAACCTACAATTATATTTTTGCTTACTTCTTGTTTTAAACAAAGAAAGTTTCTATACCATTAATGCTTTTAAGAGTTAAGCTTTATTATAATTTATTGCAATGTTTTGATTTATTGTATTTGTAAGGTTAGCATTAGGAATAGTTAAGTAAATACCTTGTGGTTAGCTTGCTATGCAATTGGTTGTGTTGGAGTGAGCATTGGAGAGAAACCTTGTTGGAAGGTTATTTGGGGCATTGAGTTCTTTCCATGTGTGCATGTTCACTTAGTTTTTCACCTTCTAAAACTTGTTTACAGTTTTATACTCTTATTCAAAACAACATTTGTATTAGTGTGATGAAAATGAAAGAGGTATTCAATTTTGAACCATTTTAACTCGAACACAAACCCTTATTCACTTACCCTTTGTTACCCATTCTGAGTCATTCATATGTTCTATGCATGTCATTTATTCCTATTGTTCATAGTACTCTAAAATCAAAGTAATTTGTCAATAGAAAGTGAACAATGTATATATTGAAATGCCATGTATATAAAAAGAGAAAGTAAAGAAAAAAGATGATGATGTAATGAAAGAAAAAAAATAGTGTATAGTTCAAAAAAAGAAAAAAAAAAGAAGAAAGAGAGTATAGTAAAAAAACAGAATTGAAAAAAAAATATGAATATATTCAAAGTAGAAAAGACTTGAAAAAAAAAGAGTGAAAGTATTGAAAAGGAAAAAAAATAGAAACGAGATTTAAATAAAAAAAAGAAGGAGAAAAGAAAAGCAAAAGAAATTACAAGAAGACACTTGTTCATGAATTTGGAAAAAAAATTAGCAAGAGTTTTCAAGCTATTTAGATGTTATGAACTTGCTCTTTAACTTTGACTTGTATACCAACTATTTCTTTTCTCTAATTAATCTATTTCATTTAGCATTCATCCATCATTACAACCCCTTTAAGTCCTCTTGATTCATTATATTAATTTCTATGAGTAGTGGAGATATTAGAGTTGTTACAAACTTATGGTAAGGTGTTGATTAAGTGAACAAGAGTGAAATTATCCCAATGAGGTGAAATGAGTTAAACATTAATACCTTGAGAGTATCTTGTACTTCATTCTAATATTTTGGATTGTATGGTTAGCTAATTCCTTTGCATCGCTTGACTAGGACTAGTGTTGGCTTGAAGAATTTAATTAATTGATCTATTACTTTTTAATTATGAAATTGCTCATCTTTCAATTGTATTGATGATTGGAATTAATATATATATATATAATTGCCTTTGTTCAGGGGTAGAAAGGTCTAAGTGTGGGGGAATTGATTAAACCATATTTTTACATGATTTTTCGTGTAATTTAGGATAATAAATGCATTTTCTGGGATAATATTGCATGATTAAGCATTAATTTGAGTTAGGGACATTTGTATTGAATTACTTACAATGAGGGGCAAAATAGTCAAAAATTTGTTAATTATTCATACAAATGATTTCTTGAATTTTTGATACTACCTTATGTTTAATTTTGCAGGTAGACGCTCAAGAAGAAAATTTGAAATTTTGGAGGTCAAAATTAATATTTTGTGGATTGGAGAAATTTACAAAATTATCCCAGAATTTCATGGAAATTACAAGTTTATTGAAGAAAATGGACCAGTATAATTACAAGGAAATACCCAGAGTCTTAGGAAATTGCAGTTGAGCTCCATAAATATTTCAAAATATTTCGTTTTAGTCCCTCATAGAGAACATTTTGATATTTTCACATGGGTCCCGGTCAAACCTATTTTGACCAGGACCTTTCTCAGCAAAAAGAAAAGACCTGTGACTGAGATCCAAGGAAAACAAAACAGCTGAGGGATATTAAAACACGAACAGGGGGGCGCCGCAACGAGATCTGGAGCTTCATCATTGGATCATCACCTTCTTCCTCTTCCGTCCAAGGTCGCCGGCGACCTTCTCTCTGCTTTCTTCCATTTTCGCCGGCGACCACATTAAACCAGACGATAGCCACCGTATAGGCGCCGTAGAACAGAGTTGCGGAGCTGGGAGAGAGAGCTGAGATCCAGAGTACGGAGCTGGAGGAGGAGCGCCGCGGAGCTTACGCCGTGAGTGAGAGAGCGTCAACCGTAAAACAAAAAACCTCGTCGGCTTGCATTCGCTGCGCATCACCTCCGTCGGCCTTCACTGACGGAACCACCATCACTTTACTTCTCATGATTCCCACCGGAGGAAGAACCTGCGATTAGTGTTGGAGGCTGCGAGTTCAGGACACGGCTGAGAAGCTCGAGAGAGAGCGACCTTCACTCTGCTTACATCAAACCACCGTCCAAGCACTGTCACCACCACCACAGTGTCTCTCTACCACCGTAAACCATCGTTGACCCTCACTCCTTTTCATTCTTTCCTCCTCCTCCATACCAGCATCTATGTCTCTGCCAATTCCTTCAGGTATTCCCAACAAAACCGACAGCACCATTCTCTAACATCTGTGATTTGGTCCCTGTGATTCTCTATTTGCTATTCTCTGGTAGTGTTTTGAAGATGCTATGGGAGTAATAAGATAATGAGAGGCTAATATTTCTTTGAGTTTTGGTGGCAGAGGAGGTGGCTTGAGTCTCAATGTGTGCTATAAAGGGTAGTCTATTAGTTTCTATTTACTTATTATATGTATATATTATGATATATTTGGTTTAATTTTGAATTGGTATATATTTGTAAGACTTGGATGGGTGTTTATTTGTCTTTATTGGCTAATATTTGTGTTGAATTTTGTGTTAATGCATTTGGAGTATATATTAAAATTATTTCCTTATGTTTTAATGAGATTGCACATTTTATGTGATTATTATGGTGTGTAATTGAATTTATTCATATTGATTGTCGCAATTGTGCTCTCATTTAAGATGAAACAAGTTTATTGAAATGATTTTCAAACATACATCAAATGGTTTTTAACAATTTATCTAAGATTTAACTATGAATGCAATCGTAGGATTAGTCATTAATTAGATAAATTGGACACAATGCGTTTGCTTGAGGTTTTCACTTTGACTTGATGATAAATTAACTTTCAATCATTTTAAGAAGTTAGAAAAGTCATTAACTATACTATCAAAACTCATTTCATCATTCATATTTTCAATTCCAATTCATTTCCATTCATTATTTGAAAAGATCAAAAATCGTAGTTTTAGGATTTTAATTAAATTTTGTATTTATTTATTTTCAACAAAATCCAAAATACTTTCCCCCTTGTTTTCATTGCATTTATATGACATTTAAAGTATTTAAGATTTAATAAAAGGCTCATCGAGAAGAGAGAACGATAATAGGTTTGCCTATACACAATCCTTGGTTAATTTTTTATTGTCATTACTATAGGTTTCAGATATTACTACCCTTATAGACGTCCCTTTTTTAAAAAAGGATGTTAAAAGATAGAGACGGTGACATTTTCGTAAATAAAGATGGGGAATGGGAATATTAGGCGTCCCAAATTTGAATTGGGACGCCTAAAGTAGAGTTTAGACGTCCTAAATTTAAATTGGGACGCCTAAAGATTCCCGTGGGCACCAAAAATCTAAAAGTAAAAAAATTTGACTTACTTTAGGCGTCCCAAATCCATTTGGGACGCCTAAAGTCCCATGTTTAGGCGTCTCAAATGGATTTTGGGATGCGTAAACCCACCTTTAGGTGTCCCCTGCATATACACGCATGTCAGACACTTGTCTGACATGCGTCCTCTCACCCCCTCCTTTACTCTTTTCTTTTGCCAACACCAACTCTCTCCTTCCTTCATTAAGACCGTCGCACGTTCTGCTTCTTTACTCTTCCTCCTCCCTTCTTGTCTTCTTTCTCAACTTTACTCTTCCTCCTCCCTTCTTCCATTATAGTCCCAACGACCCACACCCCTCCTCCACACCTTCTTGATTTTTCCTCCACCTCTTTCCATTGACGCACACACCACCCCCTCCTCCACAGTGTCTTGGTTTTTTCTCCTCTACCTCCTTCCTTTCATTGTTGTCGATGCATGCTCCCCCCTCATCAGGTTAGTTTTTTTTTTAAATATGAATTTACTTAAAGAATTAAATTTAAACTTGCAATGTGAAATTATTTCTCGTCCACAGTGTCTTGCCTTTTTCTCCTCCACCTCCTTCCTTCCATTGTCATCGACACAGGCTCCCCCTCCATCAGGTTAGTTTTTTTTTTGAAATATAAATTTACTTGAAAAATTAAATTTAAACTTGCAATGTGAAATTATTTTATATGATTCTAGTTATTGGAGTGATTTTCCATTTTGATTGATTTTTTTTTTGCCAGAATCATAGAATCGTTGTTAGCTAGTAGTTATGCAATATATTGTTTGTTTGATATGTTTGAAGCTTGGAAATATTTGTTTTATATGTTTGGAGCTTGGAAATTGAGAGGGAAAATACGTATGTATTCTTAGTAGTTATCATATTAGAGCTCGTGACGAAGTGGACAATTCGCCATAGTGGCCAGCCTTTGGCAAGGGTTGTTACTTCTTTTAAAAAAACAAGCAACAACTCCCGAGCAACATCTACACCGCTATCCACAACATACTAATCCAACATTGATTTTCATGCCCCACTTCAACAGAAAAAACAACTACTCAGAATTGCTAGTGCAACATCTACAACACAACATCTTTATTCAATCTCATACACACACAATTATCTTATTTTTACTCTTAATGATATAGTATACCATATCAGCTACCATGTGACGGTCCTCGACAACTACTCGCCAAAAAACAGCCCATAATCCAAGAGATATGGAGCACAAAATCTTGTCTGCCTCTGCTTTATATCAACATACCACTCTATGAATCCCTCCACTTTTTCAATTAAAAAATTTTCTCTTCTACATATCTAACTACCACTGTATGCACAAGAAAAAAGAAAAAAGTATATTAGGTTTTTCATTTGAATCATATCATACTTTTAACTAAAATTTGAAAAAGGAAGATTCCAAAGCATGCCCAAAACTTCATCGAAATAACATGTTAATCAGAAAAGGGAAGATTCCATGTCAAGAACCACTTCAACCCAAAAGTCAAACCTATTAAACAGAGGCCCATGATTGATTTCACCAAACCTAATCAATTGGATTCCAATATAGCTATCACTTCAGAAAATAAAGTACCTCATAGACATAATTATATATGGAAACATTCTTGGTAATATGAAACCAAAAATACAGTTTATGATAAATCCATTCTTCACAATTTATCTATTATATGCATTTCTCAACGAAAAGAAAAGAGAGAGCAACCATCCATGACAATCTGAACATGATAAATATAGCTATTATGCATCTTTAATCTAACAGTTCTTGCAACCTTGTAAAGTTCTGCTCAAAAACTACACTTCTCATATAGATAATTAATAATATGACCAGATCCACACATAGACCAACTCAAAAGCCCACATAAAAACCTGATAAACAGTAACTTAACCTGCATAAAATAAACCAAATCGTAAATTTTAGAGTTCAAAACACATTCACTGGCACTCCGCCCAAGGTTGTTGACACGCAATGGATCAATAACATTGAAATGCTTGGAAACAAAGGGTTGCCCCTTATTTTCTTGACCATCAGGGAATACAGCATAAATTGAGCTACAGGCATCAAGAAATAACTTGTTGAGTACTAAATCACCACCAGCTTTATGAGCAGGTTGAGCTGTGGAAATAAACTGAGCTACATACCAATGTATGCTTCTACATATCTACCTACCACTCTATGAAATATATTATCTTTATCTGTAGCAATCAAACATCACATCAAATAATTTTAATACCCACCATATCAGAATCATTATATTTCTCCATATTAAACAACAAAAACATACTATTATCAATATCTAATGTGTTAATTAAACAAATCTTTTGTGACTTCTCTATAATTCATATGTCAATATCACAATCAATAAAAATACATTTTATCATCACACCAATAAACATACTACCTAAGATACTGAATAAACCTTACAATACGAACCAAAACCCTGCAAGATGGCAATAGCATACCCAAAATCCTTCCACCTATGTATAAATAATAGTTTGAACAGATGAAAAGAATGTCCCTAGAAAGAAAGCTAACAATGAAGCAAGAATTCAGCTGCAAGTAGCAGTTTAATGATCCAACGATATAGCAGATCTTACTGTACTAAAATCAGCAATTTTTTTTATATTGTCCTCATGATGTTTGACTTTGAACTCCAAGTGTTCGATGAGTGTACCAAAATATAAATTAGTGTTGATCAGAGGAAAAGTGATAAAAAGATAAATGAGAATGTCGCATAGAGAAATAAACTAAAGCATCAACATACATTTATCATGCAGACAAACTATCGAACATAGCAATAACAATAACTTTAGCCATGTATGTGAATCCTTCATAGAGGTCATAATGAATAGATCATCTGAAAGTTAAATGATCCTACATAACAATAACTTTAGCCATGTATGTGAATCCTACTTCATTGTTAAAATAATGCATTGTCAAACAATTTTGCAATCTAACATATTTTGCTTGTACTAATAGTAAGGATCTGCTACATATTTGACTTAATCCCATTTCACCAAGTTATCTAACAATTTCAACAAACCACGTGCATGACAGATTTCCAACAAAGTAGAGATACCCAACATACAATAACCAATGTGCTTCCATCTCTATATACTCCATCTAACTAACCTGATAATATCAAAATCAAATAATTAATACCTGATTCATTAAATGTAGATACATAAACCGATGTAGCATATTAAATTTAAGATTTTTTTTAACTTATTTAAGTAACCTGATAATTCTTCGCTTTGTGCAACGTGTAAGAGCAATTATGTTTTTTGTCCAACAGTAAAAGCTACTGGGTTTTGTGCTAAGTTTTCTCAATTAGATATAACTTTGTCAACCGAACCTGAGGGAAACCTTAGACAATTTGATACGACTTTCAGCTTAAGAATATTAAAAATATGATTTTCTTCATATTTAATTTTAATTTCTCCCATCTTCCCAATAGCAGACTAATATAACAGCAAAATCCTTTTAATTTAACCATATTCAATCAAACAAAGGATGTATGATGCTATATTCTGTAGACTAATCACTCTAAGCAAATCGTGGATTGCTCTATACATATGAATAAGCCTTTATGACTTAAACAAAGGAATGCACTCTACAAATGAGTTAACATAATATCTTTGATATGGTCATTTCAATGACACTGCAAACATATCAGTCAGGGAGTGACATTAAGTCAGCTTGGTCCAAGCCACCAATTTCCAAATTCCACATTTCAAGGTCTAACTACAACATCATCCAATGGACAATAGAAATAATTTTCTACATGACATGGGACTTGCTATTAAATCACAAATAGTAAGATATAAGTCCACGAAAGTGCTGAGAAAAAAAAATTTAGAAACAAAAAAATATGGAAAAAGAAACAAAATACCCAAACAGTGGCCTGGGCTTCCGTCGACAGTATACGTAGAATATTACGAGAGGGCTAGAGCTGAATCTTTGTTCTTTTGTAACGGAGACCGATTGATGACGATGGAGTGGGCTACGGAGGAAGGAAAGGATTTTTACAGAACTAATAGCTCTTTTTTCTCCAACTTGACCAACTCGAAGATCGAAGATTCAGCTCTAGCCGAGATGAATGCCCATGAAAGTACCGAGAAAAAAAATTTAGAAGCAAAAAAAAATTGAAATACCCAAATGGTGACATGGCTTTCCATCGATAGCATACACAGAACATTGAGATAGGGCTAGAGCTGAATCTTCGAACTTTTGTAACGGAGACTGATTGATGACGATGGAGTGGGCTATGGAGGAAGGAAAGGATTTTTACAGAACCGATAGCTCTTTTTTCTCTAACTTGACCAACTTGAAGATCAAAGATTTAGCTCTAGCCCAGATGAATGTCCACGAAAGTGCTGAGAAAAAAAATCTAGAAATAGAAAACAAAAAAAAAATGAAATACCCGAATGGTGGCCTGGCTTTCCGTCGACAGCATACACGAAACATTGATATAGGGCTAGTGCTTAATCTTCTTTATCAATAACAGAGACCGAATGTGAAGGAGTGGGCTACGAAGGAAGGAAAGGTTTTTTCACAACCGTTAAGTCTTTTTTCTCAAACCTCACCAACCCCAATTCAATGACTGACAAAGGAAATGACAATGCGAATGGGTAAAGCCAATATGATGTGACCGTGTCCTTGAATATACTTTTTTCAACCATGAACTGTTCACTTGGAGTTGAAAATTAACCAAGCCAAATGGAGTGAGATTAGCTCATGTGAGTTAGCCGTTACTGTTGTTATAAACAGTAATTTGTGAGACAATGAACAGTGCACGACTTATTCCCCTATTCCTCTTAAGTATATATTGATAAATGAGGCTATTTGTGTTTTTTATTAATTTTGAAAATCTCATTTTGGGATCTGATATCTCATAGGAATTATTAATATTGGGAGCACCACTTTGGGATTTAGTATTTTCCAAGTTATTTATTTATTTTTTTCCCTAAAAAGTTTGATTAGAGAAAATAACAAAATAACTTACTTGAGGTACAATTGTATATAGGAGGCAATAATTCCTTGAACCAGCCAAATTGAATTATGAGAGAATAATCAGTCTTGACATTATAAATGCCTCTCTCTTCAAAGAAACTTGCATTCAAAGCAGTTGCCCCAGCAACAACAAAATTCACTCCCTCTTCTTTGTTCCATTCTTAATTCCCTAATACAGCTTCACTAATGGGATGCTTAACGACTCAGCTACACAACAACAACAATTTAACCTAGCAAAATCATATGCTTGGAGAAAGAGAGAGAGAGAGAGAGAGTCAGTGATATATTTTAACACATATAAGAAAAAGAAGAATAGACCATAATTGAAGTCTTAAAGTGCAAGGATAGTAAACAGATAGAACGATAGCTCAAGTCCAAGATCTGAGTGTTACCGATGAAATCAATGATAAGACAGCCATTGGAGCATCTTCCGACGGGGTGGCCCAAGTAGGTTTTGCCATAGGGAGAGCGGGAGCAGCGGTGGAGATGCGGTGGTTGGGCGCTGAAAAACAAGTTTTCGGTATCAGCAAGTCATCGAAGCTGAAGATAGATGTGAAGGTGGGGCTTCCTGTAGAACTGGTGGTGAATGATATTAACGCTCCCATATGTAATACTAATGCTACAACCCTTTGTTGTTGTAGAGTCCAAATTGAAGACAAGGAAGGTAAGGAAGCCATTATATTTATTGCAGGTTTGCAAATAAGCAGTCCATATTTTTTTAATGGATTTTCCCCTGTTTATAATGTTTCATTTGAGTTGGTCTCAATAATAAATGCATTTTTCCTATTTCACCCTCAATTAATGTTATCCATTGCATTAATTCAAATGTTGACTCATTCATTTGATTCTCTCACATCATCTTACCCCAGCGCGGAGCCTCTCCATTACGTTATCTCTCTACTTCGCCTCCACTAAGATAAAACTACATCGTTTTGTATATAAAACAAAACCTAAGCCAATTTACCTCTTTCAAACTCCCATGTCCTACATTGCCCACACACACTTCTTTCTGCCTTTGAATAAAAGGTTATTGGTGGTGCGTGGGAAGAAGTCATCAAAGGATAAAGTATTCGCTGGATTCCATTGCTTGTATTTGTTGGTCCTTCTTCATCAATTTTTCTGTTTTTTAGTAAACACCCATGCACATATAATTTTTTCTTCAATTTTAATCAAGTTTTATATACTTTGCCATGGTCTTCTAGTGTCCACATGCCTTTCTTCAATCCATTTGTGTCATGAATACTGCGAACTAATAAGGAAGGAAGAGAGGGAGGGAGAGAGGGAGGGAGGGAGGGATTTGAAACCCAATTCTTTCCAGATTCCAACACTAATGGCCAAGATTAGATATAAAGACAAATGGTTAAGATTCCACCTTTTAATATAAAATGATGTAGTTTTATCTTTGGGCTTGCTTGGTATGGGGGATTTGGAGGGAGGGGAGAAAAAATACTGAGTTGGATTTAGAAAAGTTTGAGAAGTGTGGTTAAAAGGTGTTAATTAGTATTTCTTATTATTTTATTCTACATTTCCTTTTTATTAAAATCTTATTAAACTCTTCTCTAATTTTTTTTTAAAAATCCGACTCTAAAAAATTGTTTCTTCATCAACTTTATCTCCCATTCTCTCATACCAAACAACGCCTTAGTGGAGGCGAAATGGAAAGACATAGATAGCATAGTGGAGAGGCTCCACTTTCCGCCATACATTCTCTTTCATTGTTTTCTCATTATTACTCTCTTTTCATAATAAATAAGGGCATTTTAGAAAAAAAATATTTTCTACATATTTATTATATTTAACTAATTTTAACTATTTTCTAAAACCCTACAATTATGTCATAAGAACCTTATATATGGAGTACCTAGGAAGTAATGTTCATGAAGTATGCTCTTCACTTTTTTAAAGTTCGCTATCGTCCACCTAAATATTCTTAAATTATTCAACCACTAAAATACTGTTTAATTTACCATGTTTTCCACGAGTGTGATCAGTGTCTACACATATACTTTCCTTTATTATCCACATCCTCTCAACCTTTTATTTCTATCTTTAGACTCATTTTCTATGGTTTGGAATTTCTAATTTTAATAATATTATTAGAAACACTTTCCTTTATTGTCCACATCCTCTCAACCTTTTATTTCTATCTTTAGATTCATTTTCTATGGTTTGGAATTTCTAATTTTAATAATATTGTTAGAAAATGTTACATTTCAATTATTGATAGTTGATATAACGTCTATAAAGAAGCCTAATTTGTTTGACACAAAAACATATTCAATTTAAGAAGCGGAGAAGGAATGGATATTACTATAGAAGCCAATTTTTCTAATATTAATTCACAAGAGTGGATGGAAAATGCTTTGTTGGAAGAGGTAAAACCCACTTCGGTGATCTTTACACCTCGGAAGAATTAGTCTCTAGCTATTGGTTAAGGGATACCACCTGGATTCTACCAAAAACTTCACGAGTGTGCTATTTGTGCAATATTTAATTTAGGGTAAAGGAGAAAAAATAACTTTATCTTTTCAAGAAGAGCTTCTTGTACCATAAACAAATTTTGGATACAAGAATACCTATGATGATTCCAAAATAGCACTAAAATGCCACTTCCATTAAAATTCCTCTATATTGACCATTTGGACAAACTTTTAACCAAATAAAGTTAGGATAAAGGCGTAAAAATACCCTTTATCTTTTTTAAAAAGAGATACTAGCACTATTGACAAATTTTGGGTGCAAAAATACCTATGATGATTTTAAAAGCCCTAAAAGGCTATTGTTGTTAAATTTGTCAAATGGCCATTTATTTTCACTTGGGGGCCTCATATTTGTCCAGCTACACTCCATCCTGGCTATTTTGACCATATGACATAGACATCTCCCATTTTAACCTAAGAGCAATGAAGGTTTAGAGCATTGTTGAAGGAAGAAGTAAAAAAGAGAAAAGTCATTCATGTGTTGAAGATGAAGGCTGGAGGTTAACACTTTGCAATAGGGTGTGCTCAATGTTGTCACTCTTATTAGATGGGGGTGTGGATCTCGCCGGTGGTGGACCCAAAGGCATAGGGCAGTGTGAAAATTGGTTGAAGATGAAGAATGGTGGAGGACATTTATTGCCATTCGTTGGCGGTCTAGACCTTGCTAGTATAGATCTTGCGGGTATGATTCTCACAAAGTGGAATATCTTGCGTAGCGTTGGCAAAGGCAAAAGCAAAAGAGGGTATGTGAAAATTGAAAGGGCAACTAGGTTAAAAATGGGAGAGATCTATGTCATACAGTCAAAATAACCAAGGTAAAGTACAATTGGAAAAATAGTGGGTCCCACAAGTCAAAATAAACAGCTCACTACTACAAATAGTATTATTAACGTCACTAATTAACGTCTGTTTTCAAATAACAGTCGTAGAAAAGCACACGATGGCATTTTTGAAATTAAGTCTAATGTTTCAATGATTGTTCTTGTGAAAATAGTCATTGAAATATACCATTCAATGACTGTTAAGGAAAGCAATCATTGAAAGGTATCTTTCAATGCCTGTTATGCTTAACAGTCATCGTTCTAGTTAATAGTCATTGAAAGATTCTTCCAACGACTGTTTTCATTAACAGTCGTTGAAAGATTTGCGATTCAATGACTGTTTAAATGATAACAGTTGTTGAAACCTCCTAAAAAAGCCAAAACCTATAGCGCTCGCCTGTTTCTCGCCCCCTCTCCGACTATACACAAGCTTTGTCCCTTCTAGCCAGTCGCTCCTCCACTGCATTTCTGTTTGGTCTCTCGCGCATCCTTTTCCGTTTGCACCTCATTTCTATTTGGGTCTCTCACTTATCATTCTCCAGCCCCCTCTTCCCCCTATCAGCCCCCTCTCGCGCATCCTGCTTCTTTGTTATCTCTTCTTTTACTACAAAAAAATGTGATTTAGTAGCGGTTTTAACCGCTACAAACAACATTAGTAGCAGTTAGTAAAACCGCTACTAAATCGTATGTTGCAAGCAGTTTTGTAGCGGTTATATAAAACCGCTACTCAATGAAAATAACCGCTACATTCTTTATAGCGGTTCAACCCAACCGCTACAACATCCTCATGAACGAATTTTTTTTAGAGATATTTGTAGCGGTTATATAAGATATTTGTAGCGTTATATAACCGCTACAAATATAAAAAATTGAAAATTTGAAGGCGGAAAAGAAAAATGACATTTTTTAATTTTGTAGCAGTTAATAAACTGCTACTAATTTTGAATTTCATGAAATTTGTAGCGGTTATAAAACCGCTACTAATTTCATGAAATTCAAAATTAGCGCCAAAAAATTCAATTTGAGTTTTAAAAAGGCGCGTTATTTAGTAGCGGTTTAATAACTGCTACAAATATTTAAAATTTTTTAAAAAAATATACGATCACTTGTTTTTGTTTTTTTAATATTAAATTAAATATTTTATTTTATTATTATTTTATCTATTTTAATTAGCTTATTATTCAATAGTTTAACTTATTAATAAATTAAAAGGAAAAATTTAATTTAATTGGATTAGTATAAAATTTATATTAATAATATTATTAAGGATAGGTAGGTAATAAGGAATTATTATGTTGTCTAATATAATATAATTGTGTATGAAAAATAGATGAAAATGAGATACAGCTCTGAAATATCTGGAAAAAAATGGTTAGAATAAATTTTATAGAAAGGAAAGAAGTATTGTAAAAAAAATTAAAAAACTTGTTACCATATTTTATCATATTATTCAGCTCCTCTACTCATACGAAAGAAGTTGTAAATGAGAGAAAATGAAAGAAAGGTAAGGTGAAAAGAAATTGGGCAGTGTTTGAAACGAGTTGTGGTAAGGGTATTTATAGGGATCCACGTACTGTTTGTAGCAGTTAATGTATCCATTTTGTAGCGGTTATTAGTTAGTAGTGGTTATTTGTATTTTTGTAGCGGTTTAATATTTATAGGGATCCACGTACTATTTGTAGCGGTTAATGTATCCATTTTGTAGCGGCTTTTATTTAGTAATGGTTAACTTTATATTTGCAGCGGTTTAATAACCGCTACAAATATTATTTTATTTTTTAAAAAATTTTTTTTTACATTTTATTTTAGAAATTTTTTTGCATTTTTTTAAAGACAAAAGCATAATTTGAATTTGATCACTCATCGTCACCATCCCTACAGAAATTATGTAGAAAAATTATTGTTAGGGATGTATTATTAAATTTAAAAAATTTAATTCAAATGACGTGGACTTAAAAAAACTCACCGCAGTAGAGGTAAATTGTCATCGCCTTCAGGGAAGTAGTTTTCAAAATCAGCTAGCTGAAATGGCTCACTCTCGTAGGCGATGTTATCGCCTTCATCCATGTCGTAAAGGTCTCTTGGCTTTAAATGAACGACCATGTGCCAATCCCTGTGCCTCTCGTCCTCGACATAATAAACCTGATATGCCTCTGAAGCTAGAATATACGGCTCATCATCTTGAGAAATACCAGTTTGAATCGGCCGTGAGAAATTGACTGATGTTATCCTTAAGTCGTCAGTTGTCCGAGAAGTAGTGGTATTTGCCCACAAACACTTGAACAGCGTCACGGTGAAACGGCCTTGATAATTAAGTTCGACCACATCAAGAAGCTTGCCATAGTAAGGGATGCCTCTGAATTGCATGTTGGCGTCACTGCTGCTCGCATAACTCCTTGTCCTAAATGTGCCATAAACACCCGAATTCTGAGTTTGCAATCCTTGATCCCGTGAAACCGTGCAAAACTTAAAACCATTGACATTGTATGCTGTAAACCGTTTTGCATGATCAAGAGGGCCGATTGTGAGAGCTCTGAAATCTGGTGAGTGTGGGTTGAGGTCATTTAGTATTTTGCGCGCAAACCAGCTCGAGAATTCTCTGTGGACCCTCCTATCAACTTCCGAGGATGTCTATGTACAGATCCTGAGTTGACGCTTAACATGACTTCTAAATTCCCTGTAATTAATAATGGAAAGGCGCTAGTGAAATGAAAGTGAGAAATGTTAAGATATAGATCGAATAACATGTGAGTGTACAATTCTTACCGTATGAAAGGTTCAACTTGAGTGCAATTAATTAAGACATGTCTATGTTCTTGCAACTTCTCAGTTGCTGTTAGTTTGAAGTTCTCAGTTGCTCCAACTGGTTTACCAACACAAGGGATAAATTCTCCTGATGTCGGTGCAGGTTTAGGACAATCGTCAACAAGAGGTGGGCGGTTGAAAGCCGTCTCAAGATCATCAAAGTACCTTGAGCAAAAATATAGTACCTCATCCCCTATATAGCCTTCAGCTATAGAACCTTCTGGACACGCCTTATTCCTCACGTAAGATTTTAATTTCCCAAGGAACCTACGAAGTACAGAAGAGAAAATTGATATAAAATGCTGAAAAGGATGACTAGCAAACATTAAATACGGAGAATAAATTAAAGCACATATTTAAAATGAGTACCTCTCAATCGGATACATCCAACGATATTGTACTGGTCCAGCGAGCTTTGTTTCATGAACGAGGTGGACTGTGAGGTGAACCATCATAGTAAAAAAGGATGGAGGAAAGATCATCTCCAAATGACAAAGCGTAAGAATGATTTTTGACTGCAGCTGATCGAGCTCCTCAACGATCAAAACCTTAGAACACAACTTCCGAAATAAAGAACAAAGTTCCACCAAAACGATGGAAACATCGGGAGAAAGTGTATTCTTTATAGCCAGAGGGAGTAACTGCTGCATAAGAACATGTGAGTCATGACTCTTCAGGTCATCAACCTTTTAAGCCTGCAAGTCAACAAATCGAGAAATGTTGCTTGAATACCCATCAGGAACTTTTAATTTCTTCAACGTCGCGAGGAAGACTTCCTTGTTCGGTTTTGTGAGGGTAAACTTTGCCGGTTGAAATTTGTCATGCTCATCTGGCCAAGCGTCTTCACGAACTCCCATGTCACGTAAATCTTTCCTCGCTTGAAGGTGATCTTTTGTCTTACCGGGTTCGTTAAGCAGCGCATACAGCACATTGTCGCAATCATTTTTTTCAATGTGCATTACATCAAGGCTATGGCAAAGTAAATTAGATCTCCAATATGGAAGAGTGAATAAAATACTTATCTTCTTCCACTGCTGAGGCACCGAAGTCCTACGCGTCTTTTGGCGAGTTTGTGCTGAATCGTTGCTTTTTCCAAACTAGAAGTCAACATGCTCAAGTTGCTGTAAGATATCTGTACCGGACAAAGTCTGAGGTGGTCCTCTTTTTTCTGGTTTCCCATTGAAGCGATTCCGTTGCAATCTGAGTCAAAATTGCAAGCTGGACACGCCGACCCAGTATGCACATTCCAACCAGATAATGTGCCAAGGCCAGGAAAGTCACAATCGTCTACATCAAGGCTGCACGTAAGTTGAACAAAGTCTTGCCGTAAATGTCGTACGTCTCCAAGCCGACATTCCACAGGTCAAGTAATTCCGCAATAAGCGGTTGGAGATACACATCGATGTCATTTCCTGGTGCCTTTTTGCCTGGAATGATCATAGATATAATGAAAGAGCTTTGTTTCATACACATCCAGGGGGTAAGTTGTAGGGAACTAAGACTACCGGCCAAATACTATAACTTGTGCTAAGATGCCCGAAAGGATTGAAACCGTCGGTCGCCAATGCAAGTCAAACATTTCTGGGGTCATTCGTGAAATCTGGAAAGTTGTTGTCAAACGTTTTCCAAGTATCTGCATCCCGGGGATGTCTTAATTTACCATCTTCGTTGTTATCAACGGCATGCCACCTCATGTGCTCTGTAACACCCTGCTTTTAAACACGTGATTATAACTCGATATTAGGTAATTAAATTAGATTAGAGACCGTCGTATGGTTTAAAACTCATTTAAACTTCATTCCTCTTCCAGTCTCAAGTTCAACTTATCGAATATAATCACCTGCGCAGTTTATATACATTTACGAATAACAGAGTGTATAACCAAACTCCCGGCAACCCCCGGGTTCACTACATACCAAGAATTCCAAATCCTGTTTAGGGATTACAACCAAGTATTTCAAACTATATACATCTCCAAACATAATACAGTAATCCCTACCCAAAATGAATAAACCAACAAAACTATACTAATGTCCCTAAGAAACTCTAACCACTTCGGGTCACGCGCTTCTCCTTGGAGCCAGTCGCCCTGTCTGAAAGGTTAGTTTAAAGGAAAGAATGAGATTCTAAAGAATCCCAGTAGTAACTAAGCATTTATACCACACATAAGTACATAGCATGTAAGTAAATCATCATACAGCAGCAACACATATCACACTCCAGCCTCCTCCCCTTTCTCCGCCGGGAAGGCACACTGCCTAACCCGAACCGTTGTTAGCTACTCAGGGACTATTGGCATGGCAGTGCATACATATAGCCTTATAGCACATAGCTATCCGGCTTCACAAACGGCTCGTCAGCCTCACAAATAGCCTTTCGGCTCATAACCGACCTTTCGGCCCACAACCGACCTTTCGGCCCACAATCAGCCTCTCGGCTTTCATGTCACATAATCACACCTCATCCTCATCCCCTTTCTCCGCCGGAAAGACACACAGTCTTTATCCGAACCGTTGTTAGCTACTCAGGGACTATTGGACTGACGGTGCTCACATATATCCACATAAGTCGCAGCATACGAACTTATCGCAAGGCAATGAAAATACACACATACGATGCATCACAAATGGTACGAAAGAAAAGTCACTACCTGATCCTTTCCTGATGTCTCTGGGCACAGTAGGCTCACGAGGATAGCAGATGTCAAATCCTATAATCAAAATAGGGACATTTGGTTAATTTCCTTTTCCAAGTTCTTACTTCAATAACACTCTAAGTTGGTATTCATTTGGACTCTTTAGATAGCCATAATATGCCTAAACATATGCCTAAAGGGTTGGGATAACTATCCCCAAAGATCCCTCTTTAGAAAGCTAAGATCTGATTTTTGGACCCCTCACTCGCACCCCTCACTCGAGCACAGAAGGCCGTGCTCGAGCACAACTCCCCCTCACTCGCGAGTGAGACGCAGGAAGTGCTTGCCCGAGAGCAACTCCCGCGACCAACCTACACTCTCACTCGAGCACACATGCGAGTGACCTCCCGCGAGTGCTTGCCCGAGAGCAACCTCCTCTACAAATCCACTCTCTCACTCGAGCACAAGAGGCTGTGCTCGAGCAGAGACCCCGAGCACACTCGAGCATCACAAGAGTGAGGCCTGCGAGTGACAACCCGAGAGCACCTCTCAACCTCTTCTTTCACCTTCACTCGAGCACAAACACTTGTGCTCGAGCACTGACCCTTAGTGCTCGCGAGCACAAGGCAGCGAGTGCCTACCCGAGAGCACCCCAACTCCCAGGCAACAGACTCACTCGAGCACAACCCCAGTGCTCGCGAGTGATCCCTCAATGCTCGCGAGTGCCAGGCGCACTCTTGGCAATCACTCACGAGTGATATCCTGAGACACTCACCCGCAGCACCAAAAAGGCACCCTCACTCGAGCACAAACATGCTCACTCGAGCACGTTCATCCTGTGCTCGAGTGAGTTCTTCTCTCACTCGAGAATTCACACCAGATACCCAAAATGCGGAAACTGACATGGTTTACCAGAATTCACCAAATGAATTCCAATGGTTCCCTAACTCATACCATTACTCATTCTCTCATATATCATCACAAGGAACCCATTGACAACTATAAACAACCCAAATTTCCACTCAACAACAAGATCTCATCTCTAAACCATAAATCCACCAAAACCACAACTTAACACATTTCCCTTATTCAACTTCAAATCAATTTCTAATCACTCCCAAGTGTCAAAACTGACCAAATGAACAGTGACACTCTCATCAAAGACTACCCTTCATTTAACATCATAATTAGGTCTAATTTCCAGATTTCTCATTGGTTAAGCAAACATCTTGACATATATATCAAAATGCATTACAAACCTACCTCTTCAACTTGCTGAATTCAGAACTTGGATTCCTCAACTTTCAAAATCCCTCAATTTGCCACACACCACCAATCACAAGTCTGAAAACATGGAAGTAGAGCTCTTAACCTTTTGAACAATATCAATAAATAGTGTTTGAGCTTATAAGGTCATTTACCTATCTTAATTTCAGACTCTTCCTTTCTCTTTCTTGCCAAGCTCGCCGGAAATGGAGGAAAATGGAGAGAGAAATGAGTTGGTGAGATATGATCATTTGCTTCTCATTTCCCCATGCATACCAACGAGTTGAAGGAAGAGAGGGAGGAGAGGAATATTTGACTTAATCCAATGGTCCTTCTCTTGCCACTTGTCACCATCCTATTACTCCCACCATGATTTCACATAAACTCTTCCACACTTGATCCCACCCCTTGATCTTTCAATCTCAACCATTGATCTTGATTACTAAGGGGTTTTTCTCATCATTAGCTAACCAGACAGTTGGTAAATTTACCGTTTTACCCCTGATTGGTTCTTGACTCATGAAATCATCACTAATTATCCTTATATCATAACACACAACATATACTCAAATATGCTTAATTAACATTAATTACATCATTTGAAGCTACTAATCCTTGATTACAAATCAGGATATTACAATTCTCCCCCCGAAAATTTAATTTCGTCCTCGAAATTGTTACATTACTTGAGTCATAAACTCCGGATATCTTCTCTGCAGATCTTCCTCCGCTTCCCAAGTTGCCTCGCTCGGAGTCATTCCCTTCCAGACCACCTTCACATATGGAATGCTTCGGTGTCTGAGCCGTCGCTCCTCCCGGTCAATGATCTGCTCTGGCTCCACCGCATATGTGAAGTTGTCTTGAAGCTCAACATTCTCATACTCAACTATGTGGGATGGGTCTGGTTGGTACTTCTTCAGTTGGGAAACGTGAAACACATCATGAAGTCTGCTCAAACTTGGGGGTAGCGCTACTCGGTATGCGACAGGCCCAATCCTCTCAAGGATCTCAAAAGGACCTATATACCTCGGGCTTAGCTTCTTCCTCTTGATAGCTCGCCCAACGCCCGTAACTGGTGATACTCTCAAGAACACATGATCCCCAGCCTCAAACTCTAGAGGTCGTCTCCTCTTGTCAGCATAGCTTTTCTGTCGACTCTGCGCTGCAAGTAACCTCCTTCGAATAATCTGAATCTGTGCTGAGGTCTGATCAACCAAATCTGGTCCGTATAACTTCCTTTCGGATAGCTCGTTCCAACACAAAGGCGATTGACACCGTCTTCCATACAATGCTTCATACGGAGCCATCTGAATGCTCGCATGATAGCTATTGTTGTAGGCAAATTCCGCTAGTGGAAGAAAGCGATCCCAACTTCCTTTAAAGTCGAGAACACAGGCTCGCAACATGTCTTCCAGCGTCTGGATTGTCCTTTCTGACTGCCCATCCGTCTGTGGATGATAAGCCGTGCTAAATCTCAATTGAGTTCCCAAAGCTTTATGCAATGCTTTCCAGAACCTCGAAGTAAATCGTGGGTCTCGATCAGAAATGATATTCTTAGGAACACCATGGAGTTTCACGATCTCACGAACATAAATCTCTGCTAGTTTGTCAGGAGAATAACCAGCATTGATTGGTATGAAGTGCGCCGACTTCGTTAACCGATCCACAATTACCCAGATCGCATCGTAATTTCTGATCTTGGGCAATCCCGTCACAAGGTCCATAGTCACACTTTCCCATTTCCATTCGGGAATCTCAGGACTCTGGAGCAAACCAGGTGGTCTTTGGTGCTCGATCTTCACTTTCTGACAAGTGAGGCATCTCGCCACATACTTGGTCACATCACTCTTCGAACCCGGCCACCAATACACAGATTTCAGATTATGGTACATCTTGGTCATACCAGGATGAAGAGTGTACTGGCTCTTATGCGCCTCATCTAGAATCTTTTGTCGCAACTCCGCCTTGAGTGGAACGCAGACTCTATTCTGATAGCGAATCAATCCTCTAGGCGACAAATCATAACCTGGGACTTCTCCCCGTTCAATCCGAATCAGATTTCGCTGTATCCAGTCATCTTGCCTCTGAGCTTCTTCAATCTCAGCTTTTAGATCACTTTCCTCCTGGGAAACAGTGTAATTGGCACAGATGATTTGGTTCGTCAAATTCAAATCACGAAAATCTTCAATCAATTTCTCCTCTCGTATCATCATAGCTGCAACGAGCACAGTCTTTCGACTCAGAGCATCAGCGACTACATTGGCTTTACCCGGATGATATTTGATTTCCAGGTCGTAGTCCTTAAGCAATTCCATCCAACGACGCTGTCTCATATTCAGTTCTTTCTGATCGTATAAATACTTGAGACTCTTGTGGTCGCAGTACAGTTCCACAGTCACACCATACAGGTAATGACGCCAGATTTTCAAAGCAAACACAATGGCCGCAAGCTCCAGATCATGAGTGGGATAATTCAATTCATGAGGTCTGAGCTGTCGAGAGGCGTAGGCCACCACACGTCCCTGCTGCATAAGGACACACCCTAATCCCTGCCCACTGGCATCAGAGTACACAACATATGTCACACTGGGATCGGGCAAAATCAACACAGGTGCCGACGTCAACCTCTCCTTCAGCTCCACAAAACAATTTTCGCATTTATCGTCCCACACAAACGGCTGATCCTTTCTCGTGAGCTTGGTCATCGGCAACGCAATACGAGAGAAATTCTGAATGAATCTCCGATAGTACCCGGCAAGACCCAGAAAACTGCGTACTTCTGCCACAGATTCTGGCCTCTTCCAATCTAGTACTGCTTCCACTTTACTGGGATCCACAGAGACCCCTTCTTGCGAGATAACATGGCCTAGGAATCTCACTTCCGATAGCCAAAATTCGCATTTACTCAACTTCGCGTATAGTTGCTTTCCACACAAAATATTCAATACAATTCTCAGATGATGCTCATGCTCTTCCTTGCTTTTGGAATATATCAGAATGTCATCGATAAACACCACAACAAACTGATCCAGATATTGCCGAAAGATACGGTTCATGTAATCCATGAAAACCGCAGGCGCATTGGTTAGCCCAAATGGCATCACCAAAAACTCATAATGACCATACCGGGTCCTGAAAGCAGTTTTCGGAATATCTTCCGCTTTTACTCGCAGCTGATGATACCCTGACCGTAGATCAATCTTTGAGAATACACACGATCCAGAGAGTTGATCCAACAAGTCATCGATCCGGGGAAGTGGGTACTTGTTCTTAATAGTAACCTTGTTCAATTCCCTGTAATCGATACACAACCGAAGGCTTCCATCTTTCTTCTTTACGAATAACACTGGAGCTCCCCAAGGCGATACACTGGGTCTAATGAATCCTTTCTCAAGCAAATCTTCTATTTGTTTCTTTAGTTCCGCCATCTCGTTTGGGGCCATACGATATGGGGCCTTTGAAATAGAACCAGCTCCAGGCACAATGTCAATCGGGAACTGAACTTCCCTCTCAGGAGGCAATCCGCTAAGGTCATCCGGAAACACCTCAGGGAATTCATTTACCACGGGTATTTTACTCAAGGTTTCACCAGTTTCCCCCTGAATGGAGAAGAATACCATATACCCCTGGCAACCCTTTTCAATATATCTCTCAGCTTTAGCTGTAGAAAGAAAATTCATACAAGCACCTACAACTTCAGCCCTTTGAGAAACAGGATATACTATCCTCTTATTCCCGCAATCAAGTAATACGTTATTTGCCGTTAACCAATCAAAACCCAAAATGACTTCCAACTGGTAAAGCGGCAAACAAATCAAGTCTATAACAGACTGACGCCCTTCCACAGTTATAACACAATTCAGGCAAACTTCTGTGGTTAAGGCTTTAACACCCATCGGAGTCGATACTACCAAATCGAATGGTAACTTATGCACATGCATACCCAGGCGTTTCACACAATCATACGCAATAAAGGAATGACTGGCACCCGAGTCGAACAATGCTTGTAATAGATAGCCATTTAAAGAGATTTTACCTTGTATCAGCTCAGGAGATCTACGAGCCTCCTCATGGGTCATTGCAAACACTCGACCCTGTGTCTTCGGCCTTTGCTCCGCTCGTGGTTGTTGACAATCTCTGGAAAGATGTCCTGGCCGCTTGCAGTTAAAACAAATCATCTCTCCCTGACAATTCTGGCCATAATGTGATTTGTTACAGCGACGACATTTCCACTCGGTTGCAAATCTCTGAGGTTCACGACCTCCAGGCTGATAGGGCTTCTTATCACCACCCTTGAATGAAGATGATCCTTGGCCTTTACGCTTCTGAGGAACATTACCCTTACGAGGCTCACTGCGGTGGCCAATAGCTTTGTTAGGGTACACCTCTCTCAAGTTGTTTTCCGTGATTCGACATTGCTCCACAGCCTTATTGAACTTCTTAAATCGGTGAGTAACCAATCGCTTCCTCAACTCTCGTCTCAGACCACGAATAAGCATATCTGAGCTCCATTCTCCGTCATCCTTGTACCGGAGATAGGAGGAATACCGGGACAGGCGGATGAATCGGGACAAGTAGTCATCAAAACTCTCCGTGTCCCCTTGCCTGATATTAAGGAATTCTGTCTCCTTTTCAAGCTGGACTGACTTCGGGAAATACTTCTCGTTGAATTCTTGCAAGAACAACTCCCAAGTCAGTGGTGTTTCATTGCTCTTCAATGTTGAGGCGATATTCCGCCACCAACGATCTGCATCCCCTTCGAGCTTGTAGACGGCCAACCGTGGCTTCACTTCATCCGGACATCCGAGAACCTCAAATATCTTTTCCAGGCGATTCAGCCAATCTTCTGCCACTTGAGGATCAAACCTCCCTCTGAACGCCGGAGGCAAATGCTTACAGAATCGGGTGACCCAATACTGAAGGTCTTTTTCCTCCCTGGGTGGCATCCCATATGATTCCGGATTCAAGGTAGCACGAGGTGGGGATTCTAGAGGTCGTGCTGATCCTTCTGCAGTGTCCTCATAACGGGTCTCCTCTTGAGTTTCTTCCGGAATAGACTGAACCGGAACTTCCTTATTCTTTGCCTTCTCTGCTCTGAGCTCGTCCCTTAGCTCAGTGATCATGTCCCGCTGATCCTTGATTAGACTCATCAATTCATGCATAGGATCTGGTGGGTTTTCATTATCAACCTCCACCACGGGGTCTACACGCGGAATTTTGGGGCGTCCTCTGGTTTTCTTCATTCTACAAGCAACTTACCCCATTAATTCAGCAGAGACAGTATGCACATATGGTCACAAAACTTATATATATCCAAATCATTTAAACATATATGTGCACACATAACAATCATTCACAAACAATCTTTTATCCCTGAACCAACTAAGGGATCTATCCTAGCAAACTCTACCCTTGCCAGGAACTACAGCTCTGATACCAAAATGTAACACCCTGCTTTTAAACACGTGATTATAACTCGATATTAGGTAATTAAATTAGATTAGAGACCGTCGTATGGTTTAAAACTCATTTAAACTTCATTCCTCTTCCAGTCTCAAGTTCAACTTATCGAATATAATCACCTGCGCAGTTTATATACATTTACGAATAACAGAGTGTATAACCAAACTCCCGGCAACCCCCGGGTTCACTACATACCAAGAATTCCAAATCCTGTTTAGGGATTACAACCAAGTATTTCAAACTATATACATCTCCAAACATAATACAGTAATCCCTACCCAAAATGAATAAACCAACAAAACTATACTAATGTCCCTAAGAAACTCTAACCACTTCGGGTCACGCGCTTCTCCTTGGAGCCAGTCGCCCTGTCTGAAAGGTTAGTTTAAAGGAAAGAATGAGATTCTAAAGAATCCCAGTAGTAACTAAGCATTTATACCACACATAAGTACATAGCATGTAAGTAAATCATCATACAGCAGCAACACATATCACACTCCAGCCTCCTCCCCTTTCTCCGCCGGGAAGGCACACTGCCTAACCCGAACCGTTGTTAGCTACTCAGGGACTATTGGCATGGCAGTGCATACATATAGCCTTATAGCACATAGCTATCCGGCTTCACAAACGGCTCGTCAGCCTCACAAATAGCCTTTCGGCTCATAACCGACCTTTCGGCCCACAACCGACCTTTCGGCCCACAATCAGCCTCTCGGCTTTCATGTCACATAATCACACCTCATCCTCATCCCCTTTCTCCGCCGGAAAGACACACAGTCTTTATCCGAACCGTTGTTAGCTACTCAGGGACTATTGGACTGACGGTGCTCACATATATCCACATAAGTCGCAGCATACGAACTTATCGCAAGGCAATGAAAATACACACATACGATGCATCACAAATGGTACGAAAGAAAAGTCACTACCTGATCCTTTCCTGATGTCTCTGGGCACAGTAGGCTCACGAGGATAGCAGATGTCAAATCCTATAATCAAAATAGGGACATTTGGTTAATTTCCTTTTCCAAGTTCTTACTTCAATAACACTCTAAGTTGGTATTCATTTGGACTCTTTAGATAGCCATAATATGCCTAAACATATGCCTAAAGGGTTGGGATAACTATCCCCAAAGATCCCTCTTTAGAAAGCTAAGATCTGATTTTTGGACCCCTCACTCGCACCCCTCACTCGAGCACAGAAGGCCGTGCTCGAGCACAACTCCCCCTCACTCGCGAGTGAGACGCAGGAAGTGCTTGCCCGAGAGCAACTCCCGCGACCAACCTACACTCTCACTCGAGCACACATGCGAGTGACCTCCCGCGAGTGCTTGCCCGAGAGCAACCTCCTCTACAAATCCACTCTCTCACTCGAGCACAAGAGGCTGTGCTCGAGCAGAGACCCCGAGCACACTCGAGCATCACAAGAGTGAGGCCTGCGAGTGACAACCCGAGAGCACCTCTCAACCTCTTCTTTCACCTTCACTCGAGCACAAACACTTGTGCTCGAGCACTGACCCTTAGTGCTCGCGAGCACAAGGCAGCGAGTGCCTACCCGAGAGCACCCCAACTCCCAGGCAACAGACTCACTCGAGCACAACCCCAGTGCTCGCGAGTGATCCCTCAATGCTCGCGAGTGCCAGGCGCACTCTTGGCAATCACTCACGAGTGATATCCTGAGACACTCACCCGCAGCACCAAAAAGGCACCCTCACTCGAGCACAAACATGCTCACTCGAGCACGTTCATCCTGTGCTCGAGTGAGTTCTTCTCTCACTCGAGAATTCACACCAGATACCCAAAATGCGGAAACTGACATGGTTTACCAGAATTCACCAAATGAATTCCAATGGTTCCCTAACTCATACCATTACTCATTCTCTCATATATCATCACAAGGAACCCATTGACAACTATAAACAACCCAAATTTCCACTCAACAACAAGATCTCATCTCTAAACCATAAATCCACCAAAACCACAACTTAACACATTTCCCTTATTCAACTTCAAATCAATTTCTAATCACTCCCAAGTGTCAAAACTGACCAAATGAACAGTGACACTCTCATCAAAGACTACCCTTCATTTAACATCATAATTAGGTCTAATTTCCAGATTTCTCATTGGTTAAGCAAACATCTTGACATATATATCAAAATGCATTACAAACCTACCTCTTCAACTTGCTGAATTCAGAACTTGGATTCCTCAACTTTCAAAATCCCTCAATTTGCCACACACCACCAATCACAAGTCTGAAAACATGGAAGTAGAGCTCTTAACCTTTTGAACAATATCAATAAATAGTGTTTGAGCTTATAAGGTCATTTACCTATCTTAATTTCAGACTCTTCCTTTCTCTTTCTTGCCAAGCTCGCCGGAAATGGAGGAAAATGGAGAGAGAAATGAGTTGGTGAGATATGATCATTTGCTTCTCATTTCCCCATGCATACCAACGAGTTGAAGGAAGAGAGGGAGGAGAGGAATATTTGACTTAATCCAATGGTCCTTCTCTTGCCACTTGTCACCATCCTATTACTCCCACCATGATTTCACATAAACTCTTCCACACTTGATCCCACCCCTTGATCTTTCAATCTCAACCATTGATCTTGATTACTAAGGGGTTTTTCTCATCATTAGCTAACCAGACAGTTGGTAAATTTACCGTTTTACCCCTGATTGGTTCTTGACTCATGAAATCATCACTAATTATCCTTATATCATAACACACAACATATACTCAAATATGCTTAATTAACATTAATTACATCATTTGAAGCTACTAATCCTTGATTACAAATCAGGATATTACATGCTCCGCAGTTTTAGATGACATAAATAATCTTTGTAGGTGAGGTTTCAAAGAGAAGTACCTAAGAATCTTTGCAGGTTTCTTCTGTTTTTCCCCTTCCGAATTGTCTTGTACCTCGATGTGTGACATCTCTTACAAGTCTCCCTACTGGAATCGTCTTCCTAATACAGCATACAATTGTTTGGGCATGCATCAATCTTTTGATAGTTCAACCCCAACCTATTGATAATCTTCTTGGTCTCATAGAACGTTGTGGGAATCTCAGCGTCGGGGAATGCATCTTGTAATAATTTGAGCAACATCGACATTCCCTTATCTGTGATTCCACACAAGCACTTGATATGATACAATTTGATCAAGAAAGATAATTTAGAATATTTGCGACAACTTTGATATAAAGGACGATATGCTTCATCTATCAAGCTGAAAAAATCCCAAGCTGCTTCATTCTTCATAAAAACCGGCTCAGAACCGTGTACTTCTTCGTTGAAGTTGTTGCCTTGAAATCCAAACGCATCACGCACAGTATCATTCACAGGATCATCATCATATACTTGAATGCCTACTTGAGAACTTCTAGGAAGATCATTATCATATCTAATGTCGGCCTTTTCACCATGAACTGCCCAGAACGTATAGTCCTCAGGGAAAGGCTTCAAAAGTAAATGTTCCTTCACAACATTTCGCGCATGCCATTTCTTGAACTTGCATCTCCGACACGGACAGACGATCTTGCCGTTACAGCTTGCGTGATTGAATGTGAATTCCAAGAAATTATTTAATCCGTACAAATATTCTGGAGAATTGCGCGGCAACCTGATCCATGATTTATCCATAGCTACTAGTGAGAGAGAAGAAAGTATAGAGAAGAAGATGAGTGAATAGAGAATGATGAATGCTAAGAACCTTATATTCTGAAATTCTAACATTTAAAATTTTGTAGCGGTTCAAAAACTGCTACAATAATCGCTACAATTCTAAAAAATTAGTAGCGGTTATATGTATAAAACCGCTACTAAATTTCAAGCCGTTAGAACTTTGCACACAGTGGTGGGAAATTCAAAATTTAAAAGTTGAGTATTTGTAGCGGTTCTATATATACAACCGCTAGTAGTATTAAAGCTGTTAGACATCAAATGGAAAAATTATTTTGAATTTGTAGCGGTTATACATAAAATAACCGCTACAAATGTGTACAAAGGTGGCAAAATCCAAAATTCAAATGTTGAGTATTTGTAGCGGTTTAACAATACGAACTGCTACAAATGTATATGTTTGTACACTACAAAAAAATGGTAATTTGTAGCGGTGCAATTGTAGCGGTTATATCAAACCGCTACAAATTACAGTATTTGTAGCGGTTTTAACCTAAACTGCTACAAAATTGGAGCGGTAAGCTATGCGCCAAGTGGCACGACAGATTAGAAGCGTTTTTTGTAGTGGTTGGATAGCCAAAACTGCTAGAAATTTGGTGTGAAATTCCCGCCAAAACTTATAGTAGTTAAGTTGTAGCGGTTAATACACAGAAACCGCTACAATATTCCCGCCACTTGGTGCAACCAAGTCCCGCCAACAGTGTAGCGGTTACAGCAACTCAACTGCTACAAAATACCAAACATAAGCTATTTGTAGCAGTTATAAGGATATAACCGCTACAGAATTTCAGGAGTCTCCACTTTTGTAGCGGTTCTAGGCTATAACCGCTACAGAATTTCAAATGTTCTTGTAATTTGTAGCGGTTATTATAGAACCACTACAAATTTAAGGCGCCCTGGGTGATTTGTAGCAGTTATGGTAGCAGTTATTGGAATAACCGCTACAAATATCTGGCTTATTTAAGGTGGCTCCTCCCTCATTTTTCCGTTTGCTCATTTTGTTTCCTGGGGTTTCTCTGAGTGGTTTCTTCAAGATTTGAGCATTCAGACGTCTGTGTAGGAGTTTTTGCTATAGTATTTCTCAATATTTGCACTTGAGGTACGTATATAACACGTATTTTATTTGTATTTGTATTTTTATTAGATTTTTGCATAATAATGTGACTAAATTTTTTTTACAGTTGATATGGCTTCAAGAGAGGATAAGGGGAAGGCCTTTGAGGTTCTCAGACCGATTTTACGGGGTACAGCAGCCGAGCAGGGGGCAGAGGGAGGGGGCAGCGCGGAGGCAGGGCAACCACGGCATTTTAGCCTATCCCCCCACAGGAGTCGGCCCTACCACAGGCACCGCAGACGATCCCACAGGAGACGACCTCACCAGAGGTGCCTGAGTTTGGGGGGCCAGATATCAGCGTCGAGGACTACGACGAGGAGGAGTTCGAGATCCCTATTGTGATAAGGGAGATAGAGTAGTTCCTCGGTGAGGAGGAGGCTCGGGAGCAGAACAACCCATGAGGGTCGTCTTTGCGATCCACTGGGTTTGAGGTGCAGGTCCAAGGTAAATTAATTTTTTAATTTAGTAAATTATTTATTTAAATTCAAAATGTTAACTTTGAATTGCAATTTATCTAACGTGCGGTAAACTGTGCAGATGAGCAGGGGAATGTTTCGACGAGGAGGCTAGACGTGGCCTGTGTGAACAGCATAGACCGGACCCTGCGAGTTATAGTGCCGTGGAATGAGGGCACTGACCAGCCTATCAACAATGGGGGTCACCTGCTCAACTGCTTCCTGAACGACCTGGGCACGAATTGGATGCGGTTCCCCTTTCACTTTAAGACGTGGAGGCACGTTCCGAGGGGGCCGAAGGACCAGGCTTGGGAGGAGGTGGTTCAAGTAATTAAAATTATTTAATTAATATTTTTTGTAATTAATTATATTTAATAAATATTTTTTAAATTATGTTTTTTGTAATTATTGATATTTAAATAATTTTTTTTCATCTGCGGTTTGCCGTCTGGGCCAACCGGAAGATGTACGCCCTCGTGAAGATGGGTGACGCCTGGAGGAACAGGAGGAATCCTCTCTTCCACAAGGTGGTTAAGGACGGGACGATGCCTCTGGAGCAGCTGATCGAGAGTGTCCCGACTGCATGCCGCCGAACGACTGGGCGAGTTTCGTCCAGTTCAGGAGGAGCCCTGAGAGGCAAGTAATGTATTTATTAGATTTTTTATATATAATTTTGTAATTGTTAATTATTAAATTATAATTTCAATTTAATTGTATTTAATTTAAACTTTATTAATTTTAAATGTTTTTTATTGTTTTAATACATTTAATATTGTTTTTTTTCTAGGAGCTTTCTCAGAGGAACTCTAGGATCCGTGCGCAGCAGACGATCCACCACACAGCAGGATTGAAGACCTTTACTGTGACTATAGCGAGCTGGTAAATTTTCAAAATATCACTGACTTTTAGTTGGTTATTTCATAATACTAATTGAATTTTGTAATTGTTTCAGGAGACGAAGGCACATCAAGAGAACCGTCAGACGGACTATGGGGACTTGTACGCCATCACACACTGACACCGTGACGGGACTGCGACCTCTCAGCAGGCAGAGGTGGCCATTGTAAGTAATTTTATTATTATAATTTTTATAAAACCAACTTAATAATGAAAAATGCTAATTAGTAATTGTTTCATAAAATGGCAGAGCGGATACAGCAGTTGCAGGCTGAGGTGCAAGAGACCCAGGCCAAGGAGTAACAGGGGTCAGTGGACCCGATGGCTCCTTTGAAGGCGGGTCTGGCTCAGGCTAAGCACCCCAGGCCCGTGTGGGGGATAGGGATAGGCGCTAGACCTAGCATGGTCTGCGGCAGGAGCACCACTTCTAAGGCTGGCAGCTCTAGAGGGGTCAGACGTCCGAGGGACGAGTCTATTGACCAGCTGCGGTCAGATTTGGAGCAGTAGATGGCACAGCAGTAGCAGTAGTAGCAGATGCACCAGCTGCATCTGTAGCATATGCAGCAGATGCAGCTGCACGCTGATTTGATCTACGCTCAGCAGACGTAGTGGCGTGATATCGCGAACAACATGCTCGAGTGGTCATGGAGTAGCCTGTTCCTGGACTACTACTCCTCCTTCTCCTGCTCCTGTTGATGATGATGGTGCGATTCACTCTGCGCAGCGGCTCGATCCAGTAGCACCTGAGGGAGCACCAGATGATCAACCCCTAGCTACTTAGTTTAGGACATCTTTTTTTTATTTGTTGTTGAAACATTTGTAAATATATATATATATATATATGAGTTTGTATTTTAGAACTTAAATGTTTATTGTGTTTAATATAATTATATTTATATTATTAGATCACGTTGTTGAATTTATGAATTAATAGCAACAATATTATTTATATTTCTAAATTAAAAAAAATAAAGCATATAAATATTTGTAGCGGTTTTAAAGAAAAACTGCTACAAATATATATAGTTGTAGCGGTTATACAAGAAAAACCGCTACAACAATATATATATTCGTAACGGTTCTATAAGAAAAACCGCTACAACAATATATATATTTGTAGCGGTTCTACAAGAAAAACTGCTACAGCAATATATATATTCATAGCGGTTCTACAATAGAAACCGCTACAAATATGTATATAGTTGTAGCGGTTTTACAATAAAAACCGCTACAAATACTCATCATTTGAATTTTGAAATTTGTGTGCAGCCTTGATGTGGACGATTAGTGACTTTCCTAGCCTTGGCACATTATCTGGTTGGAATGTGCATACTGGGTCGGCGTGTCCACCTTGCAATTTTGAATCTAATGTAGTGCGCCTTCCCCATAGTCGAAAGTGGTGCTTTATGGGGCATCGGAGGTTTCTCGATGGAAGGCATAAGTTCAGATTGCAATGGAATCTCTTCAATGGGAAACCAGCAAAAAGAGGACCACCTCAGACTTTGTCCGGTACAGATATCTTACAGCAGCTTGAGCATGTTGACTTCGAGTTTGGAAAAAGCGACGATTCAGCACAAACTCGCCAAAAGACGCACAGGACTTCGGTGCCTCAGCAGTAGAAGAAGATAATATTTTATTCACTCTTCCATATTAGAGATCTAATTTACTTTGCCTCAGTCTTGATATAACGCACATTGAAAAAAATGTTTACGACAATGTGTTGTATACGCTGCTTAACGAACCCGGCAAGACGAAAAATCATCTTCAAGAGAGGAAAGATTTACGCGATATGGGAGTTCGTGAAGACGCTTGGCCAGATGAGCATGAAAAATTTCAACCGGCAAAGTTTACCCTCACAAAACTGAACAAGGAAGTCTTCCTCGCGACACTGAAGAAATTAAAAGTTCATAATGGGTATTCAAGCAACATTTCTCGATGTGTTGACTTGCAGGCTCGAAAGGTTGCTGGCCTGAAGAGTCATGACTCACATGTTCTTATGCAGCAGTTACTCCCTCTGGCTATAGCTGGGAATACGGGCCAACCCGTGGGTTGCGGGCTGGCCCGCACCAACCCGCGGCCCGCGCGGTGCGGGCCTGTGCAGCCCGCACTTCTGCGGGCTGGCAAAATGCCAACCCTAACCCGCAGTGTGCGGGTTGCGGGCCAGCCCGCAGGCCCGCATTTTTTTTTGAAAAAAAAAAATTCATATTTTTTAAAGAGGATTAAAAATATGAGACACATATAAATGAGTAATTAAATTTACCTTCCTAGTATCAATCATTTCTTTTATAAAAATTTAAAAACATAATCTAAAATTTAAGAGATAAAGTTATCAAATTTGTTAAAGTTTATAAACAAAACATAAACTCATCCTCAAGCAACCAAGATATAATAATTTTGTTTAAAGAATAAGGGAAGAAGCTAAGATTTTTTTTACTTTGGATTGGGAGGTACCAAGATAAGAGTGAAAAACTTATAAGTTTTGTAAAATTATTATATGTAAATAAAAAATAAAAAATTTTGCAGGCCAACCCGCCAACCCGCGGGCTAGCCCGCATTAACCCGCGGGTTATGCGGTGCGGGCTTGTGCAACCCGCATTTTTGCGGGTTGGGATTTTCCCAACCCTAACCCGTCGAAACCCGCGGGCTCACTGGTTGAGCCCGCGGGTTGAGCCCATATTACCGGCTCTACCTCTGGCTATAAAGAATACACTTCCTCTCGATGTTTCCATCGTTTTGGTGGAACTTTGTTCTTTATTTCGGAAGTTGTGTTCTAAGGTTTTGATCGTTGAGGAGCTCGATCAGCTGTAGTCAAAAATCATTCTTACGCTTTGTCATTTTGAGATGATCTTTCCTCCGTCCTTTTTTACTGTGATGGTTCACCTCACAGTCCACCTCGTTCATGAAACAAAGCTCGCTGGACCAGTACAATATCGTTGGATGTATCCGATTGAGAGGTACTCATTTTAAATATGTGCTTTAATTTATTCTCCGTATTTAATGTTTGCTAGTTGTCCTTTTCAGCATTTTATATCAATTTTCTCTTCTGTACTTTATAGGTTCCTTGGTAAATTAAAATCTTACGTGAGGAATAAGGCGTGGCCAGAAGGTTCTATAGCTGAAGGCTATATAGGGGATGAGGTGCTATATTTTTACTAAGGTACTTTGATGATCTTGAGACGGCTTTCAACAACCCACCTCGTGTTGACGATTGTCCTGAACCTGCGTCGACATTAGGAGAATTTATCCCTCGTGTTGGTAAACCAGTTGAGCAACTGAGAATTTCAAACTAACGGCAACTGAGAAGTTGCAAGCACATAGACATGTCTTGATTAATTGCACTCAAGTTGAACCTTTCATACGGTAAGAATTGTACACTCACATGTTATTCGATCTATATCTTTCGTAACATTTCTCACTTTCATTTCACTCGCGCCTTTCCATTATTAATTGCAGGGAATTTAGAAGTCATGTTAAGCATCAACTCAGGATCCGTATACAGACATCCTCAGAAGTTGATAGGAGGGTCCACAGAGAATTCCCGAGCTAGTTTGAGCAGAATACTAAATGACCACAACCCACACTCACCAGATTTCAGAGCTCTCACAATCGGCCCTCTTGATCATGCAAACGGGTTTATAGCATACAATGTCAATAGTTTTAAGTTTTGCACGGTTTCACGGGATCAAGGATTGCAAACTCAGAATTCGGGTGTTTATGGCACATTTGGGACATGGAGTTATGCGAGCAGCAGTGACGCCAACATGTAGTTCGGAGGCATCCCTTACTATGGCAAGCTTCTTGATGTGGTTGAACTTAATTATCAAGGCTGTTTCACCGTGACGCTGTTCAAGTGTTTGTGGGCAAATACCACTACTTCTCGGGGACTGACAACTGACGACTTAGGGATCACATCAGTCAATTTCTCACGGCCGATTCATACTGATATTTCACAAGATGATGAGCCGTATATTCTAGCTTCAAAGGCATATCAGGTTTATTATGTCGAGGACGAGAGGCACAGGGATTGGCATATGGTCGTTCATTTAAAGCCAAGAGACCTTTACGACATGGGTGAAGGCGATAACATTGCCTACAAGAATGAGCCATTTCAGCCAGCTGATTTTGAAAACTACTTCCCTGAAGGTGATGACAATTTACCTCTACTGCGGTGAGTTTTTTTAAATTCACGTTATTTGAATTAAATTTTTTAAATTTAATAATACATCCCTAACAATAATTTTTCTACGTAATTTCTGTAGGGATGACGACAATGAGTGATCAAATTCAAATTATGCTTTTGTCTTTAAAAAAAATGCAAAACAATTTTTAAAATAAAATGTAAAAAATATTTTTAAAAAAATAAAATAATATTTGTAGTGGTTATTAAACCACTACAAATATAAAATTAACCACTACTAAATAAAAATCGCTACAAAATGGATACATTAACCGCTACAAATAGTACGTGGATCCCTATAAATATTAAATCGCTACAAAAATACAAATAACCGCTACTAACTAATAACCGTTACAAAATGGATACATTAACCGCTACAAATAGTACGTGGATCCCTATAAATACCCTTACCACAACTCATTTCAAACACTCCCCAATTTCTTTTCACCTTACCTTTCTTTCATTTTCTCTCATTTACAACTTCTTTCGTATGAGTAGAGGAGCTGAATAATACGATAAAATATGGTAACAAGTTTTTTAATTTTTTTTACAATACTTCTTTCCTTTCTATAAAATTTATTCTAACCATGTTTTTTCCAGATATTTCAGAGCTGTATCTCATTTTCATCTATTTTTCATACACAATTACATTATATTAGACAACATAATAATTCCTTTTTACCTACCTATCCTTAATAATATTATTAATATAAATTTTATACTAATCCAATTAAATTACATTTTTCCTTTTAATTTATTAATAAGTTAAACTATTGAATAATAAGCTAATTAAAATAGATAAAATAAACTATTTAATTTAATATTAAAAAAACAGAAACAAATGATCGTATATTTTTTAAAAAAATTTTAAATATTTGTAGCGGTTATTAAACCACTACTAAATAACGCGCCTTTTTAAAACTCAAATTAAATTTTTTGGCGCTAATTTTGAATTTCATGAAATTAGTAGCGGTTTTATAACCACTACAAATTTCATGAAATTCAAAATTAGTAGCGGTTTATTAACCGCTACAAAATAAAAAAATGTCATTTTTTTCTGCCTTCAAAATTTCAATTTTTTATATTTGTAGCGGTTATATAACCGCTACAAATATCTCTGAAAAAAATTTCGTTCATGAGGATGTTGTAGCGGTTGGATTGAACCGCTACAAAACTACTAGCAACATACGATTTAGTAGCGGTTTTACTAACCGCTACTAATGTTGTTTATAGCGGTTAAAACTGCTACTAATACCCATTTTTAACCGCTACTAAATCACGTTTTTTTTGTAGTGGTAGCGGTTATTATTGTAAAACCGCTACAAATATTATGTATATTTGTAGCGGTTTTTATTGTATAACCGCTACAAATGTGTATAAAGGCGGCAAAATCCAAAATTCAAATGTTGAGTATTTGTAGCGGTTTAACAATACAAACCGCTACAAATGTATACGTTTGTAGCGGTTATTATTGTAAAGCCGCTACAAATATTATGTATATTTGTAGCGGTTTTTATTGTATAACCGCTACAAACTTATATACATTTGTAGTGGTTTTTATTATAAAACCGCTACAAATACATATATGATTTCTTTTTTTTTTAGAAATATAAATAATATTGTTGCAATTAATTCACAAATTCAACAACACGGTCTAATTATATAAATATAATTATGGTAAACACAATAAGAATTTAAGTTTTGAAATACAAAATTATATGTATTTATTTACAAATGTTTCAAAAAAAAAAGATGTCCTAAACTAAGTAGCTGGGGGCTGATCATCTGGTACTCCCTCATGTGGGGCTCCCTCAAGTGCTGCTGGATCAGGCCTCTGGGCAGAGTGAACCACACCATCATCATCAGGAGGAGGAGGAGGAGGAGGAGGGACGACGTACCGAGGGATAGAGGGAACCTGTGGATGCTGCTCGTCCGGGAACAAGCGACTCCATGACCGCTCGAGCATGTTGTTCGCGATATCATGCCACTACGTCTGCTTAGTGTAGATCAAATCAGCGTGTAGCTGCATCTGTTGCAAATGCAGCTGGTGCATTTGCTGCTGCTGCTGCGACATCTACTGCGTCATCTACTACTCCAGATCTTACCGCATCTGCTCAATAATAGACTCGTCCCTCGGATGTCTGACCCCTTTAGAGCTACTAGCCTTATAGGTGGCGCTCCTGTCGTAGACCATGCTAGGTCTGGCACCTATCCCCATCCCCCGCATGCGTCCAGGGTGCTCAGCCTGACCCAGACCCGCCTTCAAAGGAGCTGTCGGGTCCACTGACCCCTATGACTCCTCGGCCTAGGTCTCTCGCACCTTAGCCTGCGACTGCTGCATCCGCTCTTGCCATTTTATGAAACAATTACTAATTAGCATTTTTCATTATTAAGTTGGTTTTATAAAAATTATAATAATAAAATTACTTACAATGGCCGCCTCTGCCTGCTGAGAGGTCGCGGTCCCGTCACGATATCTGTGTGTGATGGCGTACAACTCCCCATAGTCTGTCTGACGGTTCTCCTGCTGTGCCTTCTTCTCCTAAAACAATTACAAAATTCAATTAGTATTATAAAATAACCAGCTAAAATTCAGTGATATTTTGAAAAGTTACCAGCTCGCTGTAGGTGACAGCAAAGGTCTTCGATCCTGCTATGTGGTGGATCGTCTGTTGCCCACAGATCTTGGTGTTCCTCTGAGAAAGCTCCTGAAAAGAAAAACAATATTAAATGTATTAAAACAATAAAAAAAATTTAAAATTAATAAAGTTCAAATTAAATAGAATTAAATTGAAATTATAATTTAATAATTAACAATTACAAAATTATATATAAAGAATCTAATAAATACATTACCTGCCACTCAGGGCTCCTCCTGAACTGGACAAAACTCGCCCAGTCGTTCGGCGATACGCCGTCCGGGACGCTCTCAATCGGTTGCTCCATAGGCATTGTCTTGTCCTTATCCACGCTGTGGAAGAGACGGTTCCTGCTGTTCCTCCAGCCGTCACTTATCTTCAAGAGGGTGTACCTCTTTTGGTTGGCCCGGACGGCAAATCGCAGCTGTAAGAAAATTATTTAAATATCAATAATAACAAAAATCCTATTAAAAAATATTATTTAAATAGAATTAATTACAAAAATATTAATTACATACTATTAATTACCTGAACCACCTCCTCCCAAGCGAGGTCTTTCGGCCCCTTCAGAACGTGCCTCCACATCCTGAAGTGAAGGGGGAATCACATCCAATTCGTGGCCAGCTCGTTCAGGAAGTGGTTGAACAGGTGACCCCCATTGTCGATGGGCTGGTCTGTGCCCTCATTCCATAGCACTATAACTCGTAGTGTCCGGTCCATGCTATTCAGATCGGCCAAGTCCAGCCTCCTCGTTGACACGTTCCCTTGCGCATCTGCACAATTTACCGCACGTTAGATAAATTGTAATTCAAATTTAACATTTCGGATTTGAATAAAAAAATTTATTTACCTTGGACCTGCACCTCAAACCCAGTAGAGCGCGAAGACGACCCTCGCGGGTTGTTCTGCTCCCACGCCTCATCTTCGTCAAGGAACTGCTGTAATATCCTGATTTGTAATCAAGGATTAGTAGCTTCAAATGATGTAATTAATGTTAATTAAGCATATTTGAGTATATGTTGTGTGTTATGATATAAGGATGATTAGTGATGATTTTATGAGTCAAGAACCAATCAGGGGTAAAACGGTAAATTTACCAACTGTCTGGTTAGCTAATGATGAGAAAAACCCCTTAGTAATCAAGATCAATGGTTGAGATTGAAAGACCAAGGGGTGGAATTTGATGCAAGCAAGCTTAGGTGAAAGCATTGTGGGAAGAGTAAGATGATGCCAAGTGGCAAGCTTTGGACCATTGGATGAGTCAAAGTTTTCAAACACTCTTCTCTCTCCCTCTTAGTCGGTTTTTGCATGGGAAAAAGGAAAGAATGATCATCACCAACATCTCACCTTCTCTCTCCATTTCTTCCATTTTCGGCGGTGCAAGCTAAGGAAAGAGAAAGAGAAAAGCTTAAGTCTTGGTAAGTAAAGGTCTCCATATGCTTATATACCTTTCATTAATGTTGATCAAGAAGTTGAGAGCATTACTTCTATGATTTCAGAATTTCCATTGGTGGTGGTTGATTGTTTGGTAAATCTGAAAAGTGGTGGAATCAAAGTGTTGATTTCAGCAAGTTGAAGAGGTAGGTTTGTAATGCATTTTGATATATATGTCAAGATGTTTGCCTAATCAATGAAAATTCTGGAAATTTGACCTAATTAGGATGTTAATTGAAGGGTAGGTTTTGAGTAGAGTGTCACTGTTCATTTGGTCAGTTTTGACACTTGGGAGTGATTAGAATTTGATTTGAAGTTGAATAAGGGAAGTTGTTAGAATGAGGTTTTGAGTGGTTTGATGATCTAGAGAGAGAATGTGTTGAATGGGTTGAATTTTGGATATTTTGGGTTGCCAATGGGTTCCTTGTGTTGAAATAAGTGATAATGAGACTTGGCACAAGTTTTAGGACCATTGGAGTTCATTTGGTGAATTTTGGAAAAGGTCACCAGTTGCTGCGTTCTGGTATCTGGTGTGATTTCTCGAGTGAGAGAAGAACTCACTCGAGCACAGGAAGAACATGCTCGAGTGAGCATGTTTGTGCTCGAGTGAGGGTGCCTTTTTGGTGCTGCGGGTGAGTGTCTCAGGGAATCACTCGTGAGTGATTGCCAAGAGTGCGCCTGGCACTCGCGAGCATTGGGAGATCACTCGAGCACAGGTGTTGTGCTCGAGTGAATCTGTGGTCTGGGAGTTGGGGTGCTCTCGGGCAGACACTCGCTGCCTTGTGCTCGCGAGCACTGAGGGGCAGTGCTCGAGCACAGGTGTTTGTGCTCGAGTGTTGGAGAAGGAAGAGGTTAAGAGATGCTCTCGGGTTGTCACTCGTAGGCCTCACTTCCGTGGTTCTCGAGTGTGCTCGGGATCTCTGCTCGAGCACAGCCTTTTGTGCTCGAGTGAGAGTGTAGGTTGGTCGCGGGAGTTGCTCTCGGGCAAGCACTTCCTGCGTCTCACTCGCGAGTGAGGGGGAGTTGTGCTCGAGCACGGCCTTCTGTGCTCGAGTGAGGGGTGCGAGTGAGGGGTCCAAAAATCAGATCTTAGCTTTCTAAAGAGGGATCTTTGGGGATAGTTATCCCAACCCTTTAGGCATATGTTTAGGCATATTATGGCTATCTAAAGAGTCCGAATGAATACCAACTTAGAGTGTTATTGAAGTAAGAACTTGGAAAAGGAAATTAACCAAATGTCCCTATTTTGATTATAGGATTTGATATCTGCTATCCTCGTGAGCCTACTGTGCCCAGAGACATCAGGAAAGGATCAGGTAGTGACTTTTCTTTCGTACCATTTGTGATGCATCGTATGTGTGTATTTTCATTGCTTTGCGATAAGTTCGTATGCTGCGACTTATGTGGATATATGTGAGCACCGTCAGTCCAATAGTCCCTGAGTAGCTAACAACGGTTCGGATAAAGACTGTGTCTTTCCGGCGGAGAAAGGGGATGAGGATGAGGTGTGATTATGTGACATGAAAGCCGAGAGGCTGATTGTGGGCCGAAAGGTCGGTTATGAGCCGAAAGGCTATTTGTGAGGCTGACGAGCCGTTTGTGAAGCCGGATAGCTATGTGCTATAAGGCTATATGTATGCACTGCCACGCCAATAGTTCCTGAGTAGCTAACAACGGTTCGGGTTAGGCAGTGTGCCTTCCCGGCGGAGAAAGGGGAGGAGGCTGGAGTGTGATATGTGTTGCTGCTGTATGATGATTTACTTACATGCTATGTACTTATGTGTGGTATAAATGCTTAGTTACTACTGGGATTCTTTAGAATCTCATTCTTTCCTTTAAACTAACCTTTCAGACAGGGCGACTGGCTCCAAGGAGAAGCGCGTGACCCGAAGTGGTTAGAGTTTCTTAAGGACATTAGTATAGTTTTGTTGGTTTATTCATTTTGGATAGGGATTACTGTATTATGTTTTGGAGATGTATATAGTTTGAAATACTTGGTTGTAATCCCTAAACAGGATTTGGAATTCTAGGTATGTAGTGAACCCGGGGGTTGCCGGGAGTTTGGTTATACACTCTGTTATTCGTAAATGTATATAAACTGCGCAGGTGATTATATTCGATAAATTGAACTTGAGACTGGAAGAGGAATGAAGTTTTGAAAATTTCGTAAAGTCCCTACTACTAGAGGGAAGTTTAAATGAGTTTTAAACCATACGACGGTCTCTAATCTAATTTAATTACCTAATATCGAGTTATAATCACGTGTTTAAAAGCAGGGTGTTACATTTTGGTATCAGAGCCAGGTTCCTGGCAAGGGTAGAGTTTGCTAGGATAGATCCCTTAGTTGGTTTAGGGATAAAAGATTGTTTGTGAATGATTGTTATGTGTGCACATATATGTTTAAATGATTTGGATACATATAAGTTTTGTGACCATATGTGCATACTGTCTCTGCTGAATTAATGGGGTAAGTTGCTTGTAGAATGAAGAAAACCAGAGGACGCCCCAAAATTCCGCGTGTAGACCCCGTGGTGGAGGTTGATAATGAAAACCCACCAGATCCTATGCATGAGTTGATGAGTCTAATCAAGGATCAGCGGGACATGATCACTGAGCTAAGGGACGAGCTCAGAGCAGAGAAGGCAAAGAATAAAGAAGTTCCGGTTCAGTCCATTCCGGAGGAAACTCAAGAAGGAACTCGACATGAGGATACTGCTGAGGGATCGGCACGACCTCTAGAATCCCCACCTCGTGCTACCTTGAATCCGGAATCATATGGGATGCCACCCAGGGAGGAAAAAGACCTTCAGTATTGGGTCACCCGATTCTGTAAGCATTTGCCTCCGGCGTTCAGAGGGAGGTTTGATCCTCAAGTGGCAGAAGATTGGCTGAATCGTCTGGAAAAGATATTTGAGGTTCTCGGATGTCCGGATGAAGTGAAGCCACGGTTGGCCGTCTACAAGCTCGAAGGGGATGCAGATCGTTGGTGGCGGAATATCGCCTCAACATTGAAGAACAATGAAACACCACTGACTTGGGAGTTGTTCTTGTAAGAATTCAACGAGAAGTATTTCCCGAAGTCAGTCCAGCTTGAAAAGGAGACAGAATTCCTTAATATCAGGCAAGGGGACACGGAGAGTTTTGATGACTACTTGTCCCGATTCATCCGCCTGTCCCGGTATTCCTCCTATCTCCGGTACAAGGATGACGGAGAATGGAGCTCAGATATGCTTATTCGTGGTCTGAGACGAGAGTTGAGGAAGCGATTGGTTACTCACCGATTTAAGAAGTTCAATAAGGCTGTGGAGCAATGTCGAATCACGGAAAACAACTTGAGAGAGGTGTACCCTAACAAAGCTATTGGCCACCGCAGTGAGCCTAGTAAGGGTAATGTTCCTCAGAAGCGTAAAGGCCAAGGATCATCTTCATTCAAGGGTGGTGATAAGAAGCCCTATCAGCCTGGAGGTCGTGAACCTCAGAGATTTGCAACCGAGTGGAAATGTCGTCGCTGTAACAAATCACATTACGGCCAGAATTGTCAGGGAAAGATGATTTGTTTTAACTGCAAGCGGCCAGGACATCTTTCCAGAGATTGTCAACAACCACGAGTGGAGCAAAGGCCGAAGACACAGGGTCGAGTGTTTGCAATGACCCATGAGGAGGCTCGTAGATCTCCTGAGATGATACAAGGTAAAATCTCCCTAAATGGCTATCTATTACAAGCATTGTTCGACTCGGGTGCCAGTCATTCCTTTATTGCGTATGATTGTGTAAAACGCCTGGGTATGCATGTGCATAAGTTACCATTTGATTTGGTAGTATCGACTCCGATGGGTGTTAAGGCCTTAACCACAGAAGTTTGTCTGAATTGTGTTATAACTGTGGAAGGGCGTCAGTCTGTTGTAGATTTGATTTGTTTGCCGCTTTACCAGTTGGAAGTTATTTTGGGTTTTGATTGGTTAACGGCAAATAACGTATTACTTGATTGCGGGAATAAGAGGATAGTATATCCTGTTTCTCAAAGGGCTGAAGTTGTAGGTGCATGTATGAATTTTCTTTCTACAGCTAAAGCTGAGAGATATATTGAAAAGGGTTGCCAGGGGTATATGGTATTCTTCTCCATTCAGGGGGAAACTGGTGAAACCTTGAGTAATATACCCGTGGTAAATGAATTCCCTGAGGTGTTTCCGGATGACCTTAGCGGATTGCCTCCTGAGAGGGAAGTTCAGTTCCCGATTGACATTGTACCTGGAGCTGGTTCTATTTCGAAACCCCCATATCGTATGGCCCCAAACGAGATGGCGGAACTAAAGAAACAAATAGAAGATTTGCTTGAGAAAGGATTCATTAGACCCAGTGTATCGCCTTGGGGAGCTCCAGTGTTATTCGTAAAGAAGAAAGATGGAAGCCTTCGGTTGTGTATCGATTACAGGGAATTGAACAAGGTTACTATTAAGAACAAGTACCCACTTCCCCGGATCGATGACTTGTTGGATCAACTCTCTGGATCGTGTGTATTCTCAAAGATTGATCTAAGGTCAGGGTATCATCAGCTGCGAGTAAAAGCGGAAGATATTCCGAAAACTGCTTTCAGGACCCGGTATGGTCATTATGAGTTTTTGGTAATGCCATTTGGGCTAACCAATGCGCCTGCGGTTTTCATGGATTACATGAACCGTATCTTTCGGCAATATCTGGATCAGTTTGTTGTGGTGTTTATCGATGACATTCTGATATATTCCAAAAGCAAGGAAGAGCATGAGCATCATCTGAGAATTGTATTGAATATTTTGTGTGGAAAGCAACTATACGCGAAGTTGAGTAAATGCGAATTTTGGCTATCGGAAGTGAGATTCCTAGGCCATGTTATCTCGCAAGAAGGGGTCTCTGTGGATCCCAGTAAAGTGGAAGCAGTACTAGATTGGAAGAGGCCAGAATCTGTGGCAGAAGTACGCAGTTTTCTGGGTCTTGCCGGGTACTATCGGAGATTCATTCAGAATTTCTCTCGTATTGCGTTGCCGATGACCAAGCTCACGAGAAAGGATCAGCCGTTTGTGTGGGACGATAAATGCGAAAATTGTTTTGTGGAGCTGAAGGAGAGGTTGACGTCGGCACCTGTGTTGATTTTGCCCGATCCCAGTGTGACATATGTTGTGTACTCTGATGCCAGTGGGCAGGGATTAGGGTGTGTCCTTATGCAGCAGGGACGTGTGGTGGCCTACGCCTCTCGACAGCTCAGACCTCATGAATTGAATTATCCCACTCATGATCTGGAGCTTGCGGCCATTGTGTTTGCTTTGAAAATCTGGCGTCATTACCTGTATGGTGTGACTGTGGAACTGTACTGCGACCACAAGAGTCTCAAGTATTTATACGATCAGAAAGAACTGAATATGAGACAGCGTCGTTGGATGGAATTGCTTAAGGACTATGACCTGGAAATCAAATATCATCCGGGTAAAGCCAATGTAGTCGCTGATGCTCTGAGTCGAAAGACTGTGCTCGTTGCAGCTATGATGATACGAGAGGAGAAATTGATTGAAGATTTTCGTGATTTGAATTTGACGAACCAAATCATCTGTGCCAATTACACTGTTTCCCAGGAGGAAAGTGATCTAAAAGCTGAGATTGAAGAAGCTCAGAGGCAAGATGACTGGATACAGCGAAATCTGATTCGGATTGAACGGGGAGAAGTCCCGGGTTATGATTTGTCGCCTAGAGGATTGGTTCGCTATCAGAATAGAGTCTGCGTTCCACTCAAGGCGGAGTTGCCACAAAAGATTCTAGATGAGGCGCATAAGAGCCAGTACACTCTTCATCCTGGTATGACCAAGATGTACCATAACCTGAAATCTGTGTATTGGTGGCCGGGTTTGAAGAGTGATGTGACCAAGTATGTGGCGAGATGCCTCACTTGTCAGAAAGTGAAGATCGAGCACCAAAGACCACCTGGTTTGCTCCAGAGTCCTGAGATTCCCGAATGGAAATGGGAAAGTGTGACTATGGACCTTGTGACGGGATTGCCCAAGATCAGAAATTACGATGCGATCTGGGTAATTGTGGATCGGTTAACGAAGTCGGCGCACTTCATACCAATCAATGCTGGTTATTCTCCTGACAAACTAGCAGAGATTTATGTTCGTGAGATCGTGAAACTCCATGGTGTTCCTAAGAATATCATTTCTGATCGAGACCCACGATTTACTTCGAGGTTCTGGAAAGCATTGCATAAAGCTTTGGGAACTCAATTGAGATTTAGCACGGCTTATCATCCACAGACGGATGGGCAGTCAGAAAGGACAATCCAGACGCTGGAAGACATGTTGCGAGCCTGTGTTCTCGACTTTAAAGGAAGTTGGGATCGCTTTCTTCCACTAGCGGAATTTGCCTACAACAATAGCTATCATGCGAGCATTCAGATGGCTCCGTATGAAGCATTGTATGGAAGACGGTGTCAATCGCCTTTGTGTTGGAACGAGCTATCCGAAAGGAAGTTATACGGACCAGATTTGGTTGATCAGACCTCAGCACAGATTCAGATTATTCGAAGGAGGTTACTTGCAGCGCAGAGTCGACAGAAAAGCTATGCTGACAAGAGGAGACGACCTCTAGAGTTTGAGGCTGGGGATCATGTGTTCTTGAGAGTATCACCAGTTACGGGCGTTGGGCGAGCTATCAAGAGGAAGAAGCTAAGCCCGAGGTATATAGGTCCTTTTGAGATCCTTGAGAGGATTGGGCCTGTCGCATACCGAGTAGCGCTACCCCCAAGTTTGAGCAGACTTCATGATGTGTTTCACGTTTCCCAACTGAAGAAGTACCAACCAGACCCATCCCACATAGTTGAGTATGAGAATGTTGAGCTTCAAGACAACTTCACATATGCGGTGGAGCCAGAGCAGATCATTGACCGGGAGGAGCGACGGCTCAGACACCGAAGCATTCCATATGTGAAGGTGGTCTGGAAGGGAATGACTCCGAGCGAGGCAACTTGGGAAGCGGAGGAAGATCTGCAGAGAAGATATCCGGAGTTTATGACTCAAGTAATGTAACAATTTCGAGGACGAAATTAAATTTTCGGGGGGAGAATTGTAATATCCTGATTTGTAATCAAGGATTAGTAGCTTCAAATGATGTAATTAATGTTAATTAAGCATATTTGAGTATATGTTGTGTGTTATGATATAAGGATGATTAGTGATGATTTTATGAGTCAAGAACCAATCAGGGGTAAAACGGTAAATTTACCAACTGTCTGGTTAGCTAATGATGAGAAAAACCCCTTAGTAATCAAGATCAATGGTTGAGATTGAAAGACCAAGGGGTGGAATTTGATGCAAGCAAGCTTAGGTGAAAGCATTGTGGGAAGAGTAAGATGATGCCAAGTGGCAAGCTTTGGACCATTGGATGAGTCAAAGTTTTCAAACACTCTTCTCTCTCCCTCTTAGTCGGTTTTTGCATGGGAAAAAGGAAAGAATGATCATCACCAACATCTCACCTTCTCTCTCCATTTCTTCCATTTTCGGCGGTGCAAGCTAAGGAAAGAGAAAGAGAAAAGCTTAAGTCTTGGTAAGTAAAGGTCTCCATATGCTTATATACCTTTCATTAATGTTGATCAAGAAGTTGAGAGCATTACTTCTATGATTTCAGAATTTCCATTGGTGGTGGTTGATTGTTTGGTAAATCTGAAAAGTGGTGGAATCAAAGTGTTGATTTCAGCAAGTTGAAGAGGTAGGTTTGTAATGCATTTTGATATATATGTCAAGATGTTTGCCTAATCAATGAAAATTCTGGAAATTTGACCTAATTAGGATGTTAATTGAAGGGTAGGTTTTGAGTAGAGTGTCACTGTTCATTTGGTCAGTTTTGACACTTGGGAGTGATTAGAATTTGATTTGAAGTTGAATAAGGGAAGTTGTTAGAATGAGGTTTTGAGTGGTTTGATGATCTAGAGAGAGAATGTGTTGAATGGGTTGAATTTTGGATATTTTGGGTTGCCAATGGGTTCCTTGTGTTGAAATAAGTGATAATGAGACTTGGCACAAGTTTTAGGACCATTGGAGTTCATTTGGTGAATTTTGGAAAAGGTCACCAGTTGCTGCGTTCTGGTATCTGGTGTGATTTCTCGAGTGAGAGAAGAACTCACTCGAGCACAGGAAGAACATGCTCGAGTGAGCATGTTTGTGCTCGAGTGAGGGTGCCTTTTTGGTGCTGCGGGTGAGTGTCTCAGGGAATCACTCGTGAGTGATTGCCAAGAGTGCGCCTGGCACTCGCGAGCATTGGGAGATCACTCGAGCACAGGTGTTGTGCTCGAGTGAATCTGTGGTCTGGGAGTTGGGGTGCTCTCGGGCAGACACTCGCTGCCTTGTGCTCGCGAGCACTGAGGGGCAGTGCTCGAGCACAGGTGTTTGTGCTCGAGTGTTGGAGAAGGAAGAGGTTAAGAGATGCTCTCGGGTTGTCACTCGTAGGCCTCACTTCCGTGGTTCTCGAGTGTGCTCGGGATCTCTGCTCGAGCACAGCCTTTTGTGCTCGAGTGAGAGTGTAGGTTGGTCGCGGGAGTTGCTCTCGGGCAAGCACTTCCTGCGTCTCACTCGCGAGTGAGGGGGAGTTGTGCTCGAGCACGGCCTTCTGTGCTCGAGTGAGGGGTGCGAGTGAGGGGTCCAAAAATCAGATCTTAGCTTTCTAAAGAGGGATCTTTGGGGATAGTTATCCCAACCCTTTAGGCATATGTTTAGGCATATTATGGCTATCTAAAGAGTCCGAATGAATACCAACTTAGAGTGTTATTGAAGTAAGAACTTGGAAAAGGAAATTAACCAAATGTCCCTATTTTGATTATAGGATTTGATATCTGCTATCCTCGTGAGCCTACTGTGCCCAGAGACATCAGGAAAGGATCAGGTAGTGACTTTTCTTTCGTACCATTTGTGATGCATCGTATGTGTGTATTTTCATTGCTTTGCGATAAGTTCGTATGCTGCGACTTATGTGGATATATGTGAGCACCGTCAGTCCAATAGTCCCTGAGTAGCTAACAACGGTTCGGATAAAGACTGTGTCTTTCCGGCGGAGAAAGGGGATGAGGATGAGGTGTGATTATGTGACATGAAAGCCGAGAGGCTGATTGTGGGCCGAAAGGTCGGTTATGAGCCGAAAGGCTATTTGTGAGGCTGACGAGCCGTTTGTGAAGCCGGATAGCTATGTGCTATAAGGCTATATGTATGCACTGCCACGCCAATAGTTCCTGAGTAGCTAACAACGGTTCGGGTTAGGCAGTGTGCCTTCCCGGCGGAGAAAGGGGAGGAGGCTGGAGTGTGATATGTGTTGCTGCTGTATGATGATTTACTTACATGCTATGTACTTATGTGTGGTATAAATGCTTAGTTACTACTGGGATTCTTTAGAATCTCATTCTTTCCTTTAAACTAACCTTTCAGACAGGGCGACTGGCTCCAAGGAGAAGCGCGTGACCCGAAGTGGTTAGAGTTTCTTAAGGACATTAGTATAGTTTTGTTGGTTTATTCATTTTGGATAGGGATTACTGTATTATGTTTTGGAGATGTATATAGTTTGAAATACTTGGTTGTAATCCCTAAACAGGATTTGGAATTCTAGGTATGTAGTGAACCCGGGGGTTGCCGGGAGTTTGGTTATACACTCTGTTATTCGTAAATGTATATAAACTGCGCAGGTGATTATATTCGATAAATTGAACTTGAGACTGGAAGAGGAATGAAGTTTTGAAAATTTCGTAAAGTCCCTACTACTAGAGGGAAGTTTAAATGAGTTTTAAACCATACGACGGTCTCTAATCTAATTTAATTACCTAATATCGAGTTATAATCACGTGTTTAAAAGCAGGGTGTTACAACTGCTCCATCTCCCTGATATCAATCGGGATCTCGAAGTCCTCGTTCGCCTCATAGTCCTCGACGTTGATATCTCCCTCCCCCAAATGAGGCAGCTCTGGTGGGGGGATCGTCTGCGGTGCCTGTGGTAGGACCGACTCCTGTGGGGGGATGGGCTGAAATGCTGTCGTCGCCCTTCCTCCATGTTGCCCCCACCTTCTACCCCCTGCTCTACTGATACCACCCCGTAAAATAGGTCTAGGGACCTCAGGCGCCTTCCCTCTATCCTCTCTTGAAGCCATATCAACTACAATAATGAAATAATGCAGCAAAAACTCTTTCACAGACGTCAGAATGCTCAAATCTTAAAAGAAAACACTTAGAAAACTTTAGGAAACAAAATGGCTAAACAGAAAAATGAAGGGGGGCGTGCTTTTATAGAGTAGGAATTTACAGCGGTTTCTGAAATAACCGCTACATTAACTGCTACAGACGGAAAACATTTGTAGCGGTTCTATAAAAACGGCTACAAAATTACAAAACATTTCAAGTTCAGTAGCGGTTATGTATATAACCGCTAAAAAACTTGAGACTATTGAAATTCTGTAGCGGTTACAACTTTATAACCGCTACAAATACGCGACGTTTGTAATTTTGTAGTGGTTTACAGTGATGAACCGCTACAAATAAACGCTACACTATTGGCGCGTCTCAATCGCGCCAATTGGCGGCAATGTTGTAGCGGTTTTTATTTATTAACCGCTACAATGTTACCGCTACAAATTTTTGGCGTGAATTTCACACCATTTTTGTAGCAGTTATTTATAATTAACCGCTACAAAAATGTTGCCAAGCTGTCGTGCCACTTGGCGCGAAGCTTGCCGCTGCAAATTTGTAGCGGTTTAGGTTAAAACCGCTACAAATGTTAATATTTGTAGCGGTTTTTTGTAACCGCTTCAATGTCACCGCTACAAAATACCATTTTTTTTTGTAGTGTTTGTCAGTTCACGCCACCACCAACTTTTGAGTTTGGCTTCGTCGGTGGCTCCACTCCTTTCTTTTTCCTAGTAATTCCTCAAATCCCCTCCTTTACATTCTTGGGCTGTTATGTCTTTGTGGAAATTTGAATGCTTGCATATATTTTGTTCAGCAATGAGGGAAGTTTAGATACTAAAATTCCAAATTTCAAAGTTTCCTTTTAATCCACTTTATAGAGTTTGGGTGTTTTACTTGCTAATGCTTCATATTCCAATCATTATCCTCTTGCTCTCACTCTGTTTTAAAATTTAGCTATTTAGTCTGTGCGAGTATTTGATTATTATCCTCCTTAGTGATTATTTCTTATATGTTATAATAAGAATAAAAAATATATGCTCTAAATTTTATCCTTTTTAGTATAAAATGATAGAATCTAAAATCAAAATGAGGATAAACCAAGCATGTAATTAAATCTCTATACGCTGCTAAATTCATTCCTTACAATGTTGATGTGGATGGGTTTAAATTTTGACAAGTATAATTTCTTGCAACAAAATATGGATCAAATTAAAACTCGATTGATATAACAAGTTATCCTTTGTGATTTAAATTTTTTAACCAGTTCACTTGTGTGATGTAATATGAATGCAAGCATGAAATAAAGAGGGACAAAATAAATGAAAAACAGAAGGATAAAGCAAGCATTCAACACCTTCATGTTATTTTTCCTGTGCATCTAGTGCTTGTTTATGTTAGTTTTCAATTAAATCCAATGCCCTAATATTTATAGGGTAACATCAGGATGGTATATGTTACCTTAGGCAAGAAAGAGTGAAATGAGAAGAGAAAGAAGAGTTTGGAGGGTGATAAGATAAGGGAAGGAGGGATGATGCATATAACTTGAGGAGGAGGGAATATGTAGGGGCGTAGTAGCTAGCTATGATAAGTTGGAAGGTGACCTTTCTTGTGTGATAAATAAATAAAAAAAATAGGGGGATGGAGGCACATGAAAAAGAGAGGGATAGATGCAAGTTGGAGTAATAAAATATAATAAAGATCAGAGGGACTACTTGTTAAACTATGGTCTTTTTTATATGGGGAAGGGACCAAATAAGGGGGGGGGAGAGGGAAGGAAGAAGGTACATTAACAAAAGTGGGGTAAATACATAAACTATAAAAAGTAAAAGAAAATTTTAAACAAGTATATATATGTGCAATCTCAACAAATCTTATTAAAGAAGGGCAATGTAAGTTATTAGTTATCAATTAATTTAAAAAAACTGAACCTAATTAAAAATAATTATTTGAGGATAAAATATAATTTACTTGGTCAAAATTGTTTTATTTAGAACCCCTCATCCAAGCTAAATGGTTATATACAATAGTAAGAATCTCCGATATAGAAACATTTAATGTTGAATAGTAGTGAACCAATAAGATATTCCATTCATTATTCTTAAAGAGTTCTTATGGAATTGCCCTTCCAAGGCATTGAAAGTGGTCTTTGACAAGACCAGCGCTTAACTTATGATGTGTGTCTATATGTGTAGATTTGATTTAACTATTTGACATTGTCAGATTTAAATATTGTCAAGCTTTTGAAGGCGTTTTATGCATTTAGAGGGACTTAAAATTGCACAAGCACAAAGTTTCCAAGAGTTAGAAGATTGCATCAGAGAGACGATTGACTTCAATTGCCTATAGGTCAGTGTCTTAGATGATTCAAACTTTTATTTCCTTATGTAGTGTCTTGTTTTATACCTTGTGGGAAATGTTGTTGTCTATGAGGCTTATAGTTCCAAGGCTCTTGAATCTATTTGGGTAGCACTAATATATACTAATGTTAGAGTTCAGTGCTTATTAATTGGGTTGTTGTTTGAATTTTTGGATGTCTTACCTTTTGCAGAAAAGCTGCTGAAATTTTTAAATGAGTAAGGCATCCCTTTTCTTGAACCATATTCATATCATATGACAATTGGTCTAAAATCGAGTATTGTTGAAAATGGCATAGGTGGTAGTAAAATGGATCACCGTTGGATGAATGCTTTGAGAACTAGTGAAGAATATGAGAATAAGGTGGAAGAGTTTATTGTATAGTGCCCTCGCCAATCAGGGAAAATTGAGTGCGGCTTCTATGTTTTACTATATATGTATAACATATATCATTTTTAGTGGCCTTACTACCAATTTTGAATAGGTGATCATTTCTTGATTCTCAATTGAATTTCATATTTGTTCTTGTAATTGAATTGTTAGTTATTTCATTCAATTGATTGGTTTATGTTAACATATTCTCCATTTTGCGTATAGATTTTTGGTAATCAGGACGCCTACTCAAACGAAGACATTAATTTGATCTGAGACCTTTTGTCAGGCCATCTTCTACAACACATAGAGGGTAATGATGTATATAGGTTTTTTTACATAGTGCAGTGGTTTTGTACATACAGTGCTATATTAAATTTGCATATTCGAATACTTTTTGTCCTATTACTTTCATAGTTTCTTATTTACAAATACTTTGAATTTGTTAAAGCATTATCATAGAGAACACTTTGGAAAATGATGATAAAGCATAGAGGTTTCATGGAAGCATGTCATCTCTTTGGCCATATGATTGTCATGATTTACATTGAAAGTTAAAGTTTTAACATTAAAATGATGTTATGATGATATATGCACTATATATGTCATGATAGAACTTTGAAGATTCAAAATATAATTGTTTGGGTTGATGGTTTTCCAATGGCATTGGTGATTGTAAGGAGTAAAACGTACATATAAAAAAAAACATATAGTTACAATGGCTGTTTTCCTTGAAAGCAGTCATTGTAACTGTTGTATCTTTGAGATTCAATGACTGTTTTACTAAAAAAAGTCGTTGTATCATACTTACAACGACTGTTTTTAATAAAACAGTCATTGTATCTCAAGACTTATAACAATTACTTTTTAAAACAGTAATTGTAAGTTTGTTACCACGACTGTTTAACAACAGTCATGTTTTCCTGAACTTTCAAAGACACTCACATAAATGTCTCCCTGAAAACAGTCATCTAAAGGGTATAAAAACGGATGTTAAAAGTGTCTTCTATAGTAGTGGCTGCCTGATGAATTTAACTGCAATAGCATTTTAGGGGACCCTTTTAAAATTATCATAAGTATTTTTACATCCAAAGTTTGTTTATGGTGTCACTAGTGCTTTTTGAAAAAGATAAAAGGGCATTTTTTATCCATTATCCTCACTATGTTTAGTAAGAAGATTGACCAAATGGTCGACATAGAGGAACTTAGTGGAAGTGACATTTTAGGGTTATTTTGTGATCATCATAGATATTTTTGCATCCAAAATTTATTTATGGTGCCATTAGCTCTTTTAGAAAAATAAATAGAGGGTATTTTTGCTTCTTTACCCTTTAATTTAATGAAGTGACTTATATTAAAGACATAAAAAATCTCTTTCCATCTTATAAAGAGGACTACGGAGGATCTCACTACGCATACAAGTTCTTTTCTTGTTCATTTGATCAAGATTATTGATTTGACACAACCTTAGCTGCCTTGGTGTCAAATCACAAATTTACCACGAATTAAAATGCAATATAATACAAACAATTCAGGATCATTCTCTTTTCAAGGAGTCTTTTTTTTTTAAATTCCCTAGGTTAAACTAAGTGCTAAAAACATGGTTAGAAAAAAGGTTTTGAAATTGGTTTTATCTAAACTAAAATTCATGAAATAAATTTATTTCTAATCGTTTTGGTATTTTTTGAAAATAATGAAGAATGGATTAAAAGGGGTTATATGATGAATGCTCTTGCCAATAAAGAAAGTGGCTATCCTTACTCAAAAAGATTATGGAAGTTAAAACTTTATTAAATCTCAAGAAAAACCTCAAGATAACACTTGAGTCCAATATTCTCAATTAATAGTAGTTCCTACAAACATATCTAACTACTACTTCTTGAGATATTGTTTAAAACCGCTTAATATGTATTTGAAATTGGAATGATGTAATATAAGTCTTCTTAGTTTTTAGTGCTAAACAGCCCTTCAAAGGCTCAAATCAACCACATTAACTAGATAATAACATGCTAATTAATATAATATAATTGCAACCACAAAGAAATTCAAACACATAATCTTCGCACTACAAATTCCAATTCCAACTACAATGATCAATCCACGTGAAAAACATAATTGCAATCCAAGTTTCTCAACTAAATAATGATAAACATAAACAAGGAAATCAATACATAGTCTAAACATAAGATTGAACCAAAGAACTCACCTATTGAATAACAAATGCTCAAGCCACAATCTCCATAAGCAAGCAACAACAAGAATTAGCTACACAACCATTAATACACCTAATCAGAGCTGTAAAACTGAAATCTCCATAAGGCAAGAGTAACAACTGAATCTAAACATTGAGAGGGAAGAATCCATCAATCTTGAAACCAAGACAGAGGCCATGGAAAAGGAGAAAGATGGTGATCTTTGGTAGTGGTAGGGTAACCGGAGAAGAGATATATGACGACAGCTCCAATGGTGGTGGTTGATGCTCTTAGTGACAATGGAAGAGGAATGGTGAAGAAGAAAAAATGGACACGGTGGTAGAAAGAGAGAGAGAGAGAACTTCAACAGTCTTGGAAGCTTTCCTTCCAATGTCCAAGTGTCCCGAAGAAGAAGCTAATCCTAGCTTGCAGTGCAACTAGTATGTTTGAACATGTCTATTGTCTCTCTTGTCTCTGAAAGCTCTCCACAATTTGGCAATTCTGAGTTTTGAGATTCACAACGATGCACGGTGGTGGTGTAAAGCAAAAGGAAGGTCACTGAAGGAGCCACAAAGGTCGGGTACTCTAGTTTGATTCGATTCTGAGCTCTCCCAACTTGATCGTAAGCTTTTGGTGTTATCTTATGGTCATTGTTCCTTCTTTGTCGAAAAGAAGAAGAAGAATAAGCTTGGTTGCGTTTTGACCAGGGACCAATATACAAACTTTAAAAGTTTATAGAGGGACTAAAGTGCACATTTTTGAAACAATTGTGCGGAGGAAGGAGGGAAGATTTTCCACTTGCAAACTGGTCTTTGAACTAAGGTAAGTTTCTTAATTCTTCTCCCATCTTCATTATCTTTGATGGTGGCCCTTTATAGAGTTGATGATGGTTGAAATCTATTTGGTAGGGGAGAAACAACAATAAGATGGAATAATGTTAGCTAGAGGTAGGTTAAAGTTTGTAACCATGATACCACTGATATTGCGATTCGCAACCTTAATTAATTATCATTGTACACTATATATTGGGTTAAAATTTTAGTATCAGGATTTTCCCAGATTTCACCTTTTCTCCTATGTACCATCGGTACTAGAGTGAAGATTCTTGGGAATGTTGAAGGGTGAAGATAAATGTCTCAAAGCACAACTAGAATGCTTGAATTCCAAAGCTGAGCGTCAACATGCCTATATGCGAGAGGACATGAAGATTCTGTGTTTACAGCTCCATGAGTTGCACAATGTAAACAGGCGTATATCGATCCAGATAGGCGAGTTGAGAGGAGTCAAAGTTCCTTCTGTAAAGCAAGGTGATGAGATTGCAATCCTAACTGAAGAACTATCACCAACTATTATGGAACCAAATCATGATGTTGAAGTGTCTTCACCTGCACCTGTCCTACATGCTAATGGTTTGTAATAATAAGCAAGTATTCATTACCCAATTTAGTTCATATAAGCACAAGATATGAAAAGATATAGAGTAAGGATTAGATATCACCATAATTCTTCTTGTCCTTGCGATAGCTTGCTTGGTTTTGGTGGAATTGATTTTCCTCCTTTGCATCCTCAGTACCAAAATCCAAACTCCACAACTCAGCATCATCAAGATATGAACTTGTTTTCATGTTGCTATAGTCTTGAGAAACCATTTTCTTATCGAACTGTATAAATTTCTTTTCTTCATGGTATCCAACATTGATTGGATCCATTTCTTGTTAGCTTGTAGGAATCAAGATAAAATTCACATGCTTTAAGAATATAATCAATTCGAGACAATTGAGCAAAATGAATTAAACATGTCTTTATGCATAAAAGAAATTTTTTCTTTTCAAATCATTATATATGCATAAAGAATTAACCTGTTGAGAAAAATCAATCCTCCAAATATCTAAGGCAAAGGTACATAATGATAAAGCCTCTTATGCTATTGTTTGTAATATTTGTTGAGATTTTATATTTTGGAACCTTTATGCCTTTTGGAAGTTGATGCTTGTGATTTTAGACTTTTTCTAAATGCAAAAGATATTCTTTGAATTATAACTTAAAATATGGCACATTATATATCCATGGAAAGCTCTTTAAGTCTAGTTTCATATGGCACTAGTTTTGTCTCAATCTGATATGTGTTTTGAGAGTTATATCAAAATACCGAACCTTGTTATAGTAAAAGATGCTGATTCATTTGTCAACTTCAACAGATCATATCTCTCTCATCTGAACTCTTTTGAATGTGATCTTGGTGTCCATAGTTTGTTTTGGGAGTCTAGTTTCATATACCACTAGTTTTAGATCAATCCGATGTGTGGTTAAAGAGATATGCCCAACATACCAAACCTCTATCCTGACACATGAAAAACATAGTGCCATTACTTGAGTGGTCACCGAGTAATCTTCAAGTAACTTTGCAGATTACTCGAGTAGCCTCGAGTAATCACCTCTAAAATGAGGCAGTGCCATATTACTCAAGTAATCATCCCCGGAGGTACTATAACTTCCGTATACATCATTTTAGCTTCATATTAACCTATTCCAACTTTCGTTTGACTATAGAAACCTCCGATATCACTTCTAATAGCTTGGATCTTGATATTCTCATGTGATCTTGCAAGTTCTTTCTTCAATATCTTTCTTCTTGTTTTGTCACTTGATGATCATTCTTCATAACCCAACTAGATATCTTCTTGAATTGATTATCATTCTTCATAACCCAATTAGATGTCTTCTTGAATATCTTCAATCTTCTTCAATCTTTGCTTGATATTCCCATTAGTTCTTGCAATGCCTTCTTTCTTCAATCCCTTGTCTCTTGATTTTCTTCTTGATGATCATTCTCCACATATGAGGCATTATAACATCAACCCACCATCGGGTTTATGTCTAATCTGCAAGATATACAACATTAAATATAGTAGTTAGTCAATGTAGAGAATAAGTATATCATACAAACTTTTTGCTCTTAATACTTGACATCTATATTTGACGTCATCAAAACTATTCATATCTAACAAACCTCACCTCCTCAACACGCTACACTGCCTAAGGTCACTCCTTTGTTGAATGGCCCACTCCAACAATACCTTGTTTGTTGGAAAGTTTTTCCAGACGCTCTTCAAGATTCAGCTAGTTATTCTTACCAAGGTTTAATCTTTCAGTATCTCATTTGTTGGAAAGGGTTGCCAGTTGGAAGCAATATGTTAGAGAATTTGCCAACCCTCTCGGCCAAATTTGTGCATCAATTTTAACTGGCAGGAGCCGAATCTTTCAAGTAAGGGAGAAATTGTGTGATGTGGGATAAGGAAATCTAGGGTTTAGTTAGGAGATCTAGAGTTCTCCATTATAATTATTAAATAATGATATTTATCTAGATTTAAATTTGAATTTTGAATTTAGGATTTCAATTTAAATTTTGAACTTTTATTTTATTATTGTTTTATTATTTCTATGGCTCTATAAATAGAGCTTAGGGTTTTATGTTGTAGGCATATTTTATTATTATTTTATTATTTCTAGGGCTCTACAAATAGAGCTTCGGGTTCTCTGTTGTAGGCAGCTTTGACTGATTGATTGAAGAAGAATTCTTTTCCCTCTAAATATTCTTTCTGCTCCCTCCATTTGTCTTATTCCCCCTCCTTCTTGCTGTCCTCCCTCCTCTAGTCTCTCTCCTCCCCTTTTCCCATCCTGTTTCACATCACTTTGACTCCTTCAGCTCCACATAATTTAGAAAAATTGAAATTGTATGCCCCCTTACGCCACAACAAGCTATGGGACTTGTAAAACTTGTAATATATTTCATAACGTTAGCACAAATTGGATCGAATGTTATAATATCACATATCAAATGTTTGCCATTGAGAAGGATAATGATTAATATTACCAAATTTTGTGGGAGAATGATACGGTGGCAATGTAGCATTATAATACTTAGCATATATGATTTTGACATAAGGATGAAGCTTTTGAAGATGATTTAGTTTAGCCTGAAGCCTCTCATTGAAGTATTCAATAAAGTTGTTTAACCATGTCAAGCAACCATATTCATCATAGTCATTCTTATTGTTGCTCTCAGACATTGTTAATAAGACTACACAACATCCTAGTGGGTAATTTCCAGGAACGACGAGAGTTTGAGCCCCTACATCTATTAAATCCCTGCAACCAAGAATATAATTGATGAGATCCTTGATGGAAAGAATTACTAGCTTTGGTCCTAAATATAAGATCCTTTAGAAATATTAAGCAAGCTAAATAAGTTATATTAAAATATTTATATTTATCGTTTTTACTCCAAAATAATTTTCTTGACTTATAAACCGTTATATAATCTAATGATATATGACATATGATATCATTAAGTAACTTATTCAGCTTTTTAATCTCTCTAAAAAAAATGTCAACTGGGTGTTATATTTAGGATTGGAAGAAGTATGACACAATACATACACAAATAGATGTATGTGTACGGGCCAAAGGTATTTGTTGCCCCTTGTCTATGCCCCTTTGTTGCCTTTGATCTCAGCTCTTCATTTAAGAGACATTTCACTAATCAAAACCATGTTGTTTTGATTAGGTTCGGGCTTGTGTTCTCAATTTGTGTAAATTTGAACTCATTGGTGGATTTGGACTGAGTGCGTGAATGAGCTATCAGTATTTACTCAATCAAAATAATGTCGCTTTGATTGTGAAAATTTTTCTAACCACTGGATTAATTCAAGGGATGGGATTAGTGGCATAAGAGAGGGTATTAGAGAAACAGCAACATATGGGCCTATATATATAGGTTTTCTAGTTGAGATGATTGCTCAGCTTTTCAAAAATCTTACACTTATTGTTGAAGAGATTGCATTAATCAAATGAGGCACGTAAGTTTTGATCTTTGCCAAACTCCTTCCCCCAGCAAAGAGTAATTTAAAGTCATTGACTCCAATTTCGCCCATTAGAAATAGTGACTTCTCAAACACTTTCTTGTAGCCTGAAAGATAAATCAATACTGTATGTCCCATATATGGTATCATCAACCCAAGCTTCATACTATTTCTTCCTTAATATAAGAGATAGATAACTAATTAGTGGAAATTAATTTAGTTATTTTCAACAAATGTATATTGGTTTCTCTAAAATACCCTATTTAATCTTCGCATTTAAACTATCTCTTGATGGAGACCGCTTAATATATGCGATCAATAGTGATATTTTGGGGGGAAGGGGATTATAAATTTGGAAGCCAAAATAAATTGAAATATTATATTTTGGATGACAATAAACCCTCTGTCTAGGTCCTATATTTAGAAAAGGAGGAGTATATCCCATACGTGCAAAGTTCTCAAACTTGCGAGTCTAAGTAAACTCGTGATAATAATATAAACTCGGATCGTAAACTCATAAGAGATTACTTATATTAATAAATAGGTGTTAAAAAGTATATAATAAAATAATAAAAATGACAATAATTAATTTAAATATATTTTTAAAATGAATAAACGAAATTAAATCCATCAACATTTATAATTTATCTTATCCAAAAAAGGAATTTCTATGAATTTCATATATAAAGTCATTGAACATGATCAAAACGAGCAAATTAACACAAATTTAATACTGAGTTGACACAATTTTATAAGGCAAAAATGGTAAATTCAGTGTGTAAACTTGCAAATTTAACCAAGTTTATGGCTATTATGAGTTTAAGTACAAATTGACACGATTATGTAAGCTAGAAACGTAAAACCGGTAAACTTGGAGAATCAACTCGGGAGTTTGAAAACAATGCATATGTGAATAAAAGTTATTGATGTATATGTGTGTGAAACGTGCTTCAACAAATAAATGAAGAAATAATAATACACGCAATGTGACCAAGATCTTGATAAGTAAAACTAGGAACTTACTTGAGGAAGAATTGTAGATAGAAGGCAATAATTCCTTGAACCAATCCAGTTGAACTTTGAGAGAATAATTAGTGAAAATATGAAGACCTCTCTATTCAAAGAAACTTATGTTCAACACAGTTGCTCCAGGAGCAGCAAAGTTCACTCCCTCCTTTATGGTCCAATTTCGTATTTGACCATTCTTACACAAGTGGAAAAATTAGTTTTAAGACCGGTTAAAAACGACACTTTAGACCGGTTCCGTATCCAGTCTTGATACAGCCGGTCTTAAAAGTTTGCTACTTTTTAGATCAGTTATAGAACCAGTTTTAAAAATTTTTTTAAGACCGGTTATTTATGAAAACCGGTCTTAAAATAATCAATTTTAGACCGGTTATCAAAGAAACTAGTCTAAAAAATTCAACATTTTAGACAACTTTTTAGATCGGTTTTAGAGATAACTGGTCTTAAAAGTTCTCATTTTAAGACCGGTTCTATTTAAACCTGGTCTTAAAAGTAACTTTTAATACCGGTTTTATGAAGAATCGGTCTTAAAAGTTACTTTTAAAACCGGTTTTGAATAGAACCGGTCTTAAAAGTTTGTTTTTAGAAAATTTTTTCGTTTAAAGGATTTACCTAGCAAGCCATTTACCCTGTTTTACATTTCACCCAGCAAGCAGTCATTTCAATGACATCTAAATAAATTCTTCTTTTACACATTTTAACAAACATCTTATACAAATCACATACATGACAATCCAAAACGCAAGTAGACATAGATTCACCCATATCTGTTGATATACATGTAGTAGCATAGATGGAAATTAAAAATTAAAACCACCTGAATCAGATGAATTAGCATCAACAATTGGCCTTGGAAAAAAAGGCATCAACAATAGGCAAGAAACCCTTTAACTCAGACTCAGACAAATTAAGCTCACTCTTTGCATTTGAGTAGGCCCTCATGTGCCTTCATCCTATATGAATTTAAATATGCATGCAAAAAATAGTTATTATTCTAGTTTCTAAATAATAAAACAGTACAAGTTTGTAACAATATTGATTCACAGCATACCAGTTCACGTTGCCTCGGTCCTCGCTAAAACACCTCATTTGCTTCATTTTTTTGTGACAACAAAAAAAGTAGTTTTATATATACCAATGCAACAACAATATACATGATGATAATTATTTTAGCTAACTAACCTTCAAAGTAGTTTTATAAAGGGATATCCTCCCATATCCCTTCATAATGATCATTTCTTGTGCTATGTTCATTGTCTGCTTCATCTTCTTCGTTCAATTCTGGTAGACCCCTAGAAAAAGAAGGAGTCTCAAGAGATCATTCATTGAACGACTTTCCTGATTAATGTCAATGACCTTTTTTCCTTGGAGAGCTACAGACCACATTTTATTTGCTTGATTAGTAACATAGAACATTTGTTTCGCTTGATATGCCATAATAAAAGGTTCATCTCTAAAACTTCTACTAATTAGATCAACCAATGTAAATCCCAACTGATCAATTATCACACCATTGTTGACATCAACCCACTTGCATTTGAAAACGGGAAATTTAATTTAACATAATCAATTACCCAAATCTCTTCAATAACCCCATAGTAAGGTATTGCTGCCAATCTAGGGTTCTTATCTTTTAAACTAGAGAAATGCATAGATTCAGCCACTAATATAACGCCACTATTTTGGACGGTGCTCCTATCATCAAGGGACTTCATGTAAAATGTATAACCATTGACCACAAATGAAGTCTAAGTGATGACAACAACCTCAGGACCACGTGCTAACCATTTAATTGTATTAGAAACACATTCTTCTCCATCAACCTTTTGTTTGAACCAATGTGCAAAACTTTTGTTATGCTCCTTAATTAACCTTTATTCGGTTATTCGACTATTTTCTTTCTGGACAATTTCTTTATGAGCATTAATGTAATCTTGAACTTTATCAACATTATTCAAGATGTACAAGTGGACTTGTTGCAATTCATTAGAATCAACACTTTTTACTGTAGCCCCACTTTTACCCCCTTCTTCATCATGACGTTCAAGAAGGCCAATATGTCTTACATTTGACAGGTAATCTTGACAAAACTTTATGGCTTCTTCAAAAACATATTTCTGAACAATAGATGCTTCAGGCCGATTTGCATTCTTTACATACCCTTTAAGGATTTTCATAGTTCTTTCAATTGGGTATATCCACCATAAATAGATAGAGCCACACAATTTTATCTCCCTTACTAGATGAACAATTAGATGTACCATGATGTCAAAAAAAGAAAGAAGAAAAAGCTTCTCAAGCTGGCATAAGATTATATATCCTTCATTTTCCAGTTCATCCAATCTTTTTGTCTCAATGACTTTACTACAAATAGCATTGAAGAAGAAATAAAGTCTAGTCAAAATATGTTGAAGATCATATTTGGTAATGCCATGAATAGCTACTGGGAGTAGTTGTTGCTTTAAGACATGACAATCATGAGACTTTAGCCCTACTAACTTCAAATCTTTCATCGACACAGGCTTCCTTAAATTTGAAAAATACCCTGAAGGAACTTTCATGCCATGGAAACACTCACAAAAGCTTCTTTTCTCATCCTTAGACAAAGTATGAGCAGCTGGAGGACAAAACGTTCTCTTACCATATGGCTTTGGATGCAAGTCTTCTCGCATCCCCATTTCTTGCAAATCTAATCTTGCCTTCACGCCATCCTTAGAACTACCTTGTATGTTAAGCAGTGTCTCAATAATACTATCACATACATTTTTCTCCATATACATGAAATCAATACAGTGTCTAACGTCAATATTAGGCCAATATGGAAGATTGAAGAAGACATACCTCTTTTTCCATTTATTTTTTTCATTACTATTCTTTGTAGTTTTTCCAAAGATAACATTGATATTTTTCACCTTTTCATAAACTTGCTCCATAGTCAATCCCTTCGGAGCATCTTCAAACTCTTGTCCACCAAAATAAGCTTTCTTTAATCTACGATATGGGTGGTCTCGTTTAAGAAATCTCCTATGGTCAAGGTAAACTGTGTTTCTTCCATGTTGAAGTTGATGGTAGCATGTTCCTTCTTCATAAATCGGACATGCTTTATGGCCTTTAACACTATATCCTGACAAATTTTCATATGTAGGGAAGTCATTTATAGTACAAAAGATCATGGCTTGCATTTTAAAAACCTCCTTTTTGTTCGCATAAAAAACATCAACACCTTCATCCTACAACTCTTTCAAGTCTTCGATTAAGGGTTCTAGGTAAACATCTATGTCATTTTCGGGTTGTTTTGGTCCCAAAATCAACATAGACAACATGATGTACTTTCATTTCATGCATAACATAGGAGATAAGTTGTAAATTACCAACAGAACAGGCCATGAACTATGTATACTGCTCAGGCTATCAAAAGGATTCATTCCATCCGTGCTAAGCCCAAGCCTAAGGTTCCTAGGTTCTTCATCGAAGGTAGGAAATAATTGATCGATTTTCTTCCATTGAGAAGAATAAGCCGGATGTCAAAGCTTTCCATTGGATATCCTCTCATCCACATGCCATCTCAAATTCTTTGCATCGTTTTCATTAGCAAACAAATGCTTGAGCTTTGGTATGACTGGAAGATACCAAAACACTTTTGCAGGGGCATTATTTGATTTATACTTCGAGGTTTCACATATCAGACACTGTTGTTCTTCTTCATACTCTTTTTTATACAATATACAATCATTAGGGCATGCATGAATCTTTTTATACTTTATCCCTAGTGGACACAGTATTTTCTTAGCATCATAGTATCGAGAAGGCAACACATTATCATCTGAAAGCATGTCCTTAAAAGCCTCATTCGTTTCTGAAAACCTCTTGTCACTCCATCCATGCCATGCTTTCAAGCTTACCAATTTCAATATTGCTTTCAACAATTGGTATTTTTGACGCCCGGGTACAGCGGTGTCTCAGCATCATTTCACATTTTACCCTATGCATGTGATTACTCAAAAGCCTCTTCTCCTATATCATGAATAATATCCTCTATCTGATCATCCGTATTTGTATCATTATCATCAAAGCCCACTCCCCCTATTCAGATGAACTTGGCATTTCTAATTCTTCACCATGCCATATCCATACTGTATAACTCTTACAAAATCCTTTACAAATTAAATATGTATATATATCTGCAGCACTTAGTCGCTTCTCATTCAAACATACTACACAAGGGCAATAAAACTTCCCACTACCATCATCGACATTTCTTCTAGCGAAGTCTAAAAAACCCCTCACCCCATTATCATATTTAATACTTGTTCATTTAGCTTTTATCCAACTATGATCCATATATATCTCAATACTTGTAGTACCTTATATCCAACAGCAAAATGATACATAAAAAAACAACCACCATAGAGTTTTAGAGATTTCAATGAATTTTAAAATGCACCAATTAGTAAAAAAATAGAACTTAGAATTAAACAATCACACTAAACTCTAACAATAACACTGACAATCAAACAATCACACTAAATTAAAATAAAATTAAACTTAGAATTGTATTACTCCAAGCTAATTATCACAAGTTAGAGAGCACCTTATTTACTTTTGGTCCAAAACAAGAAAAACGTATATAGTAATAAAGTCATCGATCGCACAGTTTTCCCTTTAACCTTAATTACATTTTTATGCAATTATTTCGTGTCTAACCACTATATAATGTCAGAGTTAATATTGTTGAGAATAGCAAATACAAGCTAAAAGTTGAGGGCTTTAATTAACAGAACACTAACCTGATTGAAGACCAAAGAGAGAGCTTCTACCCAAAGTTACGGTGGCAAAGGGAAGTCACGGCAGAGGAGAATGGTCACTGCGAAGAATAGAGGTGGCGACGGAAGAGAGTGACGATGATTAAAGAACAGTGATGAGGAACACAGCAACGGCAACGGTAATGACGGAGGAGAGTGGAGCAAAAGAGGAACATGGAGCGATGGAGGAGTTTAGAACAAGCAGCGATAGAGCTCACAGAGAATTGGCGACAAGAGAAGAAAGGGTTCAGAGCGCAGGATCTGGACGCGCGGGAGTGAAAATATGTTGAAATATCTCACCTTTTAGACCGGTTTTCCTTTAAAACCAGTCTTAAAATGGTGAAAAAAATACCGGTCTTAAAATGGTGAAAAAAAATAATTTTAAAAATTTTTCATCTTTAAGGCCTGTTTTCATAGAAACTGGTCTTAAAAGTTAGAAATTTTTAAATTTTAAAATATTTTCATATTTTAAGACCGGTTTATTTATAGCCGGTCTTAAAATTTATCTAGACCGGTTTTCTTTATAGCCGGTCTTAAAAAATAAAAATTTCTTACATTTTAAAATATTTTGATATTTTAAAACCGGTTTTGTTTAGAACCGGTTTAGATAAATTTTTTAAGACCAGTTATTTGTAGAACCGGTCTTAGAAGTTCTATATATTTACAAAATTGCCACCAGTCACATTTTTAAGACCTTATCTGCTAAAACTGGTCTAAATGTGGCAGTCTAAAAATCGAATTTTGTACTAGTGTGAATTCCTTGATGTGGTTTCACTAATGGAATGCCCAGTGACTCAGCTTCACAACAATAATTTTATGTAAGAACACCCACACACACTCCCCCCCCCCCTCTCCTTTCCATAATTTTACTTGGTACATGATATAAGTTCCTTAGAGAGTTATTAATTACCTTTTTTCTTCTTCTAATTTTACCCTATTTATTGGTGCTACATACATATATATTGGATAATCAAGAAAAAGGGGGAGAGTTGGAGAGATTTGAATAGGGGAGGGAGAGGATACTCTCATAATCCCTTCTCTCATTTTTTTTTACTCATAATGTCATCTCCACATTTAGGTTAAAACTAAATGGTTACGATTTAAAATTTTATAAACCTATTATTATAGTATTTTATAAATTAATTTTTTAAAATTTTATTTGTATTGCATGTATGAATTGTATAAATCAAATTTTATCAGTATAAATTTATTTATTTATGTTTGAAATAATAATTTTATAAAACATTGAGTCTGAACCATCCATTTTGTTTAATCTGACGAATAGTGGATATAAAATTTTGAGAAGAAAATGAGAGTAGGGGAAGTTAATTTTTTTTTTAATTTAAAACATATTGAATGAGTTAATTGCTTTCCTTGATTCTAGTAAGATGTTGAAAGTGTTATATATTTTATACTGAATGGAGCAAGTAAACTGTATTTTAGCACATCAAACAAAAAGTTAAAGTAGACAATATTTGAAGTTCCAGAAATGCAACTATAGGTAATAGAGATATATAGAAGAAACGATCAAGTCCAAAATAGTGTTACCGATGAAATCAATGATAAGACGGCCATTGGAGTATCTTCCTGTGGGGTGACCGAAGCAAGTTTCGCCGTAGGGAGGAAGGCAGCTATGCGATGGTCATGGTGGGGAGCTGAAACACAAGTTTCTGGTATCGGTAATTGAATCACCCACGCTGAAGGTGGTGGCATAGGGGCATCCAGTAGAACTGGGAATGAATGATAAAATCGTCGCTATATATAGTATTAGGGTTACTGTGTTTTGTTATTGCAGAGCCAAAAGTGGAGTGATCATGGAGAAGAATCCATTCTTTAATACTCCAGTCTTTAATATAAGACATAGTTAACTTTGTTTTTGAAGAAATTAAGGAAGCTAAATAAGTTAGTTAATCATAGCATATGTGATGTATCATTTGATTATATATCTGTTCATAAGCCAAACAAAGTAATTTGATACAAAAAAGATAAATATCAATACTTTAAAGTTTTTATAGAAAAGTCAACTATGTCTTATATTAAGGATCGGAGGAGTAGTTCCGTACCAATAATTACCCATCTCGATGACCTAAAAGATCTTAAGGGAATATGTAGTTAGAGAATTGAAAGAGAAAGAGAATGAATCGAAAGATCTCAGACTTAATTGATCTATCTAAGGCTCATTAATTTGTATTTAGAGAAGTTTGTACAAGAGCGCAGTTACAGATAGGTAAGCTAGAGTAGTAGTTCAACCGGTCAAGTCGATATGTCCGAGTGGTTAAGGAGACAGATTTGAAATTGAAATCTGGTGGGCTTGCCCGCGCAGGTTCGAACCCTTCTGTCGACGACCGTTTTCATTAATATTATCTTTTCTTCCCGTCCTCTTTTTTCTTTTTTTGCCACTAACAATCGTTCAACATTTGAAAGTCCAAATTTGATTTTATACAAAATTTTCTTTTAAAATTTTCTTCATGCCCTTAACAATAGTTCAACATTTGAATGTCCAAATTTGATTTTATACATATTTTTCTTTTAAAATTTTCTTCACTATATTATCCCCTTCAGTCCCATTTATAAGCAACATTTTCTCATATTGGTTCTTATCTTTTCTTCCCATCCTCTTGTTTTTTTTGCCCCTAACAATAGTTCAACATTTGAAAGTCCAAATTTGATTTTATACAAATTTTTCTTTTAAAATTTTCTTCATTGAAGTATCCCCTCTGATCCCATTTATAAACATTTTCTCTTATTGGTTGGTCGTATATATAATGCATGTTTTCTATTTTTATCCCTCAATTAATTATATACGTATTTCACATGCTTCTTTGACTCGGACATAACTCGGCTAAGATGGCTTAAGTCAATGGTCTCAATGCGAGTTGGGCGAGTTGCTTTATGACAAAACGAAATTGTGCATTCAAAAGCTCCGCATGTGCAAGTTTGAACTTTGAACACGAGCACGTGAATAGGGATAATTTCATTAGAGGATCAAGGAAACAACTTCTTTTGATCCCCAAACAATTTTGATATTCCACTGTACCCTGATTAAGGCAAAATGAAACTAACTTGTGCACCAAAAAGACCTATTTACCCTTTATATACTCCTCGTCTCTCCACAATGAGAGCATTCGAAGCAGATGTTCTGCGACACAAAGATGGTGTCCCTCAAGTTGCAGAAGTGGCTCGCCACCAATATCTTCAAGTAAGGCAAAGGTGGGAGGGGGTGCCCCCTCCCAAATGCCCTCCCTGCTGCCCCTTGATTTTTCCTCACTTTCCAAATATTTTTTTCCTATTTCTTTACATCATTATATTCTATATAAAATAAATGATATTTTAATATCTTATAGGTAAAAAATGATACAAATTAAATTTCAAATTTCTACAAATTTTCAAATATTCTACATAAAAATATGTGTGGTTTCTTTTAATTTAGAGTATTAACTCTTTGAAAAATCTTAGCTATTTTTTGCCCATAAGATATCAAAATGCACTTATTTTATATAAAATCTAATGATCAAAAGAAACAAGGGAAAAAAAACATTTGGGAAAAGGGAGAAAATTAAGGGGCAGCATTAGGGACCACTGAGGTGGGAGGTAAGGTTTGACTGGATTCCAATGAAGTCAAGGTAATCCACATGGCCAATTTTCGTATCCTCTTTCTCCTCCATATATAGCTTATCTTCTCAGTTCTCACGATCGTATATCTTCGTTGTGGTGTTAATAACTTTTGGAAGAGGTGGCGCAAACTCCCTTGGACCAAAACTTAACTGAGGCTTCTGTTTGGTTGCCTATTTACCACGGAACAAAAAAGGGACCGGACATTGAACCAATTGAGGTAGTGGTTCAAAGGTTAATAGGTCAACTCATGGTTAGATCGGTCATATAAAAATAATAGAATTTAATTCAAAATAATAAAATTTTATATATCATATTTTATTTCATTAGCCATTTATATTCATGAAAATTAATTGGGTAAATCTTGAACACTATTTTATTTTAAGCATATTTTTAGACTTTAATTATACAGTAATGATGGAAAATAATTGGGTTTAAATGAATTAAATTTATTTTATATTTTCCTTAGTAAACTTGAGTAATTAAGAATTATATAATTAAATGTTTGTTATTATGTTTTTTTTCAAAACCAATCCTTTTTAATGTTGGTCTCAGTTTCCATCTTTCTCTCTTCTTCTATCATCATCTACTCATCTTATTCTTCTTCTTTCATAGTGACCCAGATCTTCCATCTCTAGTTCTTTTTTTTTTTGGATTACAAAAGTGTTTTTCTTATTTTTCTTTTTAAAGAAAGCCGTGTAAAGCGCACAACCCAGTCGTTTTTTTTGGTTTGCCACCGGTTCATACTGGTTGAGACTGGTTTTTCCCAGTATGAATGTTTCCTAGTTTTTGGGGTATTCTGAACTAGACATGTAACTGGTTCACTGGTTTTTCTGTCCAACTGGTCAGTCCAATCCGGTTTTTTGTTCCTTGCTATTTACTTCCTTCAGTCCTAATTATAAGGCTCAGTTGATTTTTTTTTTTGGAAAGGTTAAGAAAGCTAAATAAGTTACTTAATCATATCATATATTGTATATGATTAAATTATATATCAGTTTATATGTCAGAAAAACTAGTTTAAAGAAAATACGATAAATATAAATACTTTAAATTAGTTTAATTAGCTTCCTTAATCTCCTCAAAAAAGTCAATTTGGTCTTATGTTTAGGATCGGAGGTAGTATTAGTTTTTCTTTTTCTTTTTCTGAAGATTTTTAGGCACTCTTATCCCGTCATCAGTTAATGGATACAACCTATCTCTTATGCACATCAATTGAAAAACTTGCATCAACTTTCTTAATAATAATTGTATTTAAGGACACTTTAAATTTGGTTATGTTCAGTTGTTAAAATGCTTATGGTCACTTGTAAAGTGACCTATGAGAGCACTTACAAATTTTCTATAATGATATGTGTAAATTTGGAGTTGTAAATTTCTACACATACACTTGTAAATTTAAGTATCGTTACTTGTATAAATGCTTATGGTCATTAGTTGGAAAAGAAAGCGGTAACATCTCATTTCATAGATTTGAATTGGAAATCTAGCATGTATAACTTTATATTCAAACTCTTACTCAAATTTTCAAGTTATCACACCAAAATCTTATCAGTGGAAAAACGTAAACAAACAATTGTAATAATAGAATTTACAACGAAAATAAGGTGATTAACAAGAAACATAAGAAATTCACAACTGGACAAATTTATAATTTTTTTCCAAAGTATCCCTAGTAACTGCACACAGTAAAAAGTTTTCAATATTTTATCGAAGGGTAGTCATTATGAAAGATGATATTTTAGCAAAACTAATCTCTATTTGTGACAAATAAGTAATGTAATTAATTTTCTTAATCTACACAAATTAGTTATCTAGCTCTTACATATTAAGGACATAAGGTAGCTAGTATTTGACTGTTTAATGCTTGAGGCAACTGTCTAGTTAAGGTGATATTATAGCGACATCTTGAAACAAAGCTTCTGCATGTAAAATGGCTATAATAGTGTTGCTACTTCACTACAAATATTATATATGCATAATAATTTCCACCAAGTATTTGAATTACAACAAGTAATACAAAATGAATAGAGTATCATTCTTTCGAGAGTTTAGATCCAAAACATGTTCAAGTATCAATTTCACACACATTCTTACCTAATTTGATTGAAATATTGATGAATTTGAGCCCAAGAAAAAAAAGCTATACTTACATCGCATTTAACTTTAGATTTCCTTCAGTTCTATGCATATATTTTCTTCACCAGACTCCAACAGAATTGATTAAGGGCCTGTTTGGCATGAGAGAAGGGGGAGATGAGGAAAAATTTTTATGTGTTTAATTTAAAAGGAATGAATAAGTGTGGTTAAAGAAAGAAAAAAGAGTACGAAAAAATTAATTAAAAATCACCAAATTACAAGTCACCAAATTTATGAGAAGCAGTGAAGGATCCTTTTAATAAATCTCTTGCAATCAATTTATTCGCAGCTTCTGTCAAATGAACACCATCCCAGCTTATGTACTTTGAAGGATTTTCACAAGCTTTCACTCCTTCATCTCCACATCCTTTAGAAAAGTTGAAATTGTATGGACCTCCACCTCCACAACAAGCATTGAGACCCGTAAAACCTATAATATATTTCATAACATTAGCACAAATCAGATCGAATGTTATAATATCACAAATCAAATCTCTGTTATTGAGAAGGATAATTATTAATATTACCAAATTTTGTGGGAAAATGATACAGTGCCAATGCAGCCTTATAATAGTCAGCATATATGATTTTGGCCTGAGGATGAAGGTCTTGAAGCTGATTTATTTCAGCCTGAAGCCTCTTATTGAAGTATTCAACAAACTTGTTTAACCATTTCAAGCAACCATATTCATCATAGTCATTCTTATTGTTGCTCTCAAACATTGTTAAATAGGCTGCACCACATCCTAGTGGATAATTTCCAGGAACAACGAGAGTTTGAGCCCCTACACCTATCAGATCCTGCGTCCAAGAATACGTCTGAGATCCTTGATGATAAGTATTAAGATACGATACACACAAACATATATATATATGTATGTATACGTATGGGTATGGATGAAGGATGTTTGCTGCCCCTTGTTTAATGCTTCCCTGATGTCGCTGATATCAGCCCTTCATATCATCTTGGTGGTTAGAAACATTTCACTAATCTAAACAATGTCGTTTTGATATAAGTTCGGACTCGTCCATTGGTTCTTAGGTTGTGTAAGTTTGGACTCGTAAGCAAGAAAAATCCTTTTTGCGACAGGGCAAAGGGGGAAGATGATGAAAGCAAAAAATCATGAACGGTTGTGGTTGAGTGTGTGAATGAGTGGTCGGGACACGTCAATCAAAACGACAGTATTTTAATTAGTGAGATGTTTCTAACCACGGGATGAAATGAAGGGCTGAGATCATAGGCATCAGAGAAGGGGCGGCAGATTCCCTTGGGTGGCCCATATATGCACATCTAGTCCTATTAATGAAGTATCATAGACTAAGAAAAATATTAAACATTGTTAATTTTATTTTATAATTTAACAACTTTTAAGCTTTCAAGTAAGGTCTATGTAATAATAAATTAAGGGTAAAGTTGTACATTTATATGAAAAATTGAATGAAGCGACTTATAAATAGGACAAAAAATACCTTTTTTTTTCTTCTTTATAAATATAACCATAGGAGTGTGTATATATATATAGTCCTAGCAGAGATGATTACATAGCTTTTTAAAAATCTTACACTTATTGTTGAAGATATTGCATTAATCAAATGAGGCACGTAGGTTTTGATCTCTGCTAAACTCCTGGCCCATGCAAAAAATAATTTAAAGTCATTGACCCCAATTTCTCCTACCAGAAATAGTGACTTCTCAAATACTTTCTTGCAGCCTGCAAGATAAAACAATATTGTTGTATGTCATCTAATCCTTGATATAAAAGTTAGTTAACTAAATTGCGGATGATAGGGAAATTAATTTAGTTACTAGCAAGGAATGTCTTAATTTATCTAAAATACTCTTTTTAATCATCCGCATTTGAACTACCCTTAATGGGAATTCCCTTTAATATATACCATCAATAGAGATATTTGGGGATTATAAATTTGTAGGAAAAGTTTTATTGAATATTATACTTAGGACCAAAGTTAACCCTTCTTCTTGATGTATGAGTGGAACATGCTTGAAACAAATAAATGAAGAAATAATAATACACTCAACGTGACCAATATCTTGATAAGTAAAACTAGGAACTTACTTGAGGAAGAAGTGCAGATAGAAGGCAATAATTCCTTGAACCAACCAAGTTGAACACTGAGAGAATCATTAGTGAAAATATGAAGACGTCTCTTTTCAAAGAAACTTACATTCAAGGCAGTTGCTCCAGAAACAGCAAAGTTCACTCCCTCCTCTTTGGTCCAATTTCTTACATCACCATTCTTAATTCCTTGATATGGCTTCACAAATGGAATGCCTAATGACTCAGCTGCACAGCAACAACAATTTTATGTTAGAACACACACGCACTCCCTTCAATAGAAATCCTTCGTCCATAACATAAGTTACTCAGAGAGTTATTAATTACCATTTTTCTAATTTTACCCCTAGTACGTATATGTTGGACAACCAAGAAAAGGAAGAGAGGGGAGAAAGATTTGAATAGAATCAGAGTTGAAATTTTTTTCAATTAAAAACAGATTAAATGAGTTAATTGCTCTTCCTTGATAGTTACCAGATATGGAAGGAACGGTCAAGTCCAAAAAAGTGTTACCAATGAAATCAATGATAAGACGGCCATTGGAATATCTGCCGGTGGGGTGACCGAAGTAGGTTTCGCCATAGGGAGGAAGACAGCTGAGCGATGGTGGTGATGTGGAGCTGAAACACAAGTTTCCGGTATCGGTAATTGAATCACCGAAGCTGAAGATGGTGGTGTAGGGGCATTCTGGAGAACTGGTAATGAATTGAAAAAACGTCGCTAGGTACAGTGCTAGTGTTACTGTCTTCTGTTGTCGCAGAGTCCAAAGTGGAGAAGATGAACGAGAAGCCATTAATGGTTATGTAGGAAAAATTAACCACTTTGACCAATAACAGATCTTAAAGAGGAACCAATGCTATATTCCCCCCCGCCCCCAACTAATTAAGATCCTCTAAAGTCATAATCTCTAGGCGTTGAAATCATGCACGTCTTTCCAATTTTTTATTTTCATTTACTAATTTGTCAAGATAATCTTGCAAGGAAAATATATAGTTCCACTTGTAATTAAACAATTCTCAAATAATTGAACGAGGACAAACTTGCTTGGGAGAATATATTACGATGTGACATGCATGTTTGCAAATTAGGACCACAAACATACACGTCAACTAGTTATACAAAGTCGTCTTTTTTACTTACAGAACATTAATTGTTAACAAATTCACTTTGGTTCTAAACATATTTTAAAATATTTCATGTAAAATAAATTCCTTAAATGATAACTTCATTTACATTTTTAAGAACCAGAGGTATTTGATAATCAAAAGCCATTGGTTTTTTGGTGGCTGTGGAATTCTTTTGATGAATCAAGGGGATATTAATGAGTTCAAGTCTCACTATCGACACTGACGAAGCTCCAACCGCAGTCACTAGTGGCTCTATCACCCGCGACAATCCAAAACCAGTGCCTATGCCATGTATGGTTTTTCTGTTCAATTAAATATAGTACTCCTCTTGTCCAAAATATTCTGTTCAAACACGTTTAGGACATGAGGTAGTAGTTTTTTTTTTTATTAGATATAAGTGTGCTTTGTTTTTTGTGCTTTTTTCTTATCTAACTTATCTTTAAATATGAATGGGTATGTACCGGGCACAAGTCCTTGGGAGAATCATACTCCAAAAACTAGTTATTGTAGAGTTGGGGAACCTAAGGTTTTATAAGGCCCCTCTTTTTCAAAAAACCCACCCAATTTGGGACTGGGTATGATTAATTTATTACTTGAGAATACCTCCTGAAGAAGGAGCAAAATGTGGATCTCCATGCTGCGTTGTCGGATCATGGACACGATGAACCACATAATTAAAAATTATATGTTTCATAATTTAATTTAATATCTTAGCATTTTTAAACCAAAATACTAGTAATATCTTTTGGCCCGCAGTTTTAATAAACTGCTGACCATTACATCCAAAAGAGTAGTAATTTAATGAGAACTGAATTTATTTTCGAAATAAATTATTCTTACAGACTTAGAACACATCAGATCCCTATAACATCAAAGGCTATCTGTTAAAGGTTTCAAAGGCTTTATTATTTTTTAAACACAAGTCACCAAATTTATAGGGAGCAGTGTAGGACCTTTTAATAAATCTATTGCCATCAATTTATACGCATTGTAATTTATTTCATAACATTACCACAAATCATAACAGTGTCCATATACGGTTATGCAAATATAAAGGAAAAATTTTTATATAAGGTGCCAAGAAAGGAATGTAATCACTAAAAAGTCCCACAACAAGTGAGTTGCATGGACTTGCTGTTATTTCTTGCACCTAAACTTGTTCTGAGACTTTTTAATAATTGCATTGCTTCTTTAGAACTTTAGTGATTTTTGCAAATATAAATGTACTGTCCAATTAGAGTGCCACCAAATTTTTTGGGAGAATGATAGAGTGGCAATGCAGCATTGCAATAATCAGCATATATGATATGGGCATGAGGATGATGCTCTTGAAGCTGATTAGTTCAGCTTGAAGCCTCTCAACGTAGTATTCAGCAAACTTGTTTAACCAAACCAAGCAACCAGCTTTGTTGAAGTTGTTCTTATATGTTTGCTCTTGTAGGAAAAATAAGGAGGGAGAATAGACTAGCATACCGGGCCGAATCCACATTCAGATCAGGGTCGAAGCTCCAATGCTCCATAACTCAAACATAATGGTACCCACACAATTATTAAACTACTAGAGCCTAATTAGGATTGGCACAGTAGATCACTAGAACAAGAAAGATGGTAGAAGAGAAGAGAGCTTGCCAGATAGCTCAATGGCAGGGGTCGATTGTAACTGAAGGAGGCATATCCTATTTATAGTAGTTTGGGGTGGCCACTAATTAGGAAATAATGTGCACTCTTCTTGCCTTCCAAGTTTGTAATCAGGAGACTTAATTCTCAATTAATTTCCTGAATTATGATGACTTGTTTCTCAATTAACAATCTCATAATTAATAATAACTTATTTCCCAATCCACAATTAATGCTGATTTGTCTCTTTTTTGATTAGGCTACTTGTATCCTAATCAAATAGTCCAGCACATCAAGAGTAGACTTGGACCCAAAGTCCAACATCTCCCACTCTCACTTGATGGGCCTCCCGTCATGCGTCCGTTACTCTTTCCTATTTCATACTTGGCGTCTTCCATGAACGTGTAGGCAAAAGCGTCTTCAAAATTTGATGCTTGTGATAGTAGAAATCCCTCATATCAGATTAGCATCCAAGGACATCCTTTATATTTATTTGTAAGATATCTATTCATTACCTTAGATGCTCTAGATTCTCCTATACATATCACTCATGGCATATCTATTCCCTCTTGAGTTAATATGTTGATTAACTTAGATTGCCTTCTATGCACATAGTATCTGCACGTACAAGCTACACATAGAACTAGTTAGGGGTCGACTACAGACACTAGCACATCTTATGTATCTAGGAGTGAACCTTCCTTTTTGACTAAACATTAGCCCATCTTGACTTGGTCGCTTTCCTAGTTTTCACTCGTCTGACCGAATCATGTGTGATCATATGGCCATGAGTATGTTGTTGAAACATTGAGCACGTAGATATGTCATTATGTGAGCATGTGTTATTGTGATGCAAGATGTCATGCATTAAACACTTATATTGCATGCATATTGGTACATGTTTCCCTACTGAGATTCTCTCGAATCTCACCCTCCCCTACCAACATTTTAGACAGGGTAGGTGGATCGAGGATAGAGCAAGCAGCCAAGGGCAATGAGGACTCCTTCGGGTTGTCATTCTAATAGTTGGTTATCATAGTTGGGAGTATTGTGTATTGGATATTTGTATATGTGGATGAGGATTTAATTATGTGTATTTGAGGTGAGATTTGTGTAATCCCCGTATAAGAACTTGTATACGGGCGTATTGCCCTTTGTAAACCCTTTTGTAAAGATGTGAACCCGGGATTGCCGGGATTATTATATTGTGCACTCTAATTTATCTATTGAATGTAATTATCTGTATGAAGTGATTGTATTCGAAATGTGAACATGAGACTAGGTAAATCGGATTTGTAAAGATATTTGTGAAAACCCTATCGTGAAGATGGGATTTTAAAATGGTTTTGTTTATTATTGGTCTCTATTTAACTTTAATCACATATTTCAGATATAATTACTAAAGGGGTTACATTAGTCCCCGGCAACAGCGCCAAAAACTTGTTTTCAACCGCAAGTGCACGGATCGCGTCAAGTAATAAAGTGATAAGTAAATATCATTCGCACGAGGACTAAGGCAAAAGTGGATTAATCATCATGATTATGCTATCAATTAGGTTGAGTAAAATCATTTAGAGAGAATTCAAGAAAAGGAAAACAATTTGACTAAAGCTAAATTAAAACACTACTTCAAAACAAGAGGTGCATAGGATTATTTCTCACTATTGCAATTCATGAGACTTAAATAATTACCACTCCATTAATGATTAAACGACATTACATATTAGTCTAAGGTTCAAAAGCATTTGATTAAGCTTTCTCAAGTCAAAACCAAATTTATATCCTCAATTAACATGCACAATCTCTTGCTATAGTTAAGAGAAAATAATCATTATGCAACAACCTTAATTTGACAATGCTAGGTTAGTAACTATATCTCTATGTTGCTAACAAACCATCAATTTAATCTTAAACTTCATGTCTAGCATAATTTTACCTAAGTTCTACAATTAAATTAACTTTCTCAAGCTTAATTTAATTGAACAAAACAATCCAAGTGATGGCCAGGCACAAAGAAGCATTAGAAACAAGATAAAATTAACACATAATTGCCATTAACAACTAAAGAGAATAATAATAATAAGTCTCAATCCTTACAATGCTTTGAAATAATCATGATGTAAATTAACTAGCTACTTATCATCATAAGCAAAATTCATCTTAGCAGTAAACCACTTCGGAATCGACATAATACAAGGAAATGAAAGACAAGAGAAGAAGGAACAAATTGCCTTCCTTGCTGCACAACTGAAGAGGAGGAATAGAAAAATCTCCAGCTCCAAATGTGTCCTCAATTTCTGCTCAGCTTCTCCGACCAAGAAGAAGAACAGCGGTGGCGGCGGCCTTCTCTCCTCTGGATCAATCGCTCTCCTCCTCTCTTGTTTAGTTCGATCCTCCTTCTTAGTCGACCATGGCAGCTGTTCCTCCCCTCTCTTAAAGATGAAGGTCCCAGCTGCTCCTTTCACTTCACTCAATGTTATCTCTCCCTCTCCTTCACTCTAGTTTCTGATGCTCCCCCAAAAGAAAATGTCACCACTCTAGGAAGAAGATGAAGGAATAGTGTTTTAACCACCCCCCAAATTTTGTCCAGTCCTTTGCTTCCCTTCCCTTTTAGGTTTACCCTTTTCTTAATTGCCAAAACGCTGTCGCATGGTCAGAATTCTCTAATCTTCCATTCACCAAAACGACATCACATTAACTGGTCCTTTAAGTCAGCTTTTATATTCATCAAAATCACCTCTCAAACACATTGGCACAATGACATATACTGCATGAGGGAGGAAAAAAAAAGAAATTGAAATTGAAAGGTAAATAATAATAAATCATCTTTTCTCTCTCCCTTTTTTAACTGTTAATTTATTATAATTTACTTATCTAATCCTAAACTATTCCTATTTAATTTAAAATTATGATATTTTCAATAAAATCCCCTAATTATGCACCAAATTGATATCTCATCAAAATCTCCAATAAATCCCTTTATTTTAGCATTAATGTCTGCCAAAACATATCAAAATATATCTTAAATTCTATTAAAAATGGGGACTCATCACTATGACACTTAGGATCCATATCATAAGATGTTATCATTTGGATCCTTCTATCCATCATTCATTCCCAGTTACTCATGGAAAATTCTCTAGCCATATGACTCTTTAAATGATGGCAGAATACGCTTTGTGTTCTAATTCCTTGGATAACAGAAATTCATTATCTATTTTTTTACTCCATTATCATTTGTGTATTGGAGTATCTTTTCAAAAGTAAGTTGTCGCCTTGACAACTCAATCAATGGTAATTTTCATAATCTTTTTCACAGCAGGACCAAAAATAGCTTCCAAGTCCGACAAAAAATATTTGGTCTTATATACACCAATGTGTATATTCAAGTTACCAACCATATTCTTACTATGGGACTCTATCCAATTTTTCTATGTTGGATTCCTCGTAGAACATGTAACCTCTCTAGGTTTGTGCCCTTGACTTTAAGGGTGTCCATGGGTTTACAGTTTGGCATATTAAGATGCCTAAGGATCATACTTGTACATGTCTTAGGTGGAAAAGGCTGCATCTTCCTTATGCAGTCTTCATTTACCTTGTCATTCAAGATGTTATATGTTCAACCCATGATTTTTCAACTCAAAATTTAAGGATTCTCTAATCCTTTATTCCTTTAACTCCCTTGACAATTATTTCAGCTAAACATATGTCATTTGACAAAAGATGACTTCACAAAGATTCATCTCAAGACCGTTTGGCACTCATGTGGTGTTCTTCGATTATATTGAAGTTGGTGAGGCTTTCACCTTGTGAAACCTCATATACTACTACCTGGGTGATTGTCTTTACGAAGCCCTTAAGCTGCTTCATGTAGAGTTCATCATCCAATTTCCAAATCTCCAAATTGTAAAGCGGTCCTCACATTATCTTTGATGTGATTTCAAGGCTAAGCTTGTTGTCATAGCCAAAATTGGTTGCTCAGAGTTAAAATGCACAACGAGCAATCTTCCCATTCTTATACCCCTTAGCCTCTATATGTTTTAGGTTTTATATGTCCCTTATAGATTTGAGAACCTACTTGTTCCCAATCACCTTTTGGCTAGGTGAAAAATCGCCCAAACATGTGCTTGCTAGTTTCAAAAAGAATCCATGTCCTCCTGCATGACACTTTGCAATTCTTCTTAGTAGGTTCTACTAGTATCTTTTAGATACTTATAGGTAGTCATCATCATCTTGTAAATGATGAAGAGAGCATTCAATCTATTAGGGAATCTATTCCTTTATAGTCATTTGCTGAATGACAATTTACTCTAAAGTGGATTTCATAGGATTAATTCTTTTCCTATGTATGGTGAGGTAATCTTGTATTGGGACTTCTTAGTAATTGAGGGTGTGTTTGGTTTGAGGGGAGGGGATGGGAGGGGTTGGGAGGGAAGCCAAAATTTTGGCTTTAATTCCCTTCCCCCACTTTAAACAAAACAAAGGATCCTCTCCCTCCCCTCCGCTCTAACAAACCAAACAAGGTAACATACCCTCCCCTTCCTTCAAACCAAAACACACCCTAAGTCTCTTCCTTGAGATTTCATAGTAATTCTCCCTAAATAAATCTAAACTATTCAAAGATCTAGACCGATGATTAACAAAGTGGGTGAGACATAAGAAGACAAGGTAATTTATTTGTGGGACACATGCCTTAAAACAATCAGGTGACATTAGCGACATAGGAAAGGTTATTTCCCACCAAACAATGAATATTTTTCTTTCCTTTTTTAAGGAAGTTATTTTCTTAAAAATATACTACTCGCCAGTCATAAATGTAAGAACTAATAAATGGTATGTTTTGATTAAATATAAAACCTCAATTCAATTTATCTATTAAATTTATAATTTTTTCTTAAACGCTCTAATGAGAGTTTGAACGCAGTATATACAGTTTTAGGTGTAGATATAATTAAGATGTTGGGTGAAGAAAGAAAACATGTACTACATAGTGGACCAATGGGATGAGAGAAAATCAGTGTGAACAGTGGATGAGTTGGACCAATCAGAAGAATTATAAAGGGCCAGTCAAGAATCCAGATAGAAGTTCAAAGAAATAATAATCTGATTGATTGATTAGCAAACTCTAGTAAAAAGTGGAAAAGTTGAAGAGAGAGATATAAATATTACCAAAATTTGTGGGAAAACGATATAATGGCAAAGCAGAATTGTAATAATCAGCATAGATGATTTTGGCATGAGGATGAAGCAGCTGAATGTCATTTAGTTCAGCTTGAAGCTTCTTATTGTAGTACTCAGAAAACTTGTTTAACCACTTCAAACAGCCAGCTTCATCATACTCATTCTTATCTTTGCTCTTATACATTGTTAAGTATAATGGAATGCATCCTATTGGAAAATTTCCAAGAACCATTAGGGTTTGAGCCCCCAGATCAATTAACTCCTGCCATTAACACAACTTAAATTAAAATCATCCAGCAAAAATTCTGTGATACAAAAACTGTATCAATGGAATAAAATATAACATTTTTACAATGGCCATTTTATATAGGTTGTCGAGGATAAAGTGTGAAAAATGTGATCAATGTCATTTTCTTTGTTTGATATTTTCATCTAGTATCTGGTTTGGAGTTCGTGGCTGCTTCTTCCAACACAAGTACCTCTTCTGGGATTTGAATTCGAAACCCTAATGGGATCTAGTGGGGTCTTACACTACTGTTATGATATCTTCTACTTCAGCTATTACCCACAATAATTCTTTTTGATGTACAAAAAGAATTAAAAAAAGGCCTTCTTCAGTAATGTATATTCAAAACATTTAATGATGACTTATATATTTTGTCGAGTGAAGTTCAAGAGAGATAGAAATATTTCTCTTTAATCTTACAGGTAAAAATTGTAAGAGATTTCATTCCATATAAGAAATAAATTAGAGTGCCTCTATGTACATTTGTAGACCATTTTCTAGTTAATTATATATGCATATATATTTTAATATTTTATGCTATTAAACTTGTAGACTTTCAGTGTCAGGTATATGGGATGTCCAAATTTATTTGATGGACACTGGGTCCCAGGATGTAACCACTAATAGCAACGTTAAGCAACCAGTACTTCGGCTTATTCAGTCACTCACCAAACAGTCGTCTCATGTAGTGGGGTAAGATATCAAACATCGCTTTTGAGTATGGGTCATTAATTAACCTTTTTTTCCCTAAATATTGTACATATTATGATTTAGTATAGAAGGGAGATTTAGCATAAAGTGCAATATAGTGATTCTTCATGCTCTTATATAGGATGAAGTTAAAAGAATATTTTATTTCAAGTTAAAGTTAATATGATGAGCCAACCACATTTCTTTGGTACTGGTGAATTGGTTAGATGTGTCTTATAATAAAAATTAGAGTACATTAAAAGAGCATTTCCTCTCAATCAGAGCTAGATGCAACTTCAATCTATATGAACTCTTTTATATAATATTATATAGTTTATTACCGGGAAAAAGGTTCAGAAATCTTATATATTTGCTATATATATATATATATATATACGCATAAAATTAAGTATTAATTCAAATCATAAAGTCCAAGTAAATTTTCATTTGGTAGCATTTCAGAAATCTTACACTTATTGTTGAAGAGATTGAGTCAATAACATGAGGCACGGAAGTTGTAATCTCTGCAAGATTCCTTCGAGCAACAAGAGGCTTGACACATTTGCCAAAGTATAAATCAGATCATTGTTCGGTAATGCTTGATACTGAATCTCATGTTCTTACAGCTAAGAATCGAAGGCCTTTTAGATTTTTCGCACCTTGGGTTATGCATGATGATTTCAAGAATTTTGTTCATACTCATTGGGGGGTGGACGACGACTGGGGTGGATCTGTTAAACAATTTACTGAGGATCTGAGGTTATGGAATAAAGAGGTTTTCAGAAATATATCCTATATTAAAGACAGATTATATCGAAGATTAGATGGGATTAATACAAAGATGGCCTTGGTAGGTATCTCGGAGAACCTTGAAAAGTTATGAAGGGAGTTATGGGGAGAGCTTGAGAATCTTTTGGCACAGGAAGAAGTCATGTGGCTTCAATACTCTCGGGCTAATTGGTATGTGGATGGTGATCGTAATACTAAATATTTCCACTCAGTGGCTAATGGCAGACGAAGAAGGAATAAAATAGAAGCTTTAAAGCTTGAATCGGGGGAATGGACTTATAATGCAGCGGAAATTATGAGTTTGGGAAGCCAATTCTTTGAAAATTTGTATACTGAAACCAATAACTATAATGGATCTTTGGTATTTGGATGCTCTTATCCTAAAATTGATGATGTTAATTTACATATTCTGGGAAAATCAGTTGAAGATCAAGAGATTAAAAGAGCTTTGTTTGATATGGGGCCGTTGAAAGCTCCTGGGCCAGATGGTCTCAATCCGCTATTTTACCAAAGTCAATGGGAAACTGTAGGACCATCTGTGATTGAATTAGTAAAACGAGTGTTTAATGATCCGATGCGGATTCGACAAATCAATAGCACTCATATTGTTCTCATTTCGAAGGTGGAACATCCAGAGACGTTTCGTGATTTTCGTCCTATAAGTCTTTGCAATGTTGTATACAAGATTATTACGAAGGTTATTTCAAAAAGACTCAAGGAAATCATGCCTTTGGTGATAGCCCTGAATCAGTGCAGTTTTGTTAAAGGGTGTTAGAGTTTAGATAATGTTATTCTAGTGCAGGAGATCATTCACTCTATGAAGTCCTTAAAAAAGAAAAAGGGTTTTATGGCCATTAAGATTGATTTAGAGAAGGCTTATGATCGTGTGAGATGGAATTTTGTCTACGAATGTCTAAAAGAGCTCAAGATTCCTGAATATCTGAGTAAAGTTATTCAAGCTTGTATGTCGACGTCTCAGATGCAACTGCTTTGGAATGGAGAAGCTACTAATACGTTTTGCCCTTCCAGAGGGGTTAGACAAGGTGACCCAATATCGCCGTATCTTTTTGTTATTATGATGGAAAGATTGGGGCATCTTATACAAATGACAGTTGAAGAGGGTGTTTGGCAACCATTTAGGCTCTCCAAACGAGGTACTCCTGTCTCTCATATTTTTTTGCTGATGATCTCATTTTGTTTGCAAAAGCAGATCTAGATAATGCAGGGGTTATTAAGGCCATCCTTGATGACTTCTGTGTCATTTCGGGGCAGAAAATAAATGCAGGAAAATCTAGAGTTTACTTCTCTAAGAATGTAAACCATATAAGAAGAAAAGAAATCAGTGAGTTTCTAAATTTTACTCAGACTTCGAATCTGGGTAAATATCTGGGAGTGCCTATTTTACATGAAAGAATATCAAAGGTAACGTATAGTTTTCTCCTGGAAAAGATGGATGCTTGCCTGGCCAGTTGGAAGTCTAACATGTTATCGATGGCTGCCAGGCATACTCTTGTGTCGTCTGTTATGTCGGCTATGCCAACTTATGCTATGCAGTCAGTGTCTCTTCCTTTGGGGCTTTGTGATGAAATAGACAAACGTTGTCGTAACTTCCTTTGGGGTAGTAGTTCTGCCAGCAGAAAACCTCATCTAGTCTCCTGGGACATCGTCTGTGCACGTAAGGAGGATGGAGGCCTAGGTCTTAGGTTGGCACGTTACCAAAATCAGGCTTTCATGATGAAGCTTGGTTGGAATATGATTAATAGAAGAGATTCACTCTGGGTCAAGCTTTTACGAGAAAAATATAAAGCCGGAAGTGATATTATTCCTAAAGTTGAGAAGCGCCGGTCAGAGTCTAGTACGTGGAGGGGTATTCGTAACTGTTGGGACAAGATTAAAGATAGTTTATCATGGAGAGTTACCAATGGTCAGAACACTTCTTTCTGGAATGATATATGGGTACCGCATTTTGACAAGCTTCAGAGGTTGGTAATCAGTAAACTGCCTAGAGATGTTGCTGAATGGAGAGTAGCTGATTGTATCACTTCATCAGGACAGTGGGATATCAGTAAGTTTAATCACCTACTGCCAAGCCATGTATGTACAGCTATTGCACGCGTTAATTTCAATCATTTAAATAGGGAGGATTTTCCGGTTTGGAGATGGTCTTCAGATGGATTTTTCTTCAATAGATCAGCTTACAAATATCTTCTATGCACCCCTCATTCTTACAGTATTAATTGGAGAAGATATGTTTGGAAATTGAAAGTCCCTCAAAGGTATCGTATTTTCTTGTGGCTGTGCTTTCATGGTCGTCTAATGACAAACATGATGTGTTACCAGCGAGGTAGGCATCCCACGGGTACTTGTGATATATGCCATAACTCTCGTGAGTCTCTACTACATGTTTTACGGGATTATCCATTCATTTCTGAATTATGGAAAGAATTCTTACCGCCTGATTGGCGTGATAAATTTTTTGGCATGCTTGATAGAAATGACTGGCTTACATGGTGTACGGGAAGAAAAGATGTAATACAGGGATTCGAGTTTCATCTTTGGTTTACGGTTTTATGCCAGCATATCTGGTTGGCTCATAATGACAGATGTTTTAATAATAACACTTGGAGTCGACAGCCATATTGGGTCGTGCTCATATCTGCTTAATATGGGGTAATACAAGCTTGCTTCAAGATAAGAATGCAGAAATGAATCAACAATAGTGGCAGCCACCACCGTTTGGGTGGGTGAAGATTAATACTGATGGTTCTAGGAATGACAACTTAGGCATGTGCACGTGTGGAGGTGTGTTGAGAGATCACAATGGTGAATTTTTGATGGGGTTTATGTATCAGATCGTCCAAGGAACAATAGTATCTGCAGAAGCTTGGGGTGTTCTGTGGGGACTTAAAGTCGAATGGGATAGAGGTTACAGACAAATCATGATTGAGTCTGACTGTAGTGAAGTGATGGATCTAATTCAGGGAAAGGTAGCTCAGGAACACCCTGATTGTCGACTAATTGAGGAGGTTCAAACGTTGCTGGATAGAGATTGGGAAGTGAAAATTTCATATTGCACTCGGGATGTTAACACAGTTGCAGACTCTATGGCTAAAGAAGCTTGGAAGATGGCGATTGATCTTCATATCACATATTCGCCCCCTGATGCTATTACAACCTTTTTATTTAATGATGTAACTAGGATGAGATTTCATGTTGATTCAGGAGATAGCTTCTGATGTGTTTGTAGATTTTCTTTTTCTATCAAAAAAAAAAGTCATTGCCTCCGATTTCTCCTAAGACAAATAATGACTTCTCAAGAACTTTATTACAGCCTGCAAATTAGTTCATTGTAATTAGTTCCATTTAATCTTTGCATATGGATAACATCAAGTCTACGAATTTTGAATCTGCAAAACACTTCAATTATAGTACTCCCTCCAATACTTTTTATAATATACAAATAACCCAATTACATAAATATAATCCAAAAGTTGGTCAAAATATGTTCCAGGCATGCCGTTTATTTTTCACGAACACCCCTATTTACAGAAAGAAAGAAAGAGTGAGCGTGAAAGAGAGAATGAGCAAACAAGTGACACTATTCAATACTCCTTGGTCATTTTTATAAGGAAAGGTTCTTAATATAGTAAGGAATAAATCATTTTGGTGGGAAATTTTAAACTGGTCTTTCCATTTGTACCTTTATTAAATATATGTTACTTATTATTTATGTACAATAAAATTTCACTTATCATCTCTTATGTACTCTCTTTATAAATAAGGGTATAATATGAAAGAAAAATGCATATACACATTTATTGCTTTTAACTAACATTTTGAACCATGTGATTTTATTAATTGTTTCTTATATAAAGGACCTATGGGAGTAATTAAAGAGGACAAAAATGGAAAGTGATACTATACAATTCAGGCAGGTTACATCCCTATGAAAATTCTCTTATATATAGTTTCAAACTATAGATTTTGTTCTCTCAAGTTTTTATCCTTCTATAACGTTAGTCCCTATAGTTTAATAAGGACCTGTACCATTTTACTCCTTGAGATACTAGAACTTATGGTTTAAAACTATTGAGATCAAACATTACATTAGTCCAAATAATTATGCAACTTACTTGAAGAAGAATTGCAGAGAGTAGGCAATAACTCCTTGAACGAACGCAATTGAATGCTGAGAGGATTATTGGTGAGAAAACTAGGAATTCCTTTTTCCTCAAAGAAATCTTCATTCAATGCTGTTGCTCCTGCAACTGCAACATTAACTCCTTCTACCTTCCAATTTTTGATTTCTTCGTTCTTGATTCCAAGATACGGTTTCAATTGCTTAAACCCTAGAGACTCAGCTATACACAGCCCAACAACAATTCAATAACAGAGAACAGTCATAGCAAATCATTTAAATTCAACTTGTTCTCTAGGGATATAATTACCGAAAAAAAGTAATATTGAACGGTAGCTATTTTTGAAAAATTTACTAGCTACGTCCAACACACCGATCATTAACAATAACATTTTTGAACATTATAAATATAAAAAACTACATTTATATATGAGTAAAAATTTCAAATAACTCAATTGTGTTCCCCCTTTCCTATTCCTTACACCTTTGATTGAGAACTTGTGACAATGGGCTCTTTAAAGATGACTCTCTTTGTTATCTTTAGAGGTGGTTGAACCTTTTTAGCCACCTTCAGCTTTGGATGTTTCTATTTAGCTAGGGTTGTCCTTTTCTTGGTAGTCTTCAGTATTAGAGGAGTTGTTGGTATAGAAAAAGGTGAAGGTGTCGGAGTTGGAGTTAAAGTCAGTATCACCGACGGTGTTGCCGATTCACTAGCGGCGGAATGAGAAGGTAAAGGAGTGGGAGACTTTTGGGAAACTTGAGGAACCTTTACTCTAACCATTTTGAGAGATTTAGAAAGCATTGAAAACCAAAATCGACTGTGAAAGCTTTAGTGAGATTTTAGAAGTTTAGGGTATAAATGAGGAGTTTAAATAGAAAATTTTGACTTTTTGGAGATGATTAAAGAGTTGCAACCAAAAATCGAAAGGATTTGAGGCGTTTAATCGGTGGATAACGGTCAGAAGTGAAGAGGTGTGACGAATGAGTGAGGAGATACTTTTGTGTGAGAAGAAACAGTGAGCTGTTTGAGCTGTCGTCTAACTGATATAGACCCCGACACTCGAGTGAGAAACCTATACACTTAAGTGTTTATACTTATACACCTGAGTCACCTATTTATGTGTTCGAGTGATACAAAGAAAATTTTCACAAAATTTGTAAATGCGTACCTGGTTTGAGTGTGTTTTGTTGTGGTCTTCATCTGTACTTAGGTCCTCTAAGATCACTTAAGTAAACCATGCTTTGAATCTGATTTATGAATTTGTACTTGTGGCACTCAAGAGTTCTTACCTCACTTTCAGGTACGCTCTTCTTGAACTCGAGTGAACTATTTTATCACTTGAGTGAGACCTAACATACCCGTTGAATTTTAAGTGAGCTTTTAGTACTTCTACCTCTTTTACTAACCTCTATTTTGCAAGCTAGAAATAGAGCATATGAGTTAGACTTGCACTCAAGAGTTCATCCATGATTCAAGTAATAATGTGCCTTGTACTTGAGTGACAGTCCTACAAAACAAGTTTTTACATACTCTAATGCCTAAGTTAGTATGGTTATCATCAAAACACATATAAACACAATAATTAACAAGAAAAACTTACAACTCATTATGATTAACCATTCCCAATTCTCTTCATAGATATAAAAATTGATCTTTAGAAATTCACTTTGACATCTTTCTTCATAGATATAATAGTGCTAGTATTGTTGTAGTATATAAGTATATCTTTCAAGTATATTCCCAAGTCCTGAAGTTGTTGCTTCAACCATAGTACTTAAGAAGAACAACCTGTTGCAGCTATATGTTCAGCTTCAGTGGAAGACAGTGAAACTATGTTATGCTTCTTGCTGAACCATGATATAGAGAACCTCCAAGAAATTGACATTATCCACTAATACTTTTCATGTCAATTTTGTATCCTCCATGATCTGAGTCTGAATAGGCCATCAAAAATCTTGTTCCTCCTTTTGGATACCATAGGCCAAGTTCTACAATGTCTCCTAGGTATTTGAAAATTCTTTTCATAGTTTCTGTATGTGCTACCTTAGGAGCATATTAATACCTTGCACACATTCCAACACTGAATTGTATATCTGGCGTGCTTGCTGTTAGATAGAGTAATGAACCAATCATTCCTCTATATTTAGTGATGTTGAAATCAGGGCCTTTTATGTTAGCATCCAGCAGTGTTGTAGAGCTCAGTGGAGAATCAGCTCCATTTTCATTTTCCATCTCATACTTCTTCAATAAATCCTTTAAATATTTAATCTGAGATATAAATATCCCAGTCCTTTCATTGTTTGATTTGAAGTCCAAGAAAGAAGTTTAATTCTCCTATCATGGACATTTCAAACTCTCCTTGCATAAGCTTGGAAAATTCTTGACATAGAGATTCGTTAGCAGCACCAAAGATAATATCATCAACATAAATTTGAACAATTAGAATATCATTTTTGTTATGTTTGATGAAGAGTGCTGTATCTACTTTTCCTCTGACAATGTTTGATCAAGAAGAAATTTGCTTAGCCTTTCATACCAAGCTCTAGGTGCTTGTTTCAAACCATATAAAACTTTCTTAAGTTTGAAAAGATGATCATGCTTTGTTTTATACCAAGCTCTGGGTTGTTCTACATGTACTTCCTCTATAATATAACCATTTAGAAAAGCACTTTTCATATCCATTTGATAAAGTTTAAAACCTTTAATGCATGTAAAGGCTAAGAGTACTCGTATTGCTTCCAATCTTGCACAGAATTCTTAAAATATTTGAGGTATGCCTTATTGCCTTTCTTTTTCTTTCCTCTGTTTTAATTCTGGCTCAAATTATATCCAATTCTAGATTTATCATGAGTGACTCTTTATGATTTCAAGATTACTTTAAGATTTTTACTTTCTTTAGTAAATCTTTCCAATGTTTTTGTTAAATCACTTATTTTCTTATCTTTTTCTTCACACAATACATATAAAGAGATGACAGTACTTTTTGACTCTTTTACTTTCTTCTTATGACTAATCATTTTTTTAGGTACCTTGATGAATTCAGTATGCAATACATTATATTCAGATAATAACTCATCATAAGTAGGTTCAAAGTCACTTACCTCAGAGTCCAATTCTTCTTCCTTGGCCTCCAAGCATAGATTTGTAACTTCGTCGTTGTCGCTTTCTTCATCCGATGATCTATTACCCTATATGGATGATATGTATGCTTTCTTTTTCTGCTTCTTCTTGTCTTTATATTTGAAGCATTCATATTTAATATGTCTAGTCTTTCCACATTCATAGCATACTATCTGTTGCTCCTTATTTTCTTTATTTCTTGGTCTACCTTAGTAATTCTTGAAGTTCTTTTAACCTCTTTTATAGAACTTCTTGAATTTCTGCACGATCATACCCATATCATCATCATTAGGAACATCTTCATTTTCTGAAGAATCATCTTCCTTGATGACTTTGAGGGCAACTCCTCTTTTCTTTTTGTCATCGAACTCTTCTAGTTCTTTCTTGAATTTCAGCTTTCCTTCATACTAAAAAAGACTTCTAAATAGAGAAGCTACAAATCTCATTGATTTGCCTTTAGCTTTTTCTATAGCTATCACCTTTGCTTCCTATTCTTTTGTAAGAATGTTAAGGATCTTTCTTACTTGGGAATTATGATCAAATGTTTTCCCAATTGCTAATAGCTGATTAACAAGATGAGTATACCTAAGTTCGAATTCAGAGATCCTTTCTCTAGGTTTCATCTGAAACAAATCATACTCTGTGATCAAAGTATTAACTCTATTTTCTTTGATTTAAGATACACCTTCATGAGCAATCTCAAGAGCATCCTATATGTCTTTGGCTATGGGTAGTATACAGATTTAGAAATACTCCTTTTGTCTGAGAGCACTCTGTATCATTAGAATAACTTTACTATTTAATGTTACTAACCTCTTGTTATCATCGTCAAATTCCTCTGGACTCTTTTCCACAGCTCTATCTTGGATTTTCTTCTTTAAAACATAATCATCGTCTTGTATCACATTCTATAGATTGTATTCATTAGCCATCATGAACACTTTAAACTTGGTTTTCCAGAATAAAAAATGTTCTCCAGTGAAACCAGAAGGTCTAGTGATAGAAGCTCTATTTGAAAGAATGTTCTTACCCATTATTGCCATTTACTAGATCCTTCTCAAGCTGTTAGGCTCATCGGAGAAGACCTCACTCTGATACCAATGAAAGAGGCAAGCTTCACCCAAGAGGGGGTAAATTGAGTGATGTTATAAATTTTTTGGTTGATTTGGTGATATGAAAATTACTGTAGATAGAGTAGAGTTGAGAAGATTAGCATACAAAGAGTTATACTAGTTCAGCTCAAAACCCAAGCTTACATCCAGTTCTCAAAGATCAAGACCTACTGAGATTTTCACTATTCTTCCAAGATTCAACGGGCTCTTGGAACACCACAACAATTGTCCTTGTATGGACTACAAGCAGAAATATTCTAATACCTAGAATTTTCTCTCCCCCTTTCGACAAGTCTTATGTGCAGAAACAATCATATAACCTTTCTCTCTTGCTTACGTATGCAAGTCTTATGAGCAGTAATGTTCTCTCCTACTTACACCCCTGTAAGTCTTACGAGCAGCAATGTTCTCACTCGCTTGCACCTTGTAAATCTTACCAGCAGAAAGTACTCCTAAGAATTCTCTCAACTCTTTTATTGTAAAGATATCTACCCTCTTATGGTCCCTGTACCTTGAGATCAAATGGAAATATGATTTGAAATGTATACAGACTCTTTCACAAAGAAAATATGATAAACATTGAAGTACAATATGAATACAAAGAAGATATCAAATTAAAGACTCTCATGAATGTTTGCTATAAGCTTTAGTATGATGTTCTCTCTTTTTTTCTTGTCTCTGATCTTCTGCATTTTATAGACAGTTGTTTTTTTCCGTTGTGTAAGCTTTAGTAATAGCCATTATGGAGTGGAGCTTAGCGTTGTAGGGCGGTATGAATCTTTTGAAATCTCCAGACAATATATCATGGTAGGTTTGTAATGTATGTGCTTGTTGGTTGACTTTGAATGAAATAATTATGTCCATCATTTTTAACTTACCATATGCATATTTGATTTAGACTTTCAATCTCCTATTTCACACATGAAGTATGTGTTAAATGATGTCTAATAATAATAACAAGTGAAAATATTATGAATAAATAACATTTGACTATGTTCGGATTGATCGTTATAAGTTTGTTGCGTTTTGGCTTTTGATAGAGAATCACTCAAGTGAACAGTGGCCTTACTTGAGTGCAACATCATATTTCCTCTTCTGCTTCATCTTTTGATTTGCATTTCCATGTAAAAAAGCACGAGTGCATTTTCTCACTTGCGAGCATTGTGGGTCCTCACTAGAGTGCATGTGTACTATAGACTCACATCTTTGGATAACACTTGCAACATATTTTTCAAAAGTGTGATTTTGCACTTCCAGGTTGAAAGAGGCAAGCTTCACCAAAGAGGGGGGTGAATTGGGTGAAGTGATAAATTTTTCTGGTTGATGTGGTGATATAGTAATAATTGTAGATAGAGTAGAGTTGAGAAGATAAGCACACAGAGAATTATGTTGGTTCGGCCAAAAACCAGGCCTACGTCTAGTCCTCAGAGATCAAGACCTATTGAGATTTTCACTATTCTTACAAGATTTAGTGGGCTCTGGAACGCCACAAGACAACAACTGTCCTTGAAAGGACTACGAACCTATGACCTTTCTCTGTTGCTTACGTATATAAGTCTTTTGAGCAGCAACGTTCTCTCTTTCTTACACCACTGTAAGTCTTACGAGCAGCAACGTTCTCTACTACTTGTATCTTGTAAGTCTTATGAGTAGAAAGTCCCATTAGGATTCTCTCACTGCTTCTCTCGTAAAGAAATCTCTCCTCTCAAGGTCCCAATACCTTGAGATCAAATAAAAATAGAATTTAAAGTTTATACAGACACTCTTATAGAGCAAATATAATAAACACTAAAGAACGATATGAATACAAAGAAAATGTGAATAACAGAGACTCGTGAATTTGCTTGTGTGAATTCTTGTACTTCGTTGTTTTTTATGGTCTCTGGAACTTTGTATTTATAGACATTTGTTTTTGCCTGTTTGAATAATGATCATTGTGGAGCGGGGAATGTTACTGAGGAACGGCATACGTACGTTTGAAATCTTTGAACGTGGTAGGTACGTGCTTGGATAGTCGTAATGATGCTGTCTGCCTTTGTTTGACTTCCTCTGTATCTTTCTAATTAAAACGTTCAAACCCCTGTATCACACTCGTAATACATGTTAAATGATGTTGTATAATAATACTAAGTGAAAATATAATGAATAAATTTCATTAAACCATATTCGGATGAACGCTGTAAGATTGGTGAGTTTTGGCTTCTGGCAGAGTATCACTCAAGCACTATGATGTCTCACTCGAGTGCAATACCATATCTTCACCTTTTGTTTCAGTTTTTTTACTTGCACTTTTACGGGTTTTGAGAGAGTGCATTTTCACACTTGTGAGTGATGTAGGTCCTCACTCGAGCACTGGTCCCTTCACTCGAGTGTTGCTTTATTTTACACTATAAGCCACGTCTTTAGACAACACTCACACCCAGTTTTATCAAGAGTGTGGTTTTGCACTCGCAGGTGATGTGGGCCCCCACTCGAGCATACATACTCTTACTTGAGTGAGAAGAATTTTCTTCTATAATATACTCCTATCTTCAACAATTGCATCAGAATTGAGAGAGTTAGATTTATCACTCGTGAGTGCTGATGTATCACTCGGGCATCCTTGTACTTCTCTGTTCTGCATGACTCTCGGCCAAACACTCACAGTCCCTCACTCGCTAGGACTCGGGTGCATATATTACCATCACTCGAGTACAGAACCTGTGCTCGAGTGAAGTGTTGATATCTTGTTCTAACTTTGCTCTCTGTCAAACACTTTCAGTGCAACACTTTCATATGCTCGAGTGCAAAACAGCTTCATGCTCAAGTGTTGGTTATAGTGCTCGAGTGCATCAGTAAAATTGACAGTAATTGCTCTCTATCAAACACTTCTTGTCCAACACTTGCATGTGCTCAAGTGTAAAAGAGGTTTATGCTTGAGTGTTAGCTCTGTTGCTCGAGTGCATCAGTAAAAACTGACAGCAGACTTCTCTAAACTTTGCCATATGCATTGGTAACTTTGCAATCATTCTTTATACTTGTAAAAACATACTTTGCACACAATTACCTTTTGTTATCATCAAAACTTGGAATCTAACATTCTCCCCCTTTTTGATGATGACAAAACCTTTGTGATAAGTTTTAAGAAAAAAAAAATCTTGATTAGAGTGAAAATTGTGAAAAACATTATTGACATTTTCAAATGCATATTTCACAAAGATTTAGATTCATTTTTAGATTGTTGCAGTTAACCTCATATGTTTCCTGCAATACTTTCAATGGACACTTAAACACCAAGATAGGTCATCGTATCACAAAAATCATTAGAAATGAACATAAAACTTAACAATAAAACATAAACCATTAGTAAACTTGAAAAGTACAATAGTAAACTTGAAAATCAATATCTACCCATAAAAAAACCCCATATACAACCATGTCATCAAAAGTAGAATAAAAACAACAGTAATCCTACCCCAATACAGAAAAGCTACCCAATACACCCCATATCAGACTATATTAGCTTAGAAACCATCATAGATCCTTCTCCCCCATTTTTCCAACATCAGAAGGGGGCTGAGGAAAAGTGAGATCAGATGGTGGGGCAAAGAGTACCATGGCAGTGGAAGGGTCTACTGGCTTTAGCTCAAAGGGTGGAGATGATGGCTAAGGAATAGAGGCTGTAGGTGGTGGTGAAGGTGACCGATCATAAGTGACATCAATATTGGAATCCAGATCGGTGAAGAGAACATGAGTCTGTGAATGAGGAGGTGAAGTCATGGCAGGAGTAGTCTCAAGTGGCACCTTAGAAAACGTAGTCAGAAAATGAGTGCGTAAGAAGATCTCCATATTAGTGATTCTTCTCAACATATCTTCTTGAGTCTTCAATATCAAATCAAAGTTGGTATTCGCCTTGTCTACCAACTTTAAGACTTGTAACTTCATCGTGTTTACCAAATTTTCATACTCAATCATCAATTCCTTTTTCAGGTAGACATAACTTGATTGATCACTTCAGTCAGATGAGTGGAAAGTGATGCATTCAGGAAAGATGGAGGTGGAATTGAACCTTGAGCAGAAGATTGAGCCTCATCACCTCTCGAAGGAGTGGCTTCTTTGTGAGATATAGCCTTGGTTTGACTTACTGGAAGATTGATACTCATATGTGTTAATTGAGTCTTGCCAAACCTTGGAATAGTTACCCTCTCAGTTCCCTCTAAATACCACACTTTACTTTTCTTGAGAATGAGAGACACAATTTGTGGGTATGGTATAGTGGTGGATTTTGATGAAGAAAATCAAAATCTTCTCATCTCACTAAAAATAATCTCCCCCACATTTCTTTGTTGACCGGCTAGGAAGGAGGCCAGCTGATAGTAATCTCTCTGAGCAAAATAGGTATAATTTTTGGATTTATTAACAATGCTACGAGATTAAATATAGTAAAGGGCACGATTAGAATCAGGCATGTCAATAGGCTTAAAGTTGAGAGGGCCTATTGGGTCCTTTGGTCTCAGAAGCTGGAAGGCTTCATTGGCTGACAGAGTGGGTGGATCAGAAGGAGGTGCAACATATCCAAGTAAATCATTAATGATACTAGCAGATATCATAATGAATTAATCTTTAACAGTGGTAGATACTGCTTCCTCAATCAATTCTCCAGTCATAGATGTTATGTTGTGGGATTTCATGTTGCAATAAAAAGTGTTCACAACAGAGGGTGAATAAGGAATATGAACACTCAGCTAGGGAGCATAAAATCCAAGAAAAGGATGAAAATCCAAACCACAACTCTTCAACAGATAATCTAAGTCAACATATACTATGGGACAAAATTGTCTATGTGCAAACTCAGAATCATATACCTTCTGTTTAAATGCCTTCAGTTCCTTAACATTGAATTCTTCAGGAGGATTTGTAACTTGTTCTTCCTCTGGAGCCTGTGAAGTAGAAGGAACCCCTAAAGTAGCTGTATTGGACTGGCCAACTTGATGTAAACTTGAGGTGCCGGCTTGTAAGGTAATTTTGCCAACCAATGCGTCAAGCTTTGATTTCTCCATTACTTCCTGGAGTTGTCAATTGAAGGAGTCATCGGAGGAAGAAGATTGTTGTGGTTACTCTGTTTCCTTCTTTTTTCCTCTTTCTTTAACTTCTTTGGATTGAGACTGAGTCACAATTAGTTCTTTGAAAACCACTCCCTTTGGTTTCTTTTGTGGATGTTGATCTTTCTTAGCCATTTGAGGCTTAGGATAAGGTTTCTTGGCTGGGGTTCTCTTTTTGGTTTTGGGTTTAGGAGGAGGTGTAGGTGTAGAAGATAGAGAAAGAGTAGGAGATGAAGATGAGGCCACCAGAGTTTCTGAGATACTAGCGGCTGAATGAGTGGGTGAAGGTGAATGGGAAATAATAGGAATCTTAGTTCTAGCCATTAAAGAACAAAATGAAATTAACAGGAATCACAAATTTTTTGAGGATTGAGTGAGAAAGTTTCAAAAATTTAGGGCACGAAATGAGAAACTTTGAGGACAAATCTCACCTTATAAAGAAGATTGAAGAGTTGTAACGGTGATTTGAAGAGAAATGAGACATTTAATCAATGGGTAACGGTCGGAAGTGAAGGGAGATGACCTTCAAGTGATGCAACGCTTTGAGTGAGAGGAGGAAGTGCGACGGTCTGAGCTATCACGTAACTAACATAAGTTCCAATGCTCTAGTGACAACCCTAGTGCTCAAGTGTTGTTCATACAATGCTTGAGTGTGCTCATATTGTGCTCGAGTGATATTCAAAAAAATTTGTTAAAACATGAAAAAGCATACATGATTTAAATATAGCTTGTTATATTTTTCATCTTTGTACTTAAATCCTCCAAAATTATTTGAGTAACCATGCTTTGAATAAGTATTTGCATAAATTTCTTCCTTCTGCTAGAGTTTTCTTGCTTCACTTCAGGTAAATTCATTCTATGCTCGAGTGATGCTTTTTCCTTACTCGAGTGAGACTTGTCACTCTTTGTATGCTTGAGTGAGTTTCAAGAGTTCTTACATACTCTGTTAATCACTATTTTTCATAGCCTGGGGCAGAGTATATGCTATAGTTCTTGACTCAAGCATTGTTGACTGACCTGAGTGAGAATGAGCTTATCTCTCAAGTGACACTTCCTGTGCTTTGAGTGACAGACCTACAAAAACAATTTCTAATACTCTGATACCAAAGTCAGTATGGTTATCATCAAAAACTCATTTAAACATAATAATTAACAAGAAAACTTACAACTCATTAGGACTAACCATTCCCAATTCTCTTCGAATATATAGGAATTGAGCTTTAGTTATCGGCTTTGTGAATATGTCAGCGAGTTGAAGATGTGTTGGTATGAATTCTACTTTGACATCCTTCTTTTGCACGTGATCTCGAATACAATGATGTCGGATATCTATGTGTTTGGTCCTTGAATGTTGCATAGAATTCTTGGCCAAGCTAATGGTGCTAGTATTGTCACAATAAATTGGAATCTCTTTTAAGTATATCCCCAAATCCTGAAGTTGTTGCTTCAACCATAGTACTTAAGAACAACAACTTGCTACAGCTATATATTCAGCTTTAGTAGAATATAATTACACTGTATTCTGCTTCTTGCTGAACCACCAGAGAACCTCCAAGAAATTGACATTGACCACTAGTACTTTTCTTGTGAGTTTTATATCCTCCATGATCTGAATCTGAATATGCCTATAATATTCGTTTCTTCTTTTTGGATACCATAAGCCAAGTTCTGAAGTGTCTCCTAGGTATTTGAAGATTCTTTTCACTGTCTCTGCATGTGATACCTTAGGAGCAGATTGATACCTTGCACACATTCCAACGCTAAACTGAATATCCGGCCTACTTGCTATAAGATAGAGTAATGAACCAATCATTCCTCTATATTTAGTGATGTTGTAACTAGGACCTTTTACATCAGCATCCAACAACATTGTAGAACTCATTGGAGTATAAGCTCCATTAGCATTATCCAATCCATACTTCTTTAACAACTCCTTCAAATATTTTGTTTGAGATACAAATATCCTATTCTTCTTTTGCTTAATTTGAAGTCCAAGAAAGAAATTTAATTCTCCAATCATGGACATCTCAAATTCTCCCTGCATAATTTTAGAAAATTCTTGACACATAGATTCGTTAGTAGCACCGAAAATAATATCATCAACATAAATTTGAACAATTAGGATGTCATCTTTGTTATGTTTGATAAAAGGAGTTGTATCCACTTTTCCTCTGACAAAATTTTGATCAAGAAGAAACTTGCTTAGTCTTTCATACCAAGCTCTAGGTGCTTGTTTCAAACCATATAAAGCTTTCTTAAGTTTGAAAACATGATCAGGTTTTGTTTCATCTTCAAAACCAGGAGGTTGTTCTACATAAACTTCCTCCATAATATAACCATTCAGAAAAGCACTTTTCACATCCATTTGATAAAGTTTAAAACCTTTAATGCAAGCAAATACTAAGAGTACTCGTATGGCTTCCAATCTTGCTACTGGAGCATATGTTTCCTCATAATCAATACCTTCTTCTTGATTATAGCCTTTGGCCACCAATCTTGCATTGTTTCTCATAATGATTGCTGATTCATCAGTTTATTTTTGAAAACCCATTTGGTCCCTATAACCCAGTGATCTTTAGGTCAAGGAACCAAATCCCAAACTTGATTTCTTTGGAATTGATTTAATTCTTCTTGCATAGCAATCACCCAATCATTGTCAGATAAAGCTTCTTCCATATTAGAAGGTTCAATTTCAGAAATAAAAGCAGAAAAAGTACCTCATTGAGAATTCTATTTTTGGTTTTGACACCTTCGTGAATGTCTCTAATTACTTGATCAATTGATGATCTTTAATATGTCTCCATTCTTTTGGTTGAGCATGATTATCAATATCTTCTATATTTTGAAAATCATTTGTTTCAAAATCATTCTGTTTTGAAATAGTTTTGTTTTTCTTTATCAAATCCATTTCTTCTTCATCAACATGTTTTGTCTGAGAGTCAAGTTCATCAAACACAACATGAATAGATTCTTTAACTGTACATGTTCTTTTATTTAAAACTCTATATGCTTTACTTCTATTAGAATATCCTAGAAATAAACCTTCGTTAGACTTTCAATCAAATTTACCCAAGTTTTCTTTACCGTTGTTGTGAATGAAGCACTTGCATCTGAAGATGTGTAGATGAGCAAGATTTGGCTTTCTTCCCTTGTAGAGTTCATATGGTGTCTTTCCAAGTGACTTGCGAATATATGCTCGATTTGAAATGTAGCATGCGATACTCATTGCATCTGCCCAAAACACTTGTGACATTTCTTTTTCATTAAGTATTGCTCTTGCCATTTCTGTGAGGACTATGTTCTTCCTTTCTACTACTCCATTTTGCTGGGGTGTTCTAGGTGCAGAGAAGTTATGATCTATTCCCTCGTTGTTGCAGTAGTCTTCAAAGAGTTGATTATCAAATTCTCCTCCATGATCTATCCTAATAGAAACAATAGAAATACCTTTCTCATTTTGGACCTTCTTAGCAAATGTAATAAATTCAACAAATGTTTCATCTTTTGAAGTAATAAATATAGTCCATGTAAATCTTGTAAAATCATCGACAATTACTAAAGTGTACAGATTTCCTCCAAAACTTTTTACTCTTACTAGACCTACCAAATCCATATGAAGTAATTGTAAAGGTTTAGAAGTAGAAATCTCATACTTTGTTTTGAATGAAGATTTAGTTTGTTTACCTTTTTGACAAGCTTCACAAAACATGTTATCTTTTAATTTTAGTTTAGGAAGACCAACAACTAAATCTTTTCTAATCAGTTTATCAAGTTGGTTCATATTAACATGAGCCAAACGCTTATGCCATAACCAACTTTCCGCTTATCTGCTAAGAAAATAATTTTTAGAAGAATTTGAATTTAAATCAATAGTATAACAGTTACCGTCTCTTTGAGCTCAAATTTTTGCCTTGATGGAATCTTTATTAAGCGGCAGATCTTTCTTGTTTACTATCAAGCATTCTTTTGAATCAAAGATCACCCAGTTATCTCTGTCAATGCTTTGACTTACACTCAAGAGGTTGTGGAATAATCCTTCAACGTAATATACATCATTGATTTGAACACCATCGGATTTTCCCACTTCACCAATTCCAGCAATAAGTCTAGATTGATTACCTCCAAACGTTACCTTACCTCCTTCTCTGGTTTCTAGCATGGTGAACTTATTTTTGTCACCAGTCATGTCTCTCGAGCATCCACTATCAATATACCACTTGTTTGCTCGTGATGCTTTGAGACATACCTAGAGTAAGGTGATCAAGTTTTATGTACCCACACTTTCTTGGGTCCTTTATGGTTAGTATGTAATACTTTTGATACATGTGTCCCTTTCGAAACCCATTTATACGTGCCAATAACTTGTCCTTTTCTAAAATAACATGATAAAGTGTAATGTCTTTTCCTATTACAATAGCTACATGATGCGAATGGATTTGATGTATGCACAGAGTTCTTGAAATATTTGAGATAAGTGCTACTGCTATTTTTCTTATTTCCTCTATTTTTATCATGATCAGACTTATATCCAATTCCAGATTTATCAAAGGAAACTTTCTGAGAATTTAGAGTAACTTTAAGAGTTTCACTTCCTTTAGTAAATTTTTCCACAGTTTTTGTTAAATCTCTTATTTTCTTATCTTTTTCTTCACATACTTCACATGATGATATGACAGTATTTTCTAATTCCTTTACTTTCTTCTTGTAACTAACTATTTCTTTAGCTACCTTGATGAATTCAGTATGCAATGCATTATATTCAGATAATAACTCATCATAAGTAGGTTCAAAATCACATACCTCAGAATCCGATTCTTCTTCTTTGGCTACCAAGCATAGATTTGCTACTTCGTCATCGTCGCTTTCTTCATCCGACGAGCTATCACCCCAGATAGATGATATGTATGCTTTATTCTTCTACTTTTTTTGTCTTTGTTTTTGAAGCATTCGGATTTGATGTGTCCAAGCTTCCCACATTCATAGCATACTATCTGTTGCTCCTTGTTTTGTTTCTTGCTTGGTCCACGTTGATAATTTTTGAAGTTCTTTTGGCCTCTTCTATAGAACTTCTTGAATTTTCTCATGATCATTCCCATATCATTAGGAACATCTTCATTTTTGGAAGATTCTTCTTCCTTGACAGCTTTAAGTGCAACTCCTCTTTTCTTTTTATCATCAAACTCTTCTAGTTCCATCTTGAATTTTAGCTTCCCTTCATACTCAGAAAGCCTACCAAAGAGAGCAGCTATGGATCTTGTTGACTCTCCTTTAGCTTCTTCGATAGCTGTCACCTTTGCTTCCCATTCTTTCATAAGAATATTAAGAATCTTTCTTACCTGGGAATTTGGGTCAAATAATTTTCCAAGTGCAGATAATTGATTAACAAGATGAGTATACCTGAGTTTGAATTCTGATATTCCTTCTCTAGGTTTCATACGAAATATATCATACTCAGTAATTATAGTATTGACTCTATTTTCTTTGATTTTGGATATTCCTTCGTGAGATATTTCAAGAGTATCCCACATATCTTTAGCTGTTGGTAGAGTGCAGATTCAGAAATATTCTTTTTGACTGAGAGCACTCTGTATCACTAAAATAGCTTTAATATTTAATGTTACTAACCTCTTGTCATCTTCGTCAAACTCCTCTGGGCTCTTTTTAATGACTCTATCTTCGATTTTCTTCATTGGAACATAGTCACCATCTTGTATCACATTCCATAAACCGTATTCGTTAGCCATCACGAACACTCTGAACTTAGCTTTCCAGAATGAAAAATGTTCTCCAGCAAAACTAGGAGGTATAGTGATTAAAGCTCCATCTGGAAGAATGTTTTCACCCATTGTTGCCATTTATCGGATCCTTCTTAAGCTGTTAGGCTCTTCGGAGAAGACCTTGATCTGATACCAAATGAAAGAGGCAAGCTTCACCCAAGAGGGGGTGAATTGGGTGATGTGATAAATTTTTCCAGTTGATGTGGTGATATAGTAATAACTGTATATAGAGTAGAGTTGATAAGATAAGCACACATAGAATTATACTGGTTCGGCCAAAAATCAGGCCTATGTCTAGTCCTCAGAGATCAAGACCTACTGAGATTTTCACTATTCTTCCAAGATTCAGTGGGCTCTCGGAACGCCATAAGACAACAACTGTCCTTGAAAGGATTACGAGTAGAAATACTAGAAATTTCTCTCCCCCTTACGACAAGTCTTATGTGCAGAAAAACAAGCCTATGACCTTTCTCTCTTGCTTGCGTATACAAGTCTTATGAGCAGCAACATTCTCTCCTTCTTACACCACTGTAAGTCTTACGAGCAGCAACGTTCTCTATTGCTTGTATCTTGTAAGTCTTATGAGCAGAAAGTCCTATTATGAATTCTCTCACTGTTTCTCTCATAAGGAAATCTCTCCTCTCAAGGTCCCAGTACCTTGAGATCAAATAAAAGTAGAATTTGAAGTGTATACAGACTCTCTTATAGAGAAAATATAACAAACACTAAAGAACGATATGAATACAGAGAAAATGTGAATAACAGAGACTCATGAATTTGCTTGTGTGAATTCTTGTACTTCATTTTTTTTATGGTCTTTGGAACTCTGTATTTGTAGACATTTGTTTTTTCCCGTTTGAATAATTATCATTGTGGAGTAGGGCATGTTATTGTGGAACGGTATGCGCACGTTTGAAATCTTTGAACGCGGTAGGTACGTGCTTGGATGGTCGTAATGATGCTGTCTACCGTTGTTTGACTTCCTCTGTGTCTTTCTAATTAAAACGTTCAAACTCCTGTATCACACACATAATACATGTTAAATGATGTTATATAATAATAATAAGTGAAAATATAATGAATAAATTTCATTAAACCACATTCGGATTGAACGCTGTAAGATTGGTGAGTTTTGGCTTCTAGCAAAGTATCACTCGAGCACTGTGATCTCTCTCTCTCGAGTACAATACCATATCTTCACCTTTTGTTTCAGTTTATTACTTGCACTTCCACGAGTTTTGAGAGAGTGCATTTTCACACTTGTGAGTGATGTGGGTCCTGAAGTACTGGTCCCTTCACTCGAGTGCTGCTTCATTTTACACTATGAGCCACATCTCTAGACAACACTCGCACCCAGTTTTATCAAGAGTGTGTTTTTGCACTAGCAGGTGATGTGGGCCCCCACTTGAGCATACATACTCTTACTCGAGTGAGAAGAATTTTCTTCTATAATATACTCTTATCTTCAACACTTGCATCAGAATTGAGATGGTTAGATTTCTCACTCGCGAGTGCTGATGTATCACTCGGGCATGCTTGTGCTTCTCTGTTCTGCATGACTCTCGGCCAAACATTCACAGACCCTCACTCGCTAGGACTCGGGTGCAGATATTACCATCACTCGAGTACAGAACCTGTGCTCGAGTGAAGTGTTGATATCTTGTTCTAACTTTGCTCTTTGTCAAACACTTTCATATGCTCGAGTGCAAAATAGCTTCATGCTCGAGTGTTGGTTATAGTGCTCGAGTGCATCAGTAAAATTGACAGTAATTGCTCTCTGTCAAACACTTCTTGTCCAACACTTGCATGTGCTCGAGTGCAAAAGAGGTTTATGCTCGAGTGTTAGCTCTGTTGCTCGAGTGCATTAGCAAAAACTGACAGCAGACTTCTCTAAACTTTGCCATATGCATTTGGTAACTTTACAATCATTCTTTAGACTTGTAGAAACGTACTTTGCACACAATTATCTTTTGTTATCATCAAAACTTGGAATCTAACATAGGTGATATGGGTCCCCACTCGAGTGACGATGTCTCACTTGAGTGCACCATCGTATTTCAACTCCAGGCTTCACTTCTGGGCAACACTCGCACCAAGTTTTACAAGAGTGAGATTTTGCATTTGCAAGTGTTATGGGGCCTCACTCGAGCACTGAGATGCTCACTCGAGTACATCAGTAATTCTTGGGCTCATGGCAGCCTTTTGCTAAGCACTTGCACCAAAATCAGAAGGAGTGCATTTTCTCACTCGCGAGTATTGCTCCATCACTTGAGTACCAAAGTCATTGCTCGAGTGCACTTCTTACTTTTAGCTCTTCTTTGCTCTCGGGTAAACACTTCCTTTACCATACTTATAGGGCTCGAGTGAGCTTGAGGCTCTCACTCGAGTATTGAGTCCGTGCTTGAGTGCAACGAATGTTGATTTTCGTTGCACTCAAGAAAAATGTTGATTTTCTTAAAAATATCCTTTTTAATTATTTATATTGGAAATACACTTTGTTGAACAAATTCTCTTAACATATGCTATCAAAATAGATAATTTGGTAAAAAAAATTATAAATTTAAAAGATAAAGTGAATTAAGATATTATATTTATGATAAAAGAAAATCCTGTAATCCTAACAGAAGTTGATCTTATTGATAAAAAGTTGACTCATAATTCATAAAGTTATGTTTTTAAATCATTACTGGTATAAAGACATTGTTACTGGGCAATGTGCCTAAATTTAGGATGGGATCGAGGGAGTATTAAATTTTGCATGTTGAGGTGATCGCATAGAATATTAAAAAGAACTTACAATAATTGTGGAAGAGATTGCATCGATCACGGGGGCCACGAAAGTTTTAATCTCTGACAGATTCCTTCGTGACATAAAAAGATAATTGAAGTCGTTACCACCGATTTCTCCAACTAAAAATATTGACTCTCCAATGACTTCATCACAGCCTGCAACATTAAAATTAAAAGCAAACTATACAATTTTATAATATATTTTCTTTAAAAAAATCATTAAAAAATTAAAAATTGAATCAATTTTTTACTCATATTATATCAAAATGTTACTCATTTTATATAAAATATAATAATAAATTTTTTTTACCAAATTGGGAAAATTTTGAAAGGCATTAAGAGACCCACATCCGCCAGTAAGTTATGCTTACAACAAGAGGAAAGGGGGGAAACAAGTTAAACAACTTACTTGAGGAAGAATTGCAAAGTGAAGGCAATAATTCTTTCAACCAACTCAATTGAGTTATGAGAGAATCATTGGTGGGACAATTGTGGATTCCAATATCTTCATAGAACCTCACATCCAACGCCGTCGCTCCTATAACTGCAAAATTCATTCCTCTTTGTTCAAATTCTTCACCTTTTCATTCTTGATACTCAGATATGGTTTCACCAACGGAATCCCCACAGACTCAGCTGCACAACCCACAATAATTCAACAACAATTTAACAGAACTATTTTATATATACCACCTCCTGTCTTAAATAAAAGACCCAAGTGACTTTTTTTTATGAGATTAATGAAGCTAAATAAGTTACTTAATCATATCATATGTATATCATTAGATTATATATCAGTTTATAAGTTAGACAACTTAGTTTTGAAAAAATGATGAATAAAAATACTTTAAAATAATTTATTTAGCTTTCTTAATTTCTCCAAAAAAATTAACTGAGTCTTATATTTAACACCGGAGGTAGTGTATATATACACACACAGCCATTTTTTACTAATTAAATACTTCATCTAGTCCTGAATATAAGACCCATTTGTTTTTTTTAGAAGTTAAGGAAGATAAATATAGCATCTATATCATAGTATATGTTATACATTATTAAATCATATATCAATTTATAAGTTAGAAATATTAATTTGATATAAAAAAATAAAAATACTTTAAAATAATTTATTGTCTCTCCAAGAAAAAATCAACTGTCATATAGCAAGGACCGGAGGTAGCATGTATATATATATGCACACACACAGCTACGTCTTGCTAATTAAATAATATATTCAACAGCCAATAAAGCCTAAAACTTCTGAGTGATACCGAAGAAATCAATGATAAGACGGCCATCGGAGCACCTGCCGGTGGGTTGATGAAAGTAGGTTTTGCCGTAGGGATGGTGGAAGCAAGGGTTGGACGGCGGTGGTTGGGAGCTGAAATACACGTTTCCGGTATCAGCAAGTAAGTCACCGAAGCTGAAGATGGATGTGAAGGGGCTTCCTGTACAACTTGTAATGAATGATGGTAACGCCGCTATTTGAAGAGTCCAAAAAAGTGACGAAGATAAAGGAGAAGAAGCCATTATTGCCAATGCACGAATAACCACTTTGATCACTAGTACATGTTTATAAGATTTGCTCTTTCACTTTTATATTATATTGTCCACTAGGATATTATATTCAAAAATTATTCAAAGCTAAATTATTTTATAATTCCCCTTGTTTTCCTCGAGTCTCCGCTTCCACTTCCCTTATTGTCTACAATCATCCTCTCTACCCTTTATTTCTACCCTAGGATTAATTTTCAATGGTGGGAATTTCTTATTTTCTAACAATATTAATATAATATTAAATAATTAAAAGCAATATGAATAAATTTCAAATTTTACAATTCTACATGAACAATTCAGAATTGCAAAGAATAAAAAGTAAGAAATGATGAAATAGTTTAATAAAAAGCTACCGAATTTGAATTATTTTGATAAAATTTTAACCGTTTAACTATATGAATAGATATTTAATGTGAGGATAAAGTATACTTTTAATCATTTAAAATTTACATGAGGTATACATTTAGCTTCTTAATTTTATAAAGAATACTTTTAGTCCTATATTCTAACATTGTTAATATTATTAACGAAAAATTTTGACGCAGCAAACTCTAAGTGATGATTGTGTAGCTGACAAAGTATATTTAAATTTTAATTTTTAATATAACATATTTAGATTATTAAACTAAAATAAACTAACAAATCCCTCCAAACAAAATGGAGGTTTTGATATTTATATTATTAAAATAATATATTTATATTTTTAAACTAATTTTTTTTACTACAATCGAGGTTTTGAAATTGCTGGCTGCATTAGATTTTTTGATATTTTTCAATTTACACATATTTTAAATTTAAGATTAATAGCATTTAAGTACATATTTATCGCTTAAGTTTATACCATTATCATTTGAGTTTGTTGCGTCAGCATGTTCCGTTAACAATATTAATTGTGTTAGAATTACAGGACTAATAGGATACTTTTTAAAGTCAAGGGACCAAAAATATATCTTATATAAACTTAAAGAACCAAAAGTATACTTTTAACCTTAATATTATAATAATATTGTTATAAAATGTTACATTTCAATTATTGCTAGATGATATATCGGGGTGCGTGTAAATAACAATAGATGTGGATTTGGTACCTGCATATTTTTTTGGGAAAATTTCATTGAACCCCTAAGGATATGACATAATTGCAGTCGACCCCTAAAATTTTATAAAACTTCATTGCACCCAATGGGTCAAAATGAAATTAAGTTTTGTAGGTGTAAAGACAATGATGTCCTTCTTTTATTTTTTAAGAAAGGTATTTATAAGATAAATAAGGGCATTTACAAAAAAAAGGGCATTTATAAGATAAATAAAGACATTTGTAAGACAAATATAGTTATTTATAAGACAAATAAGATAATTTTCAAGACAAATAAAATAAAGGAATCATTGTCTTTTCACCCCAAAACTTAATTTCATTTTGACCCAAAGGAGTGTAGAGAAGTTTCAGAAAGTTTTGGGGGTTGACTAAAATTATATCACATCCTTGGGACTAACTATAATTTTCCCTATTTTTTCTCCTAATTAAATTTAATTGTGCTCTGTTAGTACGGTTAATAGAATAAAATTGTAATGGCTAACCGCGTTAACAAAACAAAATTAACATAGAAAAACACTCGTCTACAAAATTAAAAATGGGTTTTACTAATACAAAACCTCAGGCGTGGTACTCGGGCAATCCGAGTTATTAAATAAGTTCCGCTCCCACCACCATTTTCTTTCTCCACACCGTGGGACCTTTATAGGTATTGCGTGACACCCAACTCCCTTGTTATTTTATAAGTTATTTTTAACATATTTTATTTAGAAAAATTTCAAAAAAAAAACCCCTCTAAAATATTAAAAAACTCAAATCAGTTTTGTTTCCTACCATACATTAGTTATTGACAATACTTGATTAACAATTCAGAACTCATTTTAGCAGCAAATCACTCATTTTAAAATTTTGTTAATATATTCCCCACATTTTAATAGATATTACCAACTTTCGTTTACTAAGTAACAAATCCCTACTTTCAGGTCATTTACAAGTTTTGTTAAGGTATTATAAACATTCCATTAGAAATTACTAACTTTAGTTTATCAAATCATTTATAAGTTTTGTATAAGTATTACCAACATTTCATTAGGTGTTGCCAACTTTCATTTATTAATAACCAATCCACACTTTCAAAATAAAAGTTGGTAAAATCTAATGAAATGGGAAAATGCCTTAACAAAAGTTGGAAATGAGTTTGAGTCAGAGACAAAGATCAGAGTTAAAATATATATATTATTTTGCATTATATGTAAATTGAAATGCATTAGTAGCTCAATGACCACCAATATTTTTGGCAAACAAGTGGTGGGGGATTAAATCCCACCTCCACCACCTTGCAAAATAATTATTCCTATCAGAGCTCTGGCGATGAAGTGGGCAATTTCACCACAGTGGCCAGCTGTTGGTGATAGTTGTTGCTTTTTTTCTTTTTATTATTTTAAAATGAGGTTATTTGTGTTTTTTTTATTAATTTTGAAAATCTCATTTTGGGATCTTACATCTCATAGGAATTATTAATATTAGGAGCACCTCTTTGGGATTTAGTATTTTTCAAGTTTTTTAGCTGTCTTTCCCCTAAAAATTTTGACTGGAAAAAATAACAAAATAACTTACTTAATATAAAATTGCATATAGAAGGCATTAGTTCCTTGAACCAACCAAATTGAACTCTAAGAGAATAATCAGTCTTGACATTATAAATGCCTCTCTCTTCAAAGAAACTTACATTCAAAGCAGTTGACCCAGCAACAGCAAAATTCACTCCCTCCTCTTGGTTCCAATTTCTTATTTGTCCATTCTTAATTCCCTGATATCTAATGGAATGCTTATTGACTCAGCTGCACAGCAACGACAATTTAACCCAGAAAAATCATAGGCTTGAAGAGAGAGAGAGAGAGGGTCAGTGATATATTTTAACACGGATAAGAAAAAGAAGAAATAGACCATAATTGAAGTCTCAAAGTACGAGGATAGTGAACAGACAGAACGATAAATCAAGTCCAAAATCTGAGTGTTACTAATGAAATTAATGATAAGACGGCCATTGGAACATCTTCCGACAGGGTGGCCAAGGTAGGTTTTACCATAGGGAGAGCGGGAGCAGCGATGGAGATGCGGTGGTTGGGAGCTGAAAAACAAGTTTCCGGTATCAGCAAGTGAGTCTCCGAAGCTGAAGATGGATGTGAAGGTAGGGCTTCCAGTAGAACTGGTGGTGAATGATATTAACCCTGCCCTATATAGTACTAATGCTACAGTCCTTTGTTGTTACAGAGTACAAAGTGAAGACGACGAAGGTGACGAAGCCATTATATTTATTGCGGGTCTGCAAATAAGCAGTCCATATATATAGGGTCTTATTTTTTTTAATGGGTTTGTCCATTTTTATAATGTTTCATTTGAGTTGGTCTGGATAATAGATGCATTTTTCCTATTTCACCCTCAATTAATGTCATCCATTGCATTAATTCAAATGTACTCATTCATTTTATTCTCTCACGTCATATTAACCCAGTGTAGAGCATCTCCACTACGTTATCTCTCCACTTGACCTCCACTAAAATAACACTACATCGTTTTGTATATAAAACAAAACCTAAACCATTTTACCTCTTTCAAACTCCCATGTCCTATAGTGCCACACACATATCCTTCTGCCTTTCTTGAAATATAAAAGACAGAAAGCAAAAATATAAAGTAGATATAGTGACTGTGAATGATTGCATTTCATTGAATGAATTTGTGTGGTACAGTATTGAGCTATTTATAGAATAGTACAATTGATCTTAGCCATACACGTATACAAGTAAGGATTATTCTAGAGACTATTACTTTTGCATAGATGTCTCCTTATGCCTTGTGTGGGAATATATAATATTATTCTAGTTATTATGCCCTCGCAACTCAAACTGGACAGGATGAACAGTTAGACTCGAACGAAAAAATGCAAATTGACTGGAAGATAATGCCTTTGTAAAGATATCATCAATTTGGTCTTTGGTAGGAATAAGAGTAACTCGAAGGAGTTTAGCAACAAGACTTTCTCGGACAAAATGATAATCTAGAGAGATATGCTTAGCTCGAGAGTGAAAAACAGGATTAGCAGCTAAATAGGTTGCTCCCAAGTTATCACAACATAATAAAGGTGGTTGAGAGAGATATAAACCAAGTTCCTGAAAAAGATTTTGCAGCCAAATAAGATCAGAAGTAGTTGTAGCCAGTGCTTTATATTCAGCTTCTGTACTGGAACGAGAAACCCAAGGCTGTTTCTTTGAACTTCAAGCTACTAAATTAGGACCCAAATAAATTGCAAAACTAGCAGTAGAACGATTTGTGATTGGATCTCCACCTAGATTAGCATCACATAAAGCAGTGAGTTGGGTAGAAGTAGAGGGTTGAATAATAAGTAAAGAATAGTGACTAATGCCCTGAAGATAGCGCAAGATCCGTTTAACAACAGTCCAGTGCGAATCTTTTGGGCAATGCATAAATTGACAGACCCTATTTACAGTAAAAGAAACATTAGGTCTAGTAAAGCTAGGATATTGTGAGCTGCCTACAATACTCCGATAGAAACTGGGATCATGAAAATCAGGACTCCGAGAATCTTCAGTTGAATATTTGGAAGAGGCATTGGGTGTAGAAACAGGACGTGCACAAGACTTATTTGCCTTTTGAAGTAAATCAAGGATATACTTGTGTTGAGATAAAACCAAACTAGAAGCAATAGAATGAACCTTAATGCCCAAAAATTAATGTAATTTCCCCAAATGCTTAACAGGGAATGACAAATTAAAGGCACAAATCAAATCAATAATAACTACAGTAGATGAACTAGTGATGATTATATCATCAACATAGACTAGAATATAGATGGTATGATGAGTAGTAGCACATACAAATAAAGAAGAATCATATTGAGAAGGGCGAAAACCCAGTTCCTATAACCGTGAAACTTAAACATGCAAACCATAAATGAGGAGCTTGCTTTAAGCCATATAAAGCATGATTAAGTTTACACACATAAGAAGGCTAATCGAGATTAATAAATCCAAGAGGCTGAGTCCTATACATATCTTCTTCTAAGAAACCATGTAAAAATGCATTTTGAATATAAATTTGACAAAGAAACCAACCTTGAGATATGGCAAGAGCAAGAATCGTACGTAGTGTGACAGGTTTAACAACTGGAGAAAATGTTTCCGAAAAATCAACACCTTCTTGATGATGAAAACCCTTTACAACTAGCCTAGTTTGAGTTTATCCAGGGAATTATTGGGCTTATACTTGTGGCGAAAAACCCATTTACAGCCAACAATGTTTTGAACTAATGATGCAGGAACAAGCATCCAAGTATTAGTATCCATGAGAGCCTGAAATTCTTCAAACATAGCCTTCTGCCATTCTGAATTTTAAGCGCATCAGCTACAGATTGAGGAAGATGAGGCTCAATTCCCGAGATGAGGTGAGAACGTGGAGTGGCCAGGAAATCATGCCATCTCCCAAGGGCTTTGGTTTAGAAATAAGATTCTGAGATCGCGTGATCATCGGATGTGATGGGTGAGACAACAACGACACCGTAGGAGGAGGCCCAGGTAAATAAATTAGAGAAGAAGATAGAGAGGAGGACTCCGAATGGAATCCGAAGAAGCCTTATGATGTGATGTTGCAGGAGAGGACTGACCCTGTGGGATAGGCCTATGAGCAATTGGCTGAAATGGAGGCCCAAAAGCGAAAGTGGGTAGAATAGTGAGATTAGAAGGGCCAGAGTCATTCTTCACCAAAAAATCCTTAAAGGGAAATTGCAATTCATTAAACACAACATTACGAGAGATATACACTCAGGCAGTGGATGGATCCAAACACAAATAACCAACATGATGAGACGAATAGCCCAAGAACACACAAGTAGCATATCGTTTATCAAGTTTATTAGTTGCATAAGACCTGAGATGAGGCCAACAAGCACATCCAAACACCTTTAATAGAGAATAATTAGGTCGTTGTTTATGCAAAAGCTCAAAAGGACTTCATGAATTCAACACCTAACTAGGCAATTGATTCAGAAGAAAAGAAGCAGTGGTAAATGTGTAAGACCAAAATGGGTTTGGAAGAGAAGCATAAGTCATTAAAGCTAAGCCAGTTTCAACAATAGTTCGGTGAAGACGCTCAACAGTACCATTCTATGTGTGTGTATGAGGACAGGTGACTCAATGAAAAATACCAAGAGACACAAGAATTTTATATAAAGAGCAAAACCCCTAATCTGATTGAAAAGATCGAATGGTAGATTGATAATAAGCAGAGTCAAGTTTATTGAAAATATGAAAAACAGAGCCAACTTCATTTTTGGTTTTGATGGGATAAAACCAAATAAAATGAGAAAAATTATCTACAAAAGAGACATAATATCTAAAACCATCGGAAGAAACAATAGGAGTAGGGCCCCATACATCTCATAGACTTAAATCAAAAGGTGCAGAGGATCTATAAGGTGAGGCAGGAAATGGCAGAACATGACTCTTTGAAAGACAACAAGTAGAATACTGATTATTATTGAACTTGGAAGAGACAGGATGCTGGAAGAGAGAATCCTTTGAACAACTTGAAAGGCTGGGTGACCAAGACGATAATGCCATTGATTGAAAGAGGTACGAGCACCATAGAAAGCTTGTAGTTGAACATTGATTGGAAGATGATAGAGACAACCTTTAGGAGGACCTTGAAGCAGAGGAGTCTTTGTTTTTGAATCCTTAATGACAAAACAACCATCATGGAATTCAAAGAAAACGTTATTATCATGACAAAATTGATTAACAGAAAGCAAATTTTTAGAAATTTTAGGAACATGAAGAATATTAGAGAGAAGAAAATTGCTACCAGGGGTAGAAAGATTGCCAGAGCCATGATGTTGAATTTATAGTGGAGAGCCATTGCCAACTCTAACAAGTTGAGAACCTATGTAAACTTCATATTGCAAATTCAAATTGGATAAATCAGAGGTAATGTGATGAGTAGCCCCTGTGTCTGGATACCATAAAGTATCATTGAAAGATCTATATTCTATATAGTTTGTTGAAAAGGAAGGTGCAGGTGCTTGATAGGAATGATTATATTTGTTATAACAAACATTAGCCTCATGCCCAAACTTCTTACAAATTTGACATGGACAATCATCAAAATCATTAAATGAAGAACACCTGCCAGTGTAACGACCACCTCGACCTCTATAAAATTGTCCTCCACGACCTCAAAAATTATTTCCTCAAAAATTGTTAAATGAATTTCCTCCTTGATGTATAAACTTGCTATGATTAGATTGTGAAGGTTGAGTCGATACTGTGGCAGTATTAGCTAGAAGTTCAGATGTGGCAGGAAGAGTATTTTGTTGTTTCATACGTGATTGAAACACCAAAAGATGACTAAAAAATTCTTCAATCGACAAGGTATGATATTGAGTAGTTAATGAAGTAACAATTGGATCAAAATCAGAACCAATCTCTGCTAAGAGATATGTATTAAAATCATGATCACTGATAGAATTGCCAGCAGCAGCTAGTGAATATGTTATTATTATAGCACACTTATGATAATCAGCAATATAATCACTTCCTTTCTTTAAATTTGTCAATTGTTGATGAATTTTAACATAACGAGCTAAAGATTGTTGAGAAAACAAAGTTTCCAAAGCTAACCACATATCTCTTGAATTCTTATGACACATAACTCTTGGAATTAAATTCTTAGACAAAGAGGCAATCAAAATAGATAACACCATCTGATCTTTATCAAACCATTGTAGGAATTTAGGATTTGGAAGACTTGAAGGTAATCGTACAGATGGAGCAGCATTTGTGCCATCAATATAGCCAAACAGATGCTGCCCATAAAGATATGGTAACACCTGAGTGCGCAAGATCAGGTAATTTTCATCATTCAATTTAACAAAAATAAAATGAGTAAAATTAGATGGTGCATAAGGAGATAAAATTGTAGAAGATAGAGATGCAACAACACTAGAATTATCTGATAAAGATTCTGTCATATTGGCACTGACTTGCTAATTATCGGTTTGATACCATCTTGAAATATAAAAGATAGAAAGCGGAAATATAAAGTAGATATCGTGATTGTGAATGATTGTATTTCATTGAATGAATTTGTGTGGTACAGTGTTGAGCTATTTATAGAATAGTACAATTGATCTTAGCCATACACGTATACAAGTAAGGATTATTCTAGAGACTATTACTTTTGCTGAGCTGTCTCCTTATGCCTTGTTTGGGAACATATAATATTATTTTGGTTATTAGCCTTTGAATAAAAGATTATTGGTGGTGCGTGGGAAGGAGTCATCAAAGGATAAGGTATTCACTGGATTCCATTGCTCGTATTTGCTGGTCCTTCTTTATTGATTTTTTTGGTTTTCAGTAAACACCCACGCACATATCCTTTTTTTTCCTCAGTTTTCATCAAGTTTTGCATACATTGCCATATGTTCTTCTAGTGTCCATGCCTTTCTTCAATCCATTTGTGTCATAAGTTCTGTGAACCAATGAGGAAGGAAGAGAGAGAGGGAGAGAGGAAGAGATTTGAAACCCGATTCTTTTTAGATTCCAACACCAATGGCCAATATTAGATATAAAGACAAATGGTTAAGATTCCACCTTTCAATACAAAATGAAGTAGCTTTATCTTTAGGCTTGCTTGGCACGAGAGATTTGGAAGGGAGGAGAGAGGAGAAAAAAATTTTATGAGTTGGATTTATAAAAATTTGAGAAGTGGATTTAAATGATTTTAATTATTATTGCTTTTTATTTTATCCTACATTTCATTTTTATTAAAATCTTATAACCCTCTTCTCTAATTTTTTTTAATCTGATTCCAAAAAATTTTCTCTCCGCCAACCATCTCTTCCCTTCCCTCATACCAAACAGCCCCTTAATGGAGGCGAAATGGAGAGACACAGATAGCTTAGTGAAGAGGCTTCCCTTTCCACAATACATTGTCTTTCATTATTTCCTCATTATTACTCTTATTTCATAATAAATAAGGGAATTTTTGAAAAAAAAAATATTTTCTACATATTTATTATATTTAACTAATTTTAACTATTTTCTAAACCCTACAATTCTGTCATAAGAACCTTATATATGGAGCACCTAGGGAGTAATGTTCATGAGATTTGCTCTTCACTTTCTAAAGTTCTCTATCGTCCACCTAAATATTCTCACTTCAACCACTAAATTACTGTTTAATTTACCATGTTTTCCACGGTGTGATTAGTGTCTCCACATCCATTTTCCTTTATTGTCCACATCCTCTCAACCTTTTATTTCTAGCTTTAGATTCATTTTCTATGGTTTGGAATTTCTAATTTTAATAATATTGTTAGAAAATGTTACATTTCAATTATTGAAAGTTGATATAACGTCTATAAAGAAACCCAATTAGTTCGACACAAAAAAATATTCAATTTAAGAAGCAGAGAAGGAATGGATACTACTATAGAAGCCAATGTTTCTAATAGTAATTCACAAGCATGGATGGAAAAGGCTGTGTTGGAAGAGGTAAAATCCACTTCAGTGATCCTTACGTCTCAGGAGGATTAATCTCTAGCTATCAGTTAAGGGTAGGGGTGTTCAATTTTTTCCCGTCCCGACCTTCCCGTCCCGATCCTGAGCAAATCGGGACGGGAAAATCCCGTCCCGAAATTTTCAGGACGGGAAAAAATCGGGATCGGGAAATTTCACTTCGGGATCGGGATCGGTATTTCCCGATCCCGAATATTTCCTGATCCCGAAATATATAATTTTTTTTTAAAATTAGCTCTTATCATGTACACTCAGTAGTATAAAAAAAACATTGTAAAAATCTGAATCACATTCACTCGCTCTCGCTCGACTCCGTCTACCCTCAGTGTCTCACTCTCACTCACGGTCTTAGCGTCTCTCACGCTCACGGCCAGACTCGACCTCGACCCAGACGGCCGTCGGCCAGACCCTTCCTTCCAGTTCGGTAGTTCCCGCTTCAGGCTTTCTCGGCGTCGGCGTCAGGGTCGGCAACTTTCGAGCCCTAATTTCCTTCCCACTTCGGCGTCGGCGACGGTGACCAAATCTCCAATCTCGGCGTCGGCGACGGTGGCCCTGGCTAAGGACCCTAATCTCGGTCTCTCATCCCCTCCCTGTGCGACGGACGACACTTTCGAAGGTGGTCCTGGCGGCTGGCGCGCATCCCTCTGAGTTTATTCTCCAAACTACAAAGTCCAAATCCCCAATCTCCATATAAGTGGTAATTGACTAATTTTTTGTTTGAATTCTTTGGTGTTCCTACGTTGTAGATTTTATATGTCACTGTAAGTCTGTAAGCATCAAAGCATGTGATATTTGCTTATTTTTCTAAAAGTGGTGTTCCTACGTTGTGATATTTTTACTGGAAAGATTATTGGGAGTGGGGTTATTGATCCAAAAATAAATATGGAATCCTTTCCTTTGTCTCTTGTTTGAATCGGCTGCTAAAGAATTTCCGGCTAATGACTTAGGCTATTTAATGTTTCTAAAATTCTATTATGATGTTTTATTTAATATTTGAATTACCTTGCTCTTGGATCTGTGCCTCGGTGGGCATTTCCTTATATGAAGTACTATTATACTAGTTACTTGTAAAGTGAGCTTGTAGCCTAACTGAAAAGAAACACTTAGTTGCTGGTCTGTTAGGAATATAATATGGCTGAGAAGAGAAAGAAACACTTTTACATGGTTTGTTACCATGGAATTGCTCTGTTACCATGGCTGAGAAGAGAAAGAAACACTTTTAGCAATATAATATGGTTGATAGGCTTATGTATATGTTTGTTTTAAGATTAATCTGATATGGATGACATGGGAAAATAAATGGATGCTGAAGGATATGTGTGATTCCCTTATTTTCCTTCCTTTTATAGAAATAAATGGATGCTGAATGATATATTGAAGTAAGTCAAGCAGAACCTAAAGATCCTTCTACACAAGGTAGTGAAGCTACTCATACAAATGAGGAGGAAAATGTCACAAGTGATATAAATGATGATAAGGGAGATGAAGAAGTTCAAGGTCCAAGGAAGAAACACAAATCTTCAGTTTGGGATGCTTTTGAGAAGCTACCCATAGAACAATTTAAAGATGGATAACTTAGGGCCAAGTGCAAGTATTGCAACAAGCCACTTGAATGTGACCCTGTACTGCAAGGGACAAGTGGATTGTTGAAACATTTACAAACATGTATCAAAAATCCAAACAGACCGAACAAGGCTAAACAATCTTTGTTGGCAGCTACTTTTGAAGGAAGTAGCAAAAAGCTGACTCATCATTTGTTCAATCAAGAAGAATGCAGATTGTCAATTGCAAAGTTTGTTATACTAGATGAAATGCCATTTTGAGTGGTAGACAGTGTGGGGTTTAAACAGATGATGATGAAGGTTGAACCTCGCCTTCAAATTCCTTCGAGGACGACAGTAACAAGGGATTGCTTGAGGTTGTATATGCAAGAATCAATAAAATTGAAGAGGTATTTTAAAAGAACAAAAGTTCGTGTCTCCCTTACAACATATAATTGGACTTCTTGTCAAAATGCCAACTATATATGCTTGACTGCTCACTGGATTGATGAGGATTGGACATACTAGAAGTGAATCTTGAATTTCTGTATAATAGAAAACCATAAGGGTGAGACAATTGCAGCAACTTTGGAGAGATGTTTATTAGCTTGGAACATTGATAATGTCTATACAATTACGGTTGATAATGCTGCTTCAAATGACAATGTAGTGGCAAGATTGAAGGAAGTTTTAAGGCATTGGAATGGTTTAGTTTGTGATGGAGACTTCTTGCACTTGAGGTGTTGTGCACATATTTTGAACTTGATTATTGCTGATGGTGTGAAGGAATTGCACAGCAGTGTTGAGGGCATTAGAAATGCCGTTAAATATGTTAGATCTTCTCCTTCGAGGCTTAAAAGGTTCAAAGAGTTTGTTGAGAAAATGAAAATTGACTCAAAAAGCCTACTTACAATGGATTGCCCAACTAGGTGGAATTCAATTTACCTTATGTTGGAGAGTGCCATTAAATTCAGCACTGTTTTTGAAAGGATGATCGATGATGATAAAGATTACAAACCGTTCTTTGTGGAAAAAAATATAGTTGGTCCTCCTTCAAGAGTGGATTTTAAAAAAGCTGTGGAATTTGTTGAGTTTTTGAAAGTCTTCTATGACATGACTTTACAATTTTCAGGATCACTTCATGTTACCTCAAACGAATGCTTCCAACAGATAGCTGAAGTTTATGTTATCCTCAAAGATGCAGCCAATGATCATATGAGTTTGTTATCTAATATGGCTGAAAATATGTTGTCCAAGTATGAAAAGTATTGGGGAAATCTCGGTGACATTAATCCTTTGTTGATGATAGGGATTTTACTTGACCCTAGGTATAAAACAACATATTTACAGTATGCTTTTGAGGCTATCTTTGAGGATGCTACACAGTATAGGCAATGATCAAAATAGTCTTAAATGTTTTGTATCGTTTGTATGATCACTATGTAGTTGAGCCAGACACATCTCAATCTCAGATTGTAAACCAACCTCAGTCACAAGCATCGACTCAAAGTCAAAGTACTACTACTAGTACTTCTACTCAGTCTCGCTTATCTTTATTACATCAAAGAATGCCTATAATGAGGCGGTTTATGGATCGATCTGAGGCTGATAATCAGCTAGATAAGTATGGAGAAGTGGATAAGTATCTTAAATCTGAGTTGACTGCATTAAAAGATGAAGAGTTTGATGTTTTGGCCTGGTGGAAAGAAAATGGTTCTAAATACAGAGTCCTTTCATTGATTGCACGTGATGTGCTGGCCATACCTGTATCCACCGTCTCTTCTGAATCTGCATTTAGTACGGGAGGTCGTGTCATTTCTGAATACAAAAGTTCTCTCTTACCAAAGATAGTTGAGGCGCTCATTTGTACGCAAAATTGGTTATCTTCATCTACTTCTGCTTTGTGTGATCAACTAAAAGAACTTCAAATTGATAACTTCAATGACACTATTGCTGTAGAACAAGGTAATATTTATTCTTTTGGTTTTTTAGTTCATTTCATTTATTATTTATTAATTATTTGTAATTTTTGTTTCTTTTGCTTGTGCTTTTCGCAGCTGAATCGGTAACTTCAAGCATATCACATTCAAAGGAAGCGCTAGACAACTAATCAATGGTTAGTTTTCTTGTTATTTCATTTAGTTTAATTTAATCTTATTAGTTGTCTGAAAATTAGGGAAATGGAATATGGCATTTTGCCTATCTATAACTTCAAGCATATCTGTTGCTCTTCAAGCATATGAGCATATCTGACTATCTGTTGCTACTTGCAGGTTTTGGGTTCCAATATTAGAAATTAATAATAGACCCACGTTCATTGCAGTTACTTCTGTAAGCTGCCCTTGTACACATAAATGTTTTACCACTTTTGTGCATTTGGAATATAGAAAATCACTCAATCAAATCTCATTGTGACATGTCCACTTTAACTGCTTCCACGCATGCTTACAATGTATTTATTTTCGTTCTGGAGAAACTGAAAATGGAAATAAGAAATTCTTCATTACTTTAGCTCTCATGGGACTTACTGACTTGCATTTTTATTTGCCATTCCATTCCTAGAGTTTTATATATTGTTTGGGAAGGTCATGAGGAGGAGAGCTACGAAGATATAAAAAATTATAATGGGCATATATATGCAATTTGGTTTGACTACATTCTTTTGGATATGTACTGCATTGTTATAAATAGCATACATCTTTATATTTTTTATATTTTGTATTCATTAGAATTTTAAGGGAAAAATGCACCTGGGTCTCAAAGAAAATACGACTAAAAGGTTATTGAGAAATATGCAACCAAAAATATTTAAGGTGATTGAGAGTTGGGCTTGTTTTACAAGTCCTCTAGTGCTTATTTTACAAGTCCTCTACTGCTTATGCATAGCGCTTATCATCTTGCTCTTTCTGAATCAACTGTCAAAAAGAATAATAACTAACAATTTCTTGTATGATCTACAGTATCATGAAATGGCAGCAGAAGCATTCTATTTGATGGCCATGGTGTATGACAAGCTGGGACATTTAGAAAAAAGGGAAGAAGATGCATCTTCATTCAGGAAGCATATTTTGTGGATGCTGAATTGACTTATATGTTTTATGATATTTAGTGAATTTGTGTTTTATGAATTGGCTTTGTTCATTATATATTTTTAGTGAATGGATTAAGTGCTGCCTAGATTGCAATGGTGCGCATATATGCTTCATAGTTTTGAACGTTAAGTGCTGCCTAGATTGCAAAAAATGTCTACAGGGTGCTTTTTAAATCAGACCAAATCATGTTGTCAGCACCTCCAGAAATTCGGGAAATTCCCGATCCCGATTTCGGGATTTCCCGTCTCGTCGGGATGGGAAATTCTCGGGATCAGGATCGGGATCGGGAATGAAATCCCTTCCCGATCACTTCTCGGGAATGGGATTTCCCGATCCCGAACAGGCCTAGTTAAGGGATACCACCCAGATTCTACCAAAAAATTCACAAGTATGCTATTTGTGCTATATTTAATTTAGGGTAAAGGAGCAAAAATACCTTTTATCTTTTCAAGAAGAGCTTCTAGCACCATAAACAAATTTTGGATATAAAAATACCTATGATGATTCAAAAATAGCACTAAAATGCCACTTCCATTAAAATTCCCCTATGTCAAATGTTTAGTCAAACTTTTGACCAAATAAATTGAGGATAAAAGGGAAAAAATACCCTTTATCTTTTTTAAAAAGAGATACTATTAGTATCAACAAATTTTAGGTGCAAAAATACCTATGATGATCATAAAAGGCCCTAAAATGCTATTATCGTTAAATTTGTAGGATGACCGTTTATTTTGACTTGTGGCCCTCATATTTGTCTAGCTACACTCCGCCCTAGCTATTTTGACCGTATGACATAGGCATCTCCCATTTTTAACCTAACAACAATGAAGGTTTAGAGCATTATTGAAGGAAGAAACAAAGAAAAAAGTTATCCATGTGCTTAAGATAAAGGATGGATGTTGACGCTTTGCACTAGGGTGTGCTCAATATCGTCACTCCTATTAGATGGGGGTGTGGATCTCGTTGGTGGTGGACCTAAAGGCATATTGCAGTGTGAAAATTGGTTGAAGATGAAGGTTAGTGGAAGACATATGTTGCCATTCGTTGGGGGTCTAGATCTCGTTGGTGTGATTCTCACAGAGTGGGATCTCTTGCGAGGCAATGGCAAAGGCAAAAGAGGGTGTGCGAAAATTGAAAGGACAACTAGGTTAAAAATGGGAGAAATCCATTTCATACGATCAAAAACTCAAAATAAATAGGGTCAAGTATAATTGAAAAGTAGTGGGTCCCATAAGTCAAAATAAATAGCAATCTAATAAATTTAACGGGAATAGCATTTTAGGGGCCCCTTTTAAAATTTTCATATGCTTTTTTGCACCCAAAAATTGTTTAAGGTGTATCTAGTTCTTCTTAAAAAAGATAAAAGGGTATTTTTGCTCAATTGCCCTCACTTTATTTGGTAAAAAGTTTGACCAAACGGTCAATATAGAGGAATTTAGCAGAAGCAACATTTTAGGGCTATTTTGGATCATTATAGATATTTTTACACTCAAAATTTGCTTATGGTGCTAGTAGCTCTTTTAGAAAAAAAAGAAGAAGGGTATTTTAGCTTCTTTACCCTTTAATTTAATGAAGTGACTTATATTAAGGCTAAAAAAAAAATCTCTTTCGTTCTTATAAAGAGTACTATAGGAGGATCTCACTACGCATGAGTTCTTTTCTTGTTGATTTGATCAACATTATTGATTTGACATAACCTTAGCCGCCTTCGGGTCAAATTACAAATTTATCACAAATTAAAATACAATGTAATGCAAACAACTTGATATCGTTCTCTTATTAAGGAGCCTTTTTATTTTGAACTCCCTAAGTTAAACTAAGTGCTAAAAACATGGTTAGAAAATGGGTTTTAAAATTGGTTTTCTCTAAACTAAAATTCATGAAAGTAAAGCTATTTCTACTTTTTTTGGTATTTTTGGAAAAAAATGAAGAGTGGATTAAAAGGGGTTATATGATGAATCTCTTGGTAATAAAGAAAATCGCTATCCTTGCTTTAAAAAATTATGGGAGTTAAAACTTTATTAAATCTCAAGAAAAACCTCAAGCTAACACTTGAGCCTAATATTCTCAATTAATAGCAGTTCCTACAAATATAGCTAACTACTACTTCTTGAGATATTGTTTAAAATCACTTAATGTGCAATTGAAATTAGAAAGATGCAACATGAATATTCTTAATTTTGAGTGCTAAACAACCCCTCAAAGGCTCAATTCAACCCCATTAAGTAGACAATAACATGCTAATTAATATAATCTCATTACAACTACAAAGAAATTCAAACACATATAATATTCACACTACAAATTCCAATTTCAACTACAATGATCAATCCACATGAAAAACATAACTGCAATCCAAGTCTCGCAACTAAATAATGATAAACCTAAACAAGGAAATCAATGCATAGTCTAAGTATAAGATTGAACTAAAGAACTCTCCTATTGAAGCACAAATGCTCAAGCTACAAATCTCCATCACCAAGCATCAACAAGAATTAGCTACACATAGCCATTAAAACACCCAATCAAAGCTGCAAAACTGAAATCTCCATGGGGCAAGAGTGACAATTGAATCTAAACATTGAGAAGGAAGAATTTGTTAATCTTGAAACCAAGACAGATGCAATGGAAAAGGAGAAAGATGGTGGTCTATGGTAGTGGTGGGGTGACTGGAGAAGAGATATACGACGACAGCTCCGATGGTGGTAGTTGACAATCTTGGTGACAATGGCAGAGGAATGGTGAAGAAGAAAATAGAGACACAGTGGTAGAGAGAGAGAGAGAGATTCCATGGTCTTAGAAACTCTCCTTCCAATCTCCAAGTATCTTGAGGAAGAAGCTAATCCTAGCTTGCATTGCTACTAGTATGTTTGAACATGTATGTTGTCTCTCTTGTCTCTAAAAGCTCTCTACGACATGACACTTCTGAGTTTTGAGATTCATGATGGTGCACGGTGGTGAAGTAAAGCAAAGGGAAGGTCACCGGAAGAGCCATGAAGGTCTGGTACTCTAGTTCGATTTGATTATGACCTCTCCCAACTCGATTGCGAGCCTCTGGTATTATCTTATGGTCGTCAAGACTTCTCCGTCGAAAAGAAGAATAAGCTTGGCCGCATTTTGACCAGGGATCAATATGAAAACTTTAAAAGTTAATGGAGGGACTAAAGTGAAAAATTTTGAACCAATTGTAAGGCTGAATTGTAATTTCCAGAAATTATGGGGCCTTTTCTGTAATTTTTCTAGTCCTAAAAAATATTAATTATGACCCCAATTGACATTTTCCAAAATCTTTAATTTTCTACTTAAAACACCTATAATGCAATATTAAACGCAAGATAACATCAAAAGTCTAAGAAATCATTTTCATGAATAATTAACAAATTATGACCATTTTGCCTCTAATTATACTGAATTCAATACAAATGTTCCTAACTAAAATTAGTGGTTAATCATGCAATAATGTCTCAGGAAATGCATTAAAAATCTCAATTTAATCATGAAAAAGCCTATAAAAATATGGTTCAATCAATTATAATTACTTTAGATCCATAGGGCGTAAATAGTTTTTGTCTCTTCCAAAAATATGTGTTTTCTATAATTCAAACATGTATTTTCTTTTTATAGAGGTAAGATTACTTATCACTTCAATCAACTGCTTGTTAGTCACTCATATAAGTTAGTACAATAATCAAATACAAATCAAATCACAACTATAGAAACGTTGGGCCAAATTTTATAAAGTATTAAAGATTATATTCTATAAATTATTTAATGTTACCAACAAGCTGTTGGTTTAGGTGGTAGACGGCCTCACCACGTAAGGAGGAGAACATAAGTTTAAATTCTGAGAAGCACAATTATTAGGAGAAGCAAAAACCCTAAATTGAAACTGAGGAGAAAAAGAGAAAAGGGGAGGAACGAGGGAAGATTTGCCACTTACAAACCGGTCTTTGAACCAAGGTAAGTGTAACCCCCCTCACCACCTTAGGCCGAGAATTACGTTCATAAACAAGTAATTATATGGAATTAGAGACCGTAAGATGATTTGAAACTTATTCAAATTAAACTTACCAAAATCAGGGTTTACAAAAACTTTTACAAAACCTGTCACAGCGGTCTCATATTCACATTTCAATACATAAATGGCCTAAAGAGGTTGATTTCATTCATACATATCAGAGTACAATATAAATTCCTGACATACTCGGGTTCTATTAATAAAGGGTCTACAAAGGCATAAAGCCTATAACTTTCCCTTTACTCAGGGATTACACAAAACTATCCAAATGATTTATACATGATAACCAAATAACCAAAATAAAACTCTCAATCCGGAGCTCTACTTGCTCTTTGTCACCCGCTTCCCTTTTGATCCTTTGGCCCTGTCTAAAAGTTGTTTTTGGGAGAGTGAGATTCTAAAGAATCCTCGTAGTAACAAATCATTCATAATATGCACAACATCAAAGCATGAAAGTAAATCATCCATACAACACACAGCAATTACAATAACAGTTGTAACAGCCGGGGTAGGTATTATGGGCATCGCCCCCTACGACGGCTCACGCTAAACTGCATGCTCTATTGCACATCTACATGAACATATCACATATATCACCACAGCTGGGATTTATATAAAAAATTTCACAACACACATCCCTATGGGCTAGATACTCAAACAGGAATCCACATACAACTGCAGATACAACGGCCGGGTTAGGTATCACGAGCATTTCTCCCCCTACGACGGCTCACATTGAACTACTCGAGCTGTAATGCCCTATGGCCGATAACACATTCACAATGATAAACATACATACCAAGTATCATACACAACATGAGAGAAGAGTCACTACCTTGATCCTTCCGGGCGTGTCCTGGCACCGGTTTCTCCCAAGTAGGGCAAATGTCAAATCCTATATTCATAATTAGGGACGAAGAGTTAATTCTCTATTCCAATTCTCAATGACTTCTTAATACTTAATTGGTTATCATTATTGTTCTTTTAGAGTCATTAAATACCCCTAACAAAACTCCTAAAGGGTTGGAAAAACTATCCCAAAAATCTCCTTTTAAAAGCACAAAAACTAATTTTTCACTGCTACACTCGAGTGTTGGTATGGACACTCGAGTGATGGTACGGTCTGTACTTTAAGTGCTAGAAAGTGAGGACAGAAAGTGTTTGCCCAAGAGCTCAAGAACTTTCAAAGAAGGGGAGCATTCAAGTGAAGAAGACCTCACTCGAGTGACAACTTAAAACTCACAAGTGTTAAAGCGCACTCTTGAATTTTGGATGCGAGGGACAACCCGAGATGAGAGTTTATGGCATAAAATACACCCGCACTCGAGTGAACTCACCCTCACTCGAGTGATGTTCATCCCTCACTCAAGTGAACCCCATATCACTCAAGTGATTTTATTAGAAACCAGAAAATGCAGCAAAACTGACCACATTTCCTAACACTAGCCCAATTGATCCCAATGGACCCAAAACTTCTACCAAAGCTATTATCACATAAAAACACCCAAGGAATTCAATGGAATCATCAAAATTATCCAAATCCTACTCAATTATCATACTTTGGTTTTGGGCAATATAATCATCCAAATTCCAAAATCATCCAAACATACCATTTCCATCACTAATCAATTTATCTATCCAAAACTCATACCAAAACACCCATTTCTATACCAATAACATGCCAAACTACCAATGACCCTATTCCAACAAAAAATAGGCCAAAATTCCAGAAATTCAAATCTTAATCATTTGGCATAAAACTTGGATAGATAGATTAGTCTCACTTACCTCTTTCACTTTGCCAAAGAGATTTCTTGGTTTACCAACCTCCAAAATTTTGTGTGGGCACAAATGAACACCAATAGGAACACTATAGATATCAAAATGAAGCTCTCACTCCAAGGATCAACATTAATGAAGTGAGTTTGAGCAATAGAGGCCATTTGCTTACCTTAATTACAAGCTTTTTCTTCTTCTTCCTTGGCCAAAAATGGTTGCCGAATGAAGAGAGAGAGAATGAGAGAGATAAAGAGTTGAAGAAGATGAAATGATGATCATGCTTCCCCATGCTTCTCATGTCAGCCGAAAAAATGAGAGGGAGAGAGAGAAATTGAATATAATACTCCATGTTGACTTTCTCACACACATATACTCTCTCATACCCACTTTTGCCACATGTCCTCTTCCTATTGGCTCTCACACAATAAGTCACCAATTAACTTATCTAATCCATCCATTAGCCATTTATTCACACATTTCATTTTTTCTTAATTAGTAATTAATATCTCCCTTAATTACCAACTCATGGCAAATAATTCCATTCTTCCAATTTTTCTACCAATTATGACATATTAATTAATATTTCCATAAAACACATAATAATTCCAATTAAATTCATAATTATTTACAATAACCATGATTAGCCCTTAATCAAAAATTGGGATATTACAATAAGTTTCTTGACTCTTCTCCCAGCTTCATTATCTTTGATAGTGGCCCTTTGGAGAGTTGATGATGGTTGAAATCTGTTTGGTGCAGGGAAGAAACAACAATAAGATGGAATAATGTTAGCTAGAGGGTTAAAGTTTGTAATCATGATACCACTGATGTTGTGATTTGCAACCTTAATTAATTATCATTACACACTATATATTGAGTTAGTATTTTTTTATTAGGATTTTTCCGAATTACACCCTTTCTCCTGCATACCATCAATAAGAGCTAGCATCTTAAAAAGAAAGAGAAAGCTAGTGGACACTACTACAAAAACTATAAAAGTAGCGCACGTTAGCTTTTATTTGTTTTAAAAAAGTATTTATTATATGTGGCGCTACAACTAATGGGGACTATCTGTAGCGTTGAGAAAGAAAGGACTACAGATATAGAATATATATTTCTTTTTTTAAAATAGTGAATTTTTGTAGTGCTTTTTCAGGAACATGTTACAGTAAGTTTTTCCCCCTGTGATGCTTTCAGAAAGCGCTATAGAAGCTTCTCTAATAATTATTTTCGATATGAAGAAAAAAAATTCCCTCCTACAATCTCACTCTTCTTACAGACTCGCCGCTGGCAATCCCACGCTTCACTGTACTCCAAACCCAGCCCCACATCTCCAAACCCCACTTCCCCCCTCTCACCTTCAATCCAACCCAACCTAACTCCTTCCTCACTTTATCATCCTTACACCCACCACCACAAACCCAAATCCCAACCCATTCTCCGTAGCCAAAAAAAAAACACATCATCCCCTTCCCCAACTCCCCATTTCCCCATCCCAACCCGAATACTGTCCCCACTTTTGTTTTCTGCTATGACCTGTTTTTTTAAAGGTTTTGTGGTTGAAGGTTTAGCTCTCTAATTAATTTTCAAATACATTATAAATTTTTAAATTTTTTTGAGCTTATAAATTTAATTTTATTATTATGTACGTAGTAAATATTTTAATTTGCTCAATATCTTTTACATTAATTTAATTGTGAAATCTGAAAAAATTGTCCTTATTTATATATGCTGAAAAATAATTGAGATATAGAATTAATTGTTATTATAGGTTGTATGTGAAAATATGTAGTAGTTATAATTTTTAGCACTTGTAGTAATTGTTATTGAGTTGCATAAAAAAAATAATTCTTTATTAGCAAATATGATATATGTTAGAAAATATGATTTCTTTTGTTATGGAATGTGAAAAATTATTAGGATGTGGTTCCATTTCTAAGTTGTTATGTTGCCAATTTTATTTTAAAATCAATAACAAAATATAAAAGTAATTAGCAAACACAATAATCATATACCTAACCAATTTTTCAAAATAGATTGAAGGAGTATATAGATAAAAAATGGAAGTCATTTGAACATTGTTCAAGGGAATATATAGATGGGGTGAAAAAGTTTATTAGATTTGTAATTGAGCATGCAAAAGATCCTAACAAAATCTTGTGTTCTTGCTTAGCGTATTGTTATGAAAAGCGGATTAGTCCACTTGATTTACTAGATCATCTAGTGTGTTATGGAATTAATCAAACTTATACACATGTTGACAAGGCATGGTAAGATGGATAATGTATTTAGTGATCGGGTGCATACAATGAGTGGTGCTCTTGAAAAACGTATTCTGATTTGTTGAAGTTATTTTTATTTTCTGGCTACTTGTATATATAAATAGGTATATTATTTCAATTCAATGGAATGTAGTCACTAAAAAAAAGGTATTGAAGACGGAATTTAGCGACAAAAATTCCGTCACCAAAAATATTAGCGACAAATTTTCCGTAGTTAATATGTTAGCGATGGATTAGCAACGAAAAATATTCCATCTCTAAAAAGGGTGTTACTAATTCTGTTAGCGATGAAAATTTTAAGTTTGTCACTAATTTAGAGACATATTAGCTACGGAATTTCTGTCTCTAATCTACAACGGAAATTCCATCCCTAACAACAAATTCCGTCACTAATTTGTGTAATAGCCTAATTTCATGTTTGCGACGGATTAGTAACAGAAATTCCGTGACTAATTTTTGAGACAGATTAGCGACGAAATTTCCATCTCTAATTTATCCAGGATTAGTGACGAAATTCTATCCCTAATCCGTTGCAAAGTGAAATCCTTATTTTAAAAAATAATTTAATTCCATCACTAATTTTTGAAATAGATTAGCAATGGAATTTCCAATGCTAATCCATTGTAAAGTGAAATCTTTTTAAACAATTATTTAATTTTGTGACAGAATTTCCATCACAAATCCATCTCTAAGCTTTAAATTTTTTCTTTCCAATTAAATTTTTTTTTGTTTTTTTGAATTTAATGGTAAGTCAACCTTAATAACCTATAATGGTTAAAGAACTGAAAGTGGAATTAAATTAATTGCAAATAAAATCAAATTCAAACCAAATTATAAAATGATAGTAAGTTAACAACTACAAAGCAATAAAAGTACTAAATTGAAAATCTATATAATATATCAAACAAACCAAACAAATATTTAATGCAGTCAAATAACCTAATAACCACCCTATCTTATGGTGGGCTATCATCAGTGTTATGAGCTTCAGGATTTGAATTGTTGCCAGCCCGAGAGAGTTCTTGTTCAAGTGCTTCTAACCTAGTTATGATAATTTCATTATGTTGCTTAAGATTGTGATTCTCCTGTCTAAGCTCTATGACAATATTTTCAATATCAGGTTGGAGCATTGTGTTGATGGAAGGAGGAGAAGACCTATAAGAATGAGATGAGGAATCAATATCTTTGGCCTCATATCCTAAGCCAAATATGCAACCTTCTTGTTCTTACCACCTGCAGCCTCTAAATATAGGTTCATCTCTTCTTCATCTAGCTGATTTGATTGCACATCCCTTGGAGAATCTGTATTAGAACTTCTAGATGCCTTGATCCTCATGTAATGATCCTATTAAACAAAATAATGAGTACAAAAAGTCAAAAGATATGAATAAACATAAAATAAAGGATGGTATGCAACCACTAAGATGAATTTGACCAGTCAAATTAACACAACAATAACAAGCAATCAACAAGCCATTCCTCAAAAACCAAGTACAAGAAGAGAAGGCCTAACAACTCATTACTCCATGATGGTAGAGCAGGGAGAGAGATTTAATGTCTCTATATAATGGCTCTCCCATTCTGTTTACATTTTTTTTTTTTGCTTTTTTCATATGATTCTCTCTTGAGTTTTAAGGGCGCTACAAAAAAAAGACAAAACATATACCACAAAACCTATGGCCAAGAGTCCGACTACAACTTCAAAAACAACAAAACGCAATCAAGTGTTGCATCTAAAGTAGCATGACACCTTCTTATATAAATCCAACCGCATGAAAATGAATAAATTGGAATAATACAGGGATGAGAGAATAATAGTTTGATGCTCTTCTACTACTTGTCTGGTTTCCTCTTCCTTTTTTGTTAATTCCCTATCTATATTGATACCACTCTGCTCCAAACTTGTCAATTGGTAATGATGGTCTCATAAAAATCACAACAAGTAGGCTTGTTACCAAAGAATCATTGAAAAATTTCACATTTTAATGTTGAATTGAACTAAACAATAAGTTTATGTGTATAATATTGCAGAGGTAGGAATTACAACCAGCCACTTAATCCAAAAAACAAAAGGTATAATGACACTTAACCGCACAATCCAACAATTTTGTTTCCAAGCAATTCAACACAATGCTAATTACAACAACAACAACAACAATTTCAATAGAACACACTAAGCCAAAACAAGGAATAATGAATACCTTCACAGACTTGTTTCCAAGTGAATCTAATCACTGGTTCAATTTTGTAGAAGTTGATATAATGTGCAGCATTATATCAACTTCCATCTTTAGAAAATTAAGATGTCTCATTAATTCATCAAAATTAATCAAAGAGGGATTGGAAGGACTTACAAGTGTCAGGATTTATCAAAATTGATCTAATTGAAAGTGATGGTTAGTGCAGGACTCCAACCATCTTTTAATATGCCCAAACTAACTTGGCCGGTAGTGTCTATATTCCAGTGGTAAATACAAAGCCTTACATATGACCAGCATGCCAAGATGTTTTCATTGGGAAACAAAGTCAAACAAATAAATGAAACTTGAGAGACCATCAACAAGTTAACATTAGACATTTAGGACTTGGCCAGCATGACATTGCAAAACAAACAAATAGAACAAAGAAAACCATAGGCCATACAGTAAATAATCGTTTGGGATCAAAAGGTAAAACTTATTTCTGCTAATTCATCTGAATTCTCCCTTTAATTCACATATTTGTTGTACAATTTTGCATATAATACTCATGTTTGGATGGAGGAAAAAAGAAGGAAAAGGGTTTCTCTTTTTTCTTTCTTACTTTTATATGTGTTTGAATTAGAAGACACAGTTTTCCCCATTCCTTCTCGTTTTATCTCCTCAATCCAAGCATATTCTTGAAAGAAGTAACTATACTAATGATCATGTCTAAAATAAATTTCTCTTCTCTACCCTTGACCTTCAATCTCCTCCATTCTTTGGTAAGTTAAAAGTTTAGAAAGACTACAATAAATAAAGAAATCAATTATCTAAATTTTGAAATAATTGCCTCTGAAAAAAATTAATAGTTAAAAAATTTTCAGAAAAATAAATGACATAAAAGAGAAATAGATTAATGTCCCACTGAAGTACCCTTCTTTTATATCTAACTCCACCTGACCAAATGATAATTTTACTCCAGTTTTGTGAAAAACATTTATAACTACATAAAACTATTTGATGAAGAACAATGTTTCTCAGTGTACCTGTGGAGGCTTAATGGGATATTCACTTGGAAATACTATGTCAAGGAGAAATATGCTTCATACATAGAACAAAAGAAAAGTTCATGAAGATAGCTTGCTCATGCCAATGCAAATTGTAGATAAATTGGCTATTAATACCTATAAACATTGCGAGAAATGAAGTACATACTAAGAATATAATACTTTAATGGAGAAACTCATGATGCTTTGTGAAATGAAGTACTAAAATCACAAATTGCAAAGAATGCCAGAGTAAATGGAAATTGATTACCATTACTATTAGGCATGGCAAATCAATTTTGAACGATACACCTTTAAAACAGAAAGATAAGCATCTGAAAGGTTGGTGTATTTTCCCACCATCGCAATCCTAACCTGAGCAGCATATGATAGTTGTGAGCTAAATATCAATTAAATATCAATTCATTTAATTTCTTGTAGATATAATTTATTCAGACACACAGGTTCTTTCAATACGTCATAGACTTTGTTCTTGTAGTCCACTCCTCCAAATTAGACTCAGTAGCAATACAACAAAATAAAAAGGACATTAGCGCCATGACAAAAACCATAAAGCAAACTGAGACAGAAAAATAATATAAAGCTTCTCAGAACATGAGTTTGGCAAATAGACCTTGACAAGTCTAAAGCTTTAAAGATTGTCTCATGTACCTTCTGATCCTATTTGTTACAAGAAAACATTATCAGAATAAAGAGCTCAGGTTCTTGTATAAATTAATCACTTGATCAACAAGGTTTTTTTTTTCCTGTTGGGGGAATCAAATCAACAATCCTAGAAAGTAGAATACTTATCTACCACAATAGTTGAATCATGAATTTAAGATATATACAGAGAGAGAATTTCATAGAGAAGTTTCCAATAGTGTAAGATAGAAACAAAGAAACAAGGAAAGGAGTTTCTGAGAATTAGAATTAAGTCACGAGAGCTCTCATTTTCTCTATTAAGGGATTCTTTATGGAGCCCATGACCATGCCCTACATTGCAACTCCTTTCTCTTCCCTGTTAAGCATCCCCTTTTAATTTTATTTTTCTGAAAAAAAGAGGGATAGTCACTAACAGTTTAGAGTATATTTAGATCTAAATCCCTTTGTCACTTATTTGATCCCTCATTTTTTCACATATTATATGTTATATACCGATTGTTTAGCTTTACTAACTTATTTAATATTTTGTTCTATCTTGAATAAACCCGAACTCCATATACTCGTATCCAAGTATTAACCCCACTAACCCAGCGTCCAAGGAACAACACTCTCCCACCCATCCTCACTTTGATTGGCACCTTTCCATTTGTAGTAGTGCTGCATAAGCAAGATATGTAGCTTATTGCGTGTATATGAAATAACCTACAAGAACCTAAATGGGATGCACACAACATTCGAGAGAGTAGAAGCAGAGAAGGAAGAGAGAGTTCAAGAGAGGAGAGCTACAACGGCTGATAGAGAAGGGAGAAGACGGTGACTCGATGACTTCGAGAGAGAGGAGAGCTACGACAGCCGATGAAGAGAGGAGAAGTCAGTGACTTTGTGAGGCTGAACAAGTGACTAAGAGGAAGAATGAGACACAGGGTAGATCTGTGATGGAATAAGAGAGCCCTAGAAATTAAGGACAAGAGGGGAAATTGGCAAAAAAAAAAACCGCTCAAATATAGAGGGAATTTGCAAAAATTTTGGAGGGGAAATTTATTCTGTCTTTTATAAATGAAAGGAATGTGCCAATGTTTATATCAACCCTAGAAATTATTGTATCAATTTGGTCCGTCATGTTATTTATAGTCTAACCAATTAAAATACAACAATTCAAGAGCTTATTTGGCATCTCTTCAATATTAGCTGGTATATTAAATATCTTAAAAGATTTCACAATATTTTTTTCTTTATTTGTGAAATCTTAATTGAACAATTTGAATTTTTAAGAAAAATAAAAATGTGAATCACATGAGCAGCCAGCTAGGATTAATATTAGTTGAATTGTTGTATTTTAACTAATTATACCACATATGACGTGGCAAACTAAGTTCACACAAGAATTGTACATACTAGCTCCACCTTTGATTTAGTATTTAACAATCTTGATATGCTCAGAAAAACACAAAATGAAGTGAATGAAATTCCTTAAGGTTAAATGATGCATATATACCTGCACTTAGAGGTTCCTTGGCTAGCAAGCGTGGCATATATACTTCATAATTACCAGGTTGTTTCTGAATATAGAGTACAATTAAGGGTGAGATGGTAAAACTACAAAAACAAAATTCATTAGTCATTGACTTTATTATTTGCTTTAGCCTATCGACTACCAATCTAATCCTACTTATTAGCCTTATTAATTAACAAATCAAATGAGTATTTAACATTGAACTAATTTCAAAACTTAATAATATTACATTAATGATAAAAAAATAATTATTTATAAAGTTATAAATTGTACAGAAGAACAACATAAAAAAAATTACATTTTCTAAATTTTAGACTAGACTTATATTTTGAAATAGATAAGCCAAGTTGCATGATTGAACTTTTTTTGGATACAATTGCAAGATAGAACTTATACTATAAATCAAATGAGTATTTGATGGCACATTCATATAATATATTTAGTAGTAATCATTTACATGTTTTTATGTATTGTTTGAAATCATAGAATACAGTATTGCAATTTGTCACAAATTCAATATTTTATAAATAAAATCCTATGCTTTTTATAAAACTCAAGAAACAAGTTGTGATGTCTATACTTTGTAAATTGTACCATGAGTTGTTATGAATTTTAAATTTTATATATTAGTGTTCTTTGTTTGTATTTTTGTTAAATTTTTATTTATGGATTTCATAACTATATAGCTTCCAAAACAACTATTGTATTTTTATTGCATTAAAGAAATCATATTAGTAATACTAATAAATGAGTGTACGAATAAATTGATTAGCAATCTAATCAAGTTCAAGAAATTAGTACTACAATTATTCTTTCATCATTTATTATGTTAATTTCTAAAAGAGAGTAGTTCATATATTATTTCATTGTTTTTTTAGCTAATGCAAAGTCACATGATGATGCCATTTTTATGATATACAAATGTGTTTCCTAAGAATTCATCTCCATATGTCTCAACAAGTTTTACATAATTACGTTATCATTTATTCTTTAAATGGTGAAAACTTGAAAATTTCAAATTAGCAACGGAATAGAGACAAAAAGATTTATCAATGGACATTAGATATGGAATAGCGACGAAACTTAAAGATGGAACAATTTTTGTTGCTAATTTCTATCAGAAAATAAGAATAAGTTATCTCCTAAATTAGTGACGGAATTGGTGACGGAATTTGGAGACGGAATTAGAGATGGATAAGAGACGGAAATTAGTTCCGTCGCTAAATGCATTTAGAGACAAAAATTAGCGATGAAATAGTTTCATCGCTAACTTCCATCTCAAATCCATCTCTAAAATTAGTGATGGATTTATTAATGGTTTAGAGATGGAATAGCGATGGAATTAATTCCCCTCAGAAATCTTGTCTCTAATTTCCTGTTTTTTTGTAGCAAGAAAAGTTTATGATATAAAATAAGAAGGTTCTTATTTTAAAATGTGTATTTATTAAAATATATTGGATATGAAATGGAGGGAGAGAATAAGAGAGAATAAGGGAGGGGTGAGATTTACATATGGAGTTGAAATAATGAGATAAAATGTTAACATGCTCAGCTGCCTTTTTTGTGGTCAAATTGTAATGGTGGGAAACAGAGCTTATCCTTATTGTCAACTCGTTCTACAAAGAAGAGCATTATGAGTAGGCCTGAGCAAGGAGCCCGCCACCCGGTAAGCCCACCCTCACCCGTAATAAATTTACCCATTTTGGGCCCGCCTAAAATAGGCCCGTAACGGGCTGACAATTGCCCATCTATTTAAGCATTAAACGAGCGGGCTATGGGTACCCCTTCGGGCTGCCCATATTCCCCTGTTTATTTTTTTTATTTATTGGTTTTAATTAAGCTAATATCATTCATTCACTCATCTCATTCTCACATCAATCATGTAATCACGTTCTCCCTTCTCTCGCCCCAGAATCATATCATAAACCGTTGGCCAGTCGGCCTCGTCCTCAATCCTCACCCTGTCACCACTCACCATTAAACATCTAACCCTAGCCAGCTATACGCAAACTTCATCCTCAATCCTCTTATTCGTATGCAAACAGACTGAACATTTTCCAATCATCAAATAGTCAAAGCAATTGCTATCGCAAGTTTGAACTCCACTCTTGATCTCCAGCGAGGCAGCGACGTGAGTTTGAAACTTCAAACTTGAGAAAAAATAGTGAAAGAGCATTGGCCATTGTCATCGCCTCATCGGTTCATTCTTCCTCCTCTTCTTCTTGAGTATTTAATCGACTTGTTTTGAGAACATGCAATATTATATTTTCCGTGTTTATGTAACAGCAACACGGTGCTCTGTTTTCTCTCCTTTGTTTATTTCACATACATGCGAGATGGTACTCTATTTTCTCTCCTTTGTTTATTTCATATACATGTGAGAGAGAAGGGGGAGAGATACACAGAGAGAGAGAGAGAGAGAAGATAAAGATTCATTCGGTGGGATACTATTTATGAGAGTAAAAAAGAAGGGACCAAGGAGATATTTTAGAGAAGACAAGCCCAGAGTTCCGCTGTTATGTGTCTTTGCGTGTGTATGTGAAGATAAAGTTTTCATTGACTAAGAGAAGAGTGAATGGTGGCATGTGATGTTCTCTAATATTCTGGCAAGATGAGAATAGACGACGATAACCGATGGTAGTGGAGTAGTGGTTGGAGAAACTGACAGACGGAGGATCCGACGGTGGTGGTTAAGTCTCTCCAGCGGCGGTGGTGGTTCAGATTCATGGTGCTCTCGTCACCAGCTCCCTCTTTTTTTTTGCTCTCGGGTTTTTGCCTCCTAGCTCCGTGGTGTCCAATCTATTTTTTGATTTGTCTGGTCTTACCACCCCGATGAAGAAGATGGCAGTGACGGTGAAGAAGATGATGGTGGTGGCCCTCCCTCACTCTTCTCAAGCTCTTGCTCTCAATCCGCAACGCTCCTTACTGTGATTCTCGATTTCGGATATGTTTTCCTTTCATTTTTGCAGAGATGATGAATAGTGACCTAATCCCTGGTCAAAACTTGCGTTTTGACCAGGGACTAAAGTGAAAAGTTTTGAAAGTTTCTGGAGGGACTTAAATGAATATTTCCAAAATATATGAGGTAGAATTATAATTTCAAAATATTCTAGGAACTTTTCTGTAATTTTCTTGGACCATTTCTGCATTAAACTATAATTTCTAGAAATTATAGGGCCCTTTTCTGTAATTTTCCTGGACCATTTTCTGCATTAGAACATATACTTGCTGCTACTTGCTAGAACTAATAACTATAGGTCTAAGATTTGATACATATGTTAATGTTATTTTTAATTTTCAATTGTGTAGCTATGTGCAGTTTATTGGAAAAGAAAATGAGCAACCCAAAAATTACAACTACTGTGGATATTACGGATATAACTAAGGTTAATCAAATTGCCACAAATCAAGTAGATGATACCACAGTCAATAAGGGAGAAGCACCTAAACCTGTGCAGCCAAGAAAAAGGAAGCAAACATCTGAAGTATGGAAGCATTTCACTAGGATGCCCCTAGCTGAGACGAAAGGGAAACATGGGGCAAAATGCAACTATTGTTCTCGAGATTACACAAGCGGCCCAACTAATTGTGGGACAAAGTCTTTGTTGCGATATCTTGAAAGCTGCTTGAAAAATCCAAATAAAGCAGGCAAGTCACAATCCTTGTTCTCGCTTAATTCTAATAAAAAATCGACACATGGAGTGTACAATGAAGAGCGATGCAGAAAGTCTATTGCAATGTTCATTATAAAGGATGAGATGCCTTTTCAAATTGTTGAAGGGGAGGGTTTTAGAGAGATGTTGCAGGAGCTTAAACCAAGGTTTAAAGTCCCTGCACGATGGACAATTGCTAGGGATTGCTACCAATTATATTTGAAAGAAGCAAAATAGTTGAAAAAATATTTTAAGCAGTCTAAAATTCGAGTATCCCTTACAATAGATTGTTGGACTTCAATCCAAAATGCCAACTACATGTGCTTAACTACCCATTGGATTGATGATGATTGGAAACTACAAAAGCAAATTTTGAATTTCTGTGTCATTGAAAATTATAAAGGGGATACAATTGGCGATTCAATTGAGACATGCTTATTAAATTGGGGTATTGACAAAGTCTTTACAATTACAGTTGACAATGCCTCTGCCAATAATTCTGCTGTTGCATATTTGAAGAAACGCTTGAAGAGTTGGGATGGTCTAGTGCTTAATGGTGAGTTTATGCACATGCGATGTGCTACTCACATTTTAAATCTAATTGTTTTTGAAGGACTGAAAGAGATGAATAGGTCAATTGAGCTTATTCGACATGCTATTAAATTTGTCAAATCCTCTCCATCAAGGTTGAATAAATTCAAGGAGCTTGTTGTAAAGGAGAGCATTGAATCGAAGAGTGTACTTTTCTTTGATTGTCCTACAAGGTAACTTAAATCTACATTACTCTATATTTGTTTTACTTACACATGTATGATATTTATTTCCTTTATCCTAATAAAATTGTGTTTATGTTTTTAGGTGGAATTCAACTTATCTTATGTTGGAGAGTGCTGTCACGTTTATCAGAGTTTTTAATAGAATGGGGGAAGATGATGTAGATTACAAGAATTACTTTAAAAAGAAGGTTAGACTTAATTCAAGCCAAGCCCCAGATGATGACAAAGACAATGATGAGTATTATTATGATGACGATGTTGCTCAACCTCTTAGTGCTTATGATTGGGGTGTTGCAAAAGAGTTTTTCATTTTCTTGAAGTTGTTCTACTCAATGACCTTAAAATTTTTTGGCTCCAACTATGTGACTACAAATACATGCTTTCAACATATAGTTGCAATCCAAACAAGCCTTCATGCAAGTGAAAATAACTCACACTCTCTGTTGACTTATGTGACCATTAGGATGCAATCAAAATAGGATAAGTACTGGGGGGATATAGAAAGAATGAATCCATTGTTGGTTGCAGCTGTGATACTAGACCCTAGATATAAAGTCATATATGTGGAAATTGCTTTTGAAAAGATTTTTCCTGATGTCTCAAAGAGGGAGGCTACATTAAAGAAGGTTATCAATGTCTTACACCGTTTATATGATGAGTATGCAATCAATATTGGAATAGGCGAAACATCTAATGATGCCTCTAGATCTCTGCCAGCGAAAGAGCAAGTAGATGCTAGTGTTGAAAGAAATAATGTGTTATTTCCTGAGGTTGAAACTGAGCAGGTATCCTTGTCCACCATTGATCTTACCTTTCAAAAGTTTTTAGCCACTGCAAACACAGTGAGTAAGAAACCTGAGCAAGTCTCTGAGGTTGATGATTATCTTTGTTCTAAATTAGTTAGATACAATGATCCAAAATTTGACCCTCTTACTTGGTGGAAAGGTAATGCTTCAACATATAAAGTTCTACATCTCATTGCTCATGATTTATTGGTTGTACCGGTCTCTACAGTGCCTTCAGAATCTGCTTTTAGTACTGGTGGTCGAGCACAATATACCTTCAGAAGTTCTCTATCTCCAAAGATGGCTGAGGCACTTATATGTGCTCAAAATTGGCTACGTACAAGTCCCCCTAAATTGAATGACTTGGATATTGACAATATTGATGTGAGTACAATTGTTATTGGTAATTTCTAAATCAATTTCAATTTATATTGTTTCATCTTTGATCTTTTTATTATCACATATTAATAAACATAATTTATCTTTGTTTTGTAGATCAAGAGTTATCAACTCCAAATTCAACCATTCCAATTGAAGGTGATATTGATGATGAAAATTCAATAGAAATGCAAGGATGATGCATGTTAAGAGGACTGATTATGGAAAGATGCCAATGCTTTTGTTGAATGGCTTTTGTTAATAGTTTTGTGACTTTTGTATCTTTAGATTCAAAGTTTGAATACTCTTTTTAGTTGTGAATTAAATTCTGAATTTCTGATTGTGAATGTTAATGTTATTATGTGATGTTTTAATTTAAATTAATAGGTAGATTGCAGACAGTTATATGAGTATTATGTGTTTGTTAAATGCAAAAGCGCAATACTGTAGTCTGTAGGACTTAAAGTATGGCAATAAATTGTTTTACACTTTGCAATAGTAGGGATTTTTTTAATATCGTATACTAAATGGGCTGCCCATTACCTGCCCGAATTTGGCTGGGTATTTCCAACCCATTTATTACTGGGCTATCTCAGGTACTTAATCTGTGCCCATTAAGACATAAACGGGAGGGTAACAAGGTCAGCCCAGCACGCCTATTATTCAGCCCTAATTATGAGGATAATCATATATTGCTCTAGTTTTAGTTAAAAAAATAGAGAGAATGTTATTTATATTTATAAGTTAAATCATTTTTTTTTCATATAAATATATAATTTTCCCTTTTTTAGCATTATATACACTTTGTACTTGAGAAAATATTAAATATTAAAATAAAATTAATGAGATTTAAAGTTGGGTTTGGTTTTCATCCTCCGCCCTTATCATTCACTTCCACCCCATTATTCATTTCCACCCTTAGATTGAAATTTAAGCAGTCCATATTTAATACTTTATAAATTTACTAATAAAATATTAAACTATTAAAAACTAAATATTTACAAAACATTACATTTACAAGAAATTAATAATGGAATTTAGTGATGGCTTTGAGATGGAATAGTGACGGAATTAGCAACAGACTTTAGTAACAGAATTTAGTGACAGCTTTGAGACAGATTAGTGACGGAAATTAGAGACCAAAAATATTCCGTCTCTAATATGTTCCTAAATGAAATTAGCAACAGAAATTAATGACAGAATAATTCCATCTCTGATTTTTGTCACTAATCCATCTCTAATTTAATTTCTAAAGTTAGTGAAGGATTTATTGACGGTTTAGAAATGGAATAGCAACGGAATTAATTTCGTCACAATTTCCGTCTCAAATTGTCTATTTTTTTTGTAGTGAGTTAGCCTTCATAAAGAGAATAGAAGCTGGCCTACAGCTCAAGGTAAGCGCCAATGCAATGAGCATAGAAAGTATCCATAAAAATAGTTAATAGATGGTTAGTTTAACTTCATATGTCCTTCAGCTCTCTACATATATTTTCTTACATCGCATTTAACTTTAGATTTTCTTAGGGTTAAGGTGTAAATTTGCCTCTGAAATTTTTACTAAGGAGCAATGTTGCTCTGGAAGTTTTTTCATGTTCAATATCACCTCAGAAGTTTCAAAATATAGCAGTGTAACCCCATACGTTAAAATACTAACGTTGACCGATAAAAAATTGACATTGACCATTAACATTTTAATGAAAAACGGAAATATTGCTCTATTTCAACACTTTCCGGGCAATATTAAACCTAAAAATACTTTCTGAGTAACATTGCTCCTTAGCAAAAACTTTCAAGGAAAATTTAAGTCTTAACCCATTACCTTAAGCTCTATGCATATATTTGCCTCACTAGACTTCAATAGAATCGATCGAGGGCCAGTTTAACATGGAAGGAGGGGAGAGGATGAAATTTTTTAATGAGTTTAATTTAAAAAAGTAGATAAGTGAGGTTAGAAAAAAGATAAAAGAGTAAGAAAAATTAATTAAAAGTTTTTAACCCCACAAGAAAAATTAATTAAAAGTTTTAACCCCACTTTTTTAATTATTTTAAATTGAACTCATTAAAAGTTTTCCTTCCATCCCCTCCATTTCCTTCATATCAAACAAACATTAACCTTATGTTTGGATGAAGAGAAAATTTGGGGAGGGGGACTAGGAGGGAAAACTCCTCAAAATAGTAAGATTTTTTATCATTTATGGAAGTTTTCCTTCATAATATTCTCTTCCCCCTATTTCCCCCTCACTTTTCTCTACATCCAAACATAAGATAAAGGACAAAACCAGTAGTGAGGATTGAATTTACATTCAAAATATAAATTAATCTTAAAGAGTTGATCAAACATTGCAAATCCCTAAGCTCAAAAGGCTGTTAAAACTTAGAAAGACTTTTATTCTTTAATTACAAGTCACCAAATTTAGGAGCAGTGTAGGATCCTTTTAGGGCCCGTTTGGTACACTGGAATTGATTTTGATGGATATGGAGATGGATATTGAAATGGATATGAAGATGGAAATAAGATTTAAAAATGTGTTTTGTATGTACATGGAATTCAGGTATTATTTTTATTTAATATTTGCTTTTAAAATGTGAAATTACAAATATGCCCCCACAAAAAAAGGTTGCTGGGGACGAATGGCATTGGTTTCATCAACGAAGAGCACTCATTTTTATCGACGAGGAGCACTCTATTGCTAAGGACCAAAAGAGGTTGCCGCTGTCTTCAGACCACCGGATAAAAGGTGGCTCATCGTCGATGATGAGTTCAGAGCCAAGGTTGGAGAAGACGGAGGCTATGTTTCAACCACCGTTCTAGATCCATGTTTCATATCTGCGTGAGGAAGAAGATGAAGAACATCAACCCAGCTTGCAGTGGCCGTTAGAGTTGCCGTCGCACAAGGGGTATCGTTGGCGGCAAGGTGAGGTGGGAAAGAACGACAAGAACCTTGAAAAATAAAATTGGATTTGTTGGCAGTAATGCGTTCGCTGCAGGTCTCCATCGTCGACCGCTGGAGGTCTCCATCATTGATTGCTAAAGGCCGCCGCCGCCGTTTGCTAAAGGTCGCCATCATCGATCCCTGCAGGTCACCGTCGGTGTTGTGGGTAGCTGGAAGTCAGAGGTGAGTTGAGGGGAGGTCCGAAGGAGATGAAGAGTGAGGGCAAAACAAGAATTCCATGGAATTTTTTAGAATTCCATGGGTTTATAGATGGAAGCCAATTCCAACAATTTTGATGGAATTGGCTTCCACATGGAATTCAATTCCATGCCTATTTTTTGTACCAAACATGTTTCATCATGAAATTGGATTTCATTTCCATATCCACCTTCCCAATTCCTGCATACCAAACAGGCCCTTAATAAATCTCTTGCAATCAATTTATTTGCAGCTTCTTTTGTCAAGTGAGCACCATCCAAGCTTATGTACTTTGAAGGATCATCACAAACTTTGTGGTGTGATATAGGATAAGGAAATCTAGGGTTTAGTAATAAGTATATATTTTAGAATTAAATAAGTGTAGTTTATGAGATATATTTGATTAAATTTATTAATATTTTATACTTATGTAATTATCTTTTATATATTTTTATATCTTTTAATTAATTATAGAATAAAAGGATATTTTGATATAAAATCTACTCATTTTTTAATTTATTTTGTAGGGGATATTATAAGATTCAAATGAGAAAAAATATCAATATAATATATCTATTTTATAAGATAATCGATAAAAAGAAAAAGATAAATTAAGATATTGTGATAGAAACGCACACAAGGAGGCAATATATACCTATATATATACTAGGAGTAGCAAGAGGGAGGTGTGTTCTGTTTTCCTGATTGGTGACGGCAAGGTAAGAGCTTTAGTGGAGGAAGATTAAAGTTTGGAGATACAGAAGAGCGACAACAAGGATAAAAATTCGGCATTGAGTTTTTGTTTCTCCTTTTCTTTATCTTCTTTATTTTGTCTTTGGTTAGCTATTATTTTGGTCATGACAATGTTCAGTTTATGTAGCTAAACAGTTAGTTTTGAATTATTTATTTTGATTATGAATTAGTGTATGATAACTTTTTTCATTAATTGCTTCAATGTTATATTTGTTGATTTAATTGTGTGCTTGATTATCCTAAAATAAGAGACATCTGATTGAGATTATTTTGGTATTCTAAAGGAGCCAAGACGTAGGAAATTTGCACTAGAACTTCAATTGAATCGTGTAGGATTAGGTTTTCGGATTTAATTTGCTTGTAGTATAGACATATACCTACCAGCTCTACATAGCATCATTAGGCTTGTACTTAAATTAATCCAATTAAGTACTAATCACCTAACACATTAGGGATTAACATAGTTAGAACGCCTTTTAGTAGATCGAAAGATACTCTTAGATAATTAAGAGTCCTAGACTAGCAAATATAATTTTAAATGCAATTAAGGGTAGAAATTAGACATTAAGAAGTAATCAAGGCTATAATAATCCAAATCATCGCTTAAGATTTAGAATCATCTTTATCCTTAGTCATAATTATAGTTAGATTTACTTTTCTTTCTTTTTAGTTAGCTTTTATTCCTACTTTCCATTCAAATTGTGTTGGCTCAACTTAAGCAAAAGTTCAAAGTCATTGCTCAATTGCATTGTTGGTACCAAGTCCTCATGGGAACGATATCTTATTCACTATTTATTACTTGATACGGCCCATGCACTTGCGGCATATTAGGCTCTATATTTTGCCCCTATCATTTAGTTAAGAGATCTAGGGTTATCCATTATGATTATTAAATATGGATAATTATCCAGATTTGGATTTGAATTTAAGATTTAGATTTGAAGTTTGAATTGTTATTTTATTATTTCTAGGGCTCTATAAATAGAGCTTAGAGTTCTTTGTTGTAGGAAGCTTTGATTGATTGATTGAATAAGAACTTTTTCCCCTCTAAATATTCTCTATCCTCCCTTCGTTTGTCTAATTTTCCCCTCCTTGTTGTCATTCCTCCCTCTAGTGTCTCTCTCCTCCCCTTTTCTTGACCCATTTCACATTAAATTTAGCATCAAAGATAGGTTCCCATCTCCTTTTGTGTGCCAAAACTTTTTTTCACATAACCAAACAAACCCTAACTAAAAACCCGATTGAAACTATTCACCCGCCATAGATCTAGTCCCCTACCGTCAAACGCACCATAGCCATCACCCTTCACATGCCGGTGGCCTCCACTATGCATTGAAACATTCATCTTCAGTGTTCTGTGTTCCCAAATGCATTTGAAAAAAAAAGAGCTCTTCCAGAATTGATTCTGCCATACTTGATTTTCCAGCATACTTGGAACCAAGACTTGCAGCCCTCAATTACTATGTGAGTAATCTTTATGCTTCTTCCTTTATTGATTTCATTTGATTATATATATATATATAAGGAGGCAACAATCTGTTTAATTTGTACTATTTAGGCATTGTTGTGTTTAGCTTGAGCTTCTAGCTAAAAAAAAGAATGAAAGAAATGTCAAAAAAGTGTGAAAAAGGGGAAAAAGAGTTGAAAAAGAAGGTCACAAACCAAATAAAAGAGGGAAAAAGAGAGTGAATTGACATATAATTAAGTATAAGGTATGAATTATGGAAAAAGCACATTTGTTGGTAGTCATTATAAATATGTCGATTCGTCTCAATATAATTATATGATAAAAGCTATCAGCATCGTACACATGATAAGCACTGATACGTGTACCTGGTCTTACTCTTCCAATTTTCGTATGCTCTTACTCTTCCATATATAGCTCATCTTCTCAGTTCTCACTATCGTATATCTTCGTTTGTCAGGCTTTTTTTTGGTCTTATTTATTAATCTCCATGGTCGCCAACTCACCGTGGTCTTACTATTGTTGTGCTGTTAATAAATTTTGGAAGAGGTAGCGCAAACTCCCTTGGACCAAAACTTAACAAAAGCTTCTGCTTGGTTGCCTGCTTAGTATTTACTACTTTCGGTTCTAATTATAAGGCCCAGTTGACCTTTTTTGGATAGGTTAAGAAAGCAAAATAAATTACTTAATCATATCATATGTTGTATATGATTAAACTATATATCAGTTTATAAGTTAGATAAACTAGTTTGGAGAAAATACGATAAATATAAATACTTTAAATTAATTTAATTAACTTCCTTAATCTCCTTAAAAAATTCAATTGGGTCTTATATTTAGGACCAGAGGTAGTATTTTCTTTTTCTTTTTCTCTTTCTGAAGATTTTCAGGCACTTTTATCGCGTCATCAATTGATGGATACTACCTGTCTGTTATTCATATCAATTGAAAACCTTGCATCAACTTTCTTAGTAATAATTATATTTAAGGGCACTTTAAATTTGGTTATGCTCAGTTGCTAAAATGCTTATGGTCACTTGTAAAGTGACCTTTGAGAGCACTTATAAATTTTCTATAATCACATGTACAATTTGGAGTTGTAAATTTCTACACATACACTTGTAAATTTAACTATTGTTACTTGTATAAATGCTTACGGTCATTAGTTGGAAAAGATAGCGATAATATCTCATTTCATATATTTGAATTGGAAATCTAATGTGCATAAATTTATGTCAAATCAGGTTATCACACCAAAATCTTATCAGTAGAGAAACGTAAACAAACAATTGTAACAATAGAATTTACAACGAAAATAAGGTGATTAAAAAGAAACATACGGAATTTACAACTAGATAAATTTAATTTTTTTTTCAAAGTATCCCTATTAATTGCACACATTAAGAAGTTTTTAATTTTTTATCCAAGGGTAGTCATGATGAAAGATAATATTTTAGAAAAACCAACCCTATTAGAATATACTAGAACATTGATGTATTGCGGTAATTGTGCTGGCATAAAGTCCAAGAGTTAGTTACGTTAGTGATTACACGTGTACACAAGTAGGCCCACTTGTTATACCCACTTGTTATTCTCATCTTTGCTATATAAACTGTGTACTCAGTCTTCAGTTAATAAGATTCAGATCTGTTTTTCATTCCTTTATATTCTGTTATCTAGTATGGTATCAGAGCTCGACAACCACCGTCAACTTCGATCCTGATGACTAGAGCAATTTAGACATTACAGTGTGGTGATCTCTTTTCTTTGGATTGATTACTGTGCACAAAATGTCATCTACATCTGAATCTCATCATTCCGGCACCGTAGTACCTCCAGCGACATCTTCAAGCCATGGCTTCTCGAACAAGAAGATTACCATCAAGCTTGATGATTTTAACTTCTTGCTGTGGAAACAGCAAGTCTATTTTATGGTTAAACATCATAGAGTCTACTCATATCTTGATGGCTCGATTGTTCCACCTCCGATGAAGATCCGCGGTGATGATGGCTGTGAAATTCTCAATCCGGATTTTGAAGAATATGAATCACTCGATTCGGCTCTTGCTTCATGGCTCCTGGCCTCAGTTGCTTCCAATATCCTCCCTGATCTTGTCGGTCTCTACACTGTAGCTCAAATTTGGGGAAAGTTGAATCATTTTTTTTCCAACAAATCGGATGCTAAAATATTATCCTATTGTAATCAACTGGCGAATCAACACAAAGGTGATCTGTCTATACGAGATTACTTGGCGAATCTCAAATCGATTTGAGATCATTTAGCTATGCTCGGCGAGAGGGTGGATGATGCTACTCATATTTCGCATATTCTGAATGGTCTCACAGTAGAGTATGAATCGGTTATTACTGTCATTAATGCTTCCAGACGTCGATTCGGTCTTGACATTGTCACTACTATGCTACTAGACTCTGAATCTCGGCACAAGGTGTTTCTTGCTAACACTGTCACTCCTTCAGTCAATCTCGTAACACCGTCACCTAAAGCACCTATGCAATCCTCACTTCCTGTCAGTGATCTGTATATTGATGAGTATGATGATAATGATCATTTTGTTGCTGCTTATCATACACAAGGACCTGTTACAGGACATGGAAACAGAGCAGTTTGTCCTTCAAATATTTCTCACAGAGGAGGTCGTGGCAATGGTCGTGGCCGTGGGCGATTTTCTAGTTGGCATTTTCAGTGTCAAATCTGTAATAAGTCTGGTCACTTGGCAGATAAATGCTACTACAGGTATGATGATCCTTCTTCTTATGATGCTTACTCTGCGGCTCAAGTTCATTATGCTGCTGGCTATGGTATACCTGAGTTTTATTTGCCTTTTGAATATTGTCCTATTCCTATTGAGTCTTCTGCCCCTATTTAATCATCAACCTTGTCTACTGCTGGTTCTGCTATGGCTACTGCGGTGCCTCCAGTCTCATCCTCTGTTTCCAATGCTGCTCTTCCTGAATCTAATCCTTCTACCACTGCTCCTATGGCTCAAGCATTTCTTGTGACTCCTGCAACTGTTGCTGACTCGGCTTGGTATCCTGATTCTGGTGCCACTGAGCATATTACTCATGATAATTCTTGCTTTGCACCTAACTCTACTTTCAATAGTACAGGCACAGTGCAGGTTGGCACTGGTGAGTTATCTTCGATCCATTCCATTGGTAAAACTTTTCTCACCAATAATAGCTCTCAATTTACTTTAAACAAGGTGCTTTGTGTCCCAAAAATGAAGAAAAATTTGCTGTCTATTGCTAAGTTTACTCATGAAAATAATGTTTCTGTTGAATTCTTCCCTCGCCACTGCGTTGTTAAGGATCAGAGGACTCAGCAACCCTTGATGTGTGGTGTTGAAAGGCATGGCATGTACCCTCTTCTGGCGAATGTGAACCCTGCTGTTGACTCTGCTCCTTCATCAGTTGCTTACAAATCATCTGTCACTTCGTCAATTGATTTCAAGCCGTCTCAAGTTTTTACTGTTTCTACTGATTCTCTGACTCTCTGGCATCAGCGATTAGGACGTCCATCTTTTGATACTGTTAAGAATGTTCTTCATTGTAATTCCATTCCTTGTACTTCTTCAAGAATAAGAGTCTTTGTTCAGCTTGTCAATATGGGAAATTTCATAAACTTCCATTTCATGCTTCTACTACTATGTATCAAAGACCATTGCAATTGATAGTTATGGATATTTGGGGCCCTGCTCCTGTTCACTCATATGGTTCAGCTTACTATATTGCTTTTGTAGATGCTTATAGTAGATTTACTTGGATATACTTTCTACACAAGAAGTCTGATGCATTATCTAAGTTCAAAGAGTTTAAGCAACTAGTTGAACACAAATTTTAGGTTAATATTCAACAAGTGCAATCTGATAATGGTGGTGAATTTTTAGCATTTAAACCTTTTCTTAATGCTTGTGGCATAGAACATCACTTTTCTTGTCCTCACACTTCAGAGCAAAATAGTTTAGTTGAAAGACGCCATCGCTTAATTGTTGAGACTGGATTGACTCTATTAGCTTATACTTCTCTATCTATGTTTTATTGGATGGATGCCTTTGCCACTGCTGTTTTTCTCCTTAACAGGTTACCATCCAAAGCTTTATCAACACGTCTCAAGCCGTATGAGAAGCTTTTTGGGGTTCAGCTGGATTACTCTATCCTACGTGTGTTTGGCTGTCTTTGTTATCCTTACACCAGACCTTACAATGCCCACAAACTAGAGTTTTGGTCAGTTGCTTGTGTCTTCTTAGGCTACAGTTCTCAGCATCAAGGGTACAAATGTGTTAATATGACTACAAGGAGAATCTACATTTCCCATCATGTTCGCTTTGATGAGTCCCGCTTTCATCTCACTAGTTCTCAATTTAATGTTAGAAATGTTGTTCTTTAGTCCAGCTCCACTTCCTCCACAGCCTCCTCTTCCCTTCAACCATTACCTATTCCACAGCAACTATCTTCTCTTCGGCCTTCTTATTCTTCCTCACCCATTCCACCATCCTCATCTTCTACTTCCCCTCCTATCAGTCTTTCTCCTTCCTTACCCACACCCTAACCTGATGTCAATCCCTCTTCTCCCTCTCCCACACCTTTCCCTCATAACAATCATCCGATGATCACCCGGAGCAAGGCTGGCATTCATAAACCCAAGGTGTTCTCAGTGTCCACTGACCTTCTTCCACATACCACTATTGATGAAGCTCTTGCTGATCCTGCATGGAAACAAGCTACCCTTGATGAATATAATGCTCTTCTCAAGTTTCATACATAGGATGTGGTTCCTTTACCATCCCATTGGTTGCCTATTAGGTGCAAATGGATTTGGAAGACTAAAACAAATGCCGATGGCTCCCTTGCTAAACAGAAGTCCAGATTGGTTGCTAAGGGTTTCTCTCAAGCGGCAGGTATTGACTACACTGATACTTTCAGCCCAGTTGTCAAGGCAGCAACTATCCGTATTTTACTTACTGTGGTTGTTACCTTCAAGTGGAAGCTAAGGCAACTAGATTTTAATAATGCCTTTTTAAATGGAGATCTCACCGAGGAAGTATACATGGATTCCCCTCCTGGTTTTTCTCTTGGTTTTGATGCTGATAATAGACCTCTAGTTTGCAAGCTGCGAAAGGCTATTTATGGCCTTAAACAAGCCCCTAGAGCATGGTTTCAAAAGCTGCATTCTACTCTTTCCACTTTGGGGTTTCTTGCTTCCAAATCTGATTCTTGCTTGTTCATCAAAAAGGATCAGCACTGTGTTGTTTATTTGGTTCTCTATGTTGATGATATTGTCATCACTGGTTATAGTGATGATGAGGTCCAACGTCTCATTGCTGCAATGAGTGATCTTTTCTCCCTCAAAGATCTTGGTCCTCTTTCTTATTTTCTGGGTATTGAGTTTTACCCTACTGAGCATGGTTTTCTAATGTCTCAAAGAAAGTATATTCTTGCCTTACTCAGTGAAGTAAATTTTCTGAATGCTAAGTCCTATGCTACTCCAATGGCCACCAATTTACAACTAACTACTACAGACGGCCAGTGTTTTCCCAATTGTGCTCTGCTGGCATAAAGTCCAAGAGTTAGTTACGTTAGTGATTACACGTGTACACAAGTAGGCCCACTTGTTATACCCACTTGCTATTCTCATCTTTGCTATATAAACCGTGTACTCAGTCTTCAGTTAATAAGATTCAGATATGTTTTTCATCCTTTTATATTCTGTTATCTAGTAAACCCCTATTTGTGACAAATAACTAATGTAATTAATTTTTTTAATCTACCCAAATTAGTTATCTAACTCTTACATATTAAGGATAGAAGGCAGCTAGTATTTTATTGTGTAATGCCTGAGGCAACTGTCTAGTTAAGATGATATTAGAGCGACATTTTGAAACAAAGCTTCTGCATGTAAAATGGCCATAGTAGTGTTGCTACTTCACTACAAATATTATAAATGCATAATAATTCCCACCAAGTATTTGAGTTAATTACAACAAGTAATACAAAATAAATAGAGTATCATTCTCGTAAGAGTTTACATCCAAACTTGTTCAAGTATCAATTTCATACACATTCTTACATAATTTGATTGAAATATGGATGAATTTGAGTCCAAGAAAAAAAGTATAAGCTATACTTACATCGCATTTAACTTCAGATTTCCTTCACATATATGCATATATTTTCTTCGCCAGACTCCAACAGAATTGATTAAGGGGCCTGTTTGGCATGAGAGAAGGGGGAGGTGAGGACAGGTTTTTATGTGTTTAATTTAAAAGGAATCAGTAAGTGTGGTTAAGGAAAGATGAAAGAGTATGAAAAATGAATTAAAAATCACCAAATTACAAGTCACCAAATTTATGAGGAGTAGTGAAGGATCCTTTTAGTAAATCTCTTGCAATCAATTTATTCGCGGCTTCTGTCAAATGAACACCATCCCAGCTTATGTACTTTGAAGGATTTTCACAAGCTTTCACCCCTTCATCTCCACATCCTTTAGAAAAGTTGAAATTGTATGGACCTCCACCTCCACAACAAGCTTTGAGACCCGTAAAACCTATAATATATTTCATAACATTAGCACAAATCAGATCTAATGTTATAATATTACAAATCAAATCTCTGTTATTGAGAAGGATAATTATTAGTATTACCAAATTTTGTGGGAAAATGATACATTGCCAATGCAGCCTCATAATAGTCAGCATATATGATTTTGGCCTGAGGATGAAGCTCTTGAAGCTGATTTATTTCAGCCTGAAGCCTCTTATTGAAGTATTCAACAAACTTGTTTAACCATTTCAAGCAACCATATTCATCATAGTCATTCTTATTGTTGCTCTCAAACATTGTTAAATAGGCCGCACCACATCCTAGTGGGTAATTTCCAGGAACAACAAGAGTTTGAGCCCCTACATCTATCAAATCCTGCGTCCAATAATACGTCTGAGATCCTTGATGATAAGTATTAAGATACGCTGCATACAAAAGGATATGTATATGTATATGTATATGTATATGTATATGTATGGATGAAGGATGTTTGCTGCCCCTTGTTTAATGCCTCCCTGATGTCTCTGATATCAGCCCTTCATTTCATCTTAGTGGTTAGAAACATTTCACTAACCCAAACAATGTCGTTTTGATTAAGTTCGGACTCGTCCAGTGGTTCTCAGGTTGTATAAGTTTGGACTCGTAAGTAAGAAAAATTCTTTTTGAGACGGTAAAGGGGGAAGATGATGAAAGAGAAAAATCATGAACGGTTGTGATTGAGTGTGTGAATGAGTTGCCGGCATTAGTCATTCCAAACGACAAGTTTTAATTAGTGAGATGTTTCTAACCACGGGATGAAATGAAGGGCTGAGATCAAAGGCATCATAGAAGGGGCGGCTGACACCCTTGATGGCCCGCATATACACCTCTAGTCCTAGTGAGTTCTGGCATGCATCACCAAAAAAAAAAAAAAAAAAAAAAATCTTAAACCTTGTTAACTGTAACTTATAATTTAACAATTTTTGAACTTTCAAGTAAGGTCTACACAATAACAAATTAAGGATAAAATTGTATATTTATATGAAAAATTTAATAAAGTGATTTATAAAACAGACAAAAAAACCTTCTTTATTTATCTTATAAATAGAACTAATAGTATATAGATAGTCCAACTTGAGATGATTGCATAGCTTTTCAAAAATCTTACACTTATTGTTGAAGAGATTGCATTAGTCAAATGAGGCACGTAGGTTTTGATCTCTTCTAAACTCCTTCCCCAAGCGAAAAATAATTTGAAGTCATTGACTCCAATTTCTCCTACCAGAAGTAGTGACTTCTCAAGAACTTTCTTGCAGCCTGCAAGATAAAATAATATTGTTGTATGTCATCTAATCCTTGATACAAAAGTTAGATAACTAAATTATGGATAATAAGGAAATTAAGTTAGTTACTTGTAATGAATATGTTTTGATTTATCCAAAATACTCTTTTTAATCATGTACATTTGAACTACCTTAATAGAAATCCCCTTTAATGTATACAATCAATAAAGATATTTGGGGGATTATAAATTTGCAAGAAAAAGTCTATTGAATATTATATTTAGGACCAAAGTTAACCTTTCTTCTTGATGTATGAATCGAACATGCTTCAAACAAATAATTATGAAGAAATAATAATGCACGCAACGTGACCAACATCTTGATAAGTAAACTAGGAACTTACTTGAGGAAGAAGTGCAGATAGAAGGCAATAATTCCTTGAACCAACCAAGTTGAACACTGAGAGAATCATTAGTGAAAATATGAAGACCTCTCTTTTCAAAGAAACTTACATTCAAGGCAGTTGCTCCAGAAACAGCAAAGTTCACTCCCTCCTCTTTGGTCCAATTTCTTACATCACCATTCTTAATTCCTTGATATGGCTTCACAAATGGAATGCCTAATGACTCAGCTGCACAGCAACAACAATTTTATGTTAGAACACTCACGCACTCCCTTCAATAGAAATCCTTTGTCCATAATATAATATAAGTTACTCAGAGAGTTATTAATTACCATTTTTCTAATTTTACCCCTAGTAAGTAAATGTTGGACAATCAAGAAAAGGAAGAGAGGTGAGAAAGATTTGAATAGAGGCAGAGTTGAAATTTTTTTCAATTAAAAACAGATTAAATGAGTTAATTGCTCTTCCTTGATAGTTACCAGATATAGAAGGAACGATCAAGTCCAAAAAAGTGTTACCAATGAAATCAATGATAAGACGGCCATTGGAGCATCTTCCAGTGGGGTGACCGAAGTAGGTTTCGCCGTAGGGAGGGAGGCAGCTGCGAGACGGTGATGATGTGGAGCTGAAACACAAGTTTCCGGTATCGGTAATTGAATCACCGAAGCTGAAGATGGTGGTGTAGGGGCATTCTGCAGAACTGGTAATGAATGAAAAAAACGTCGCTATATACAGTACTAGTGTTACAGTCTTCTGTTGTTGCAGAGTCCAAAGTGGAGAAGATGAAGGAGAAGCCATTATTGGTTATGTAGGAATAATTAACCACTCTGACCAATAACAGATCTTAAAGGAACCAATGTTATATTTTCCCCCCTCCAACTAATTAAGATTCTTTAAAGTCATAATCTCTAGGCGTTGAAATCATGCACGTCTTATCCATTTTTTTTTCATTTACTAATTTGTCAAGATAATCTTGCCAGGAAAATATATAATTCCACTTGTAATTTAAAAATTCTCAAATAATTGAACGAGGACAAACTTGCTTGGGAGAATTTATTTAAAAACCTACGATGTGACATGCATGTTTACAAATTAGGACCACAAACATTGCTTAAATAACACTTAAATGATAATACACGTCAACTAATTATACAAAGTCGTATTTTTTATATACAGAACATTAATTGTTAACAAATTCACTTTGATTCTAAACATATATTTTAAAATATTTCATGTAAAATAAATTCCTTAAATGATAACTTCATTTACATTTTTAAGAACCAAAGGTACTTGATAATCAAAAGACATGAGTTATTTAGTGGCTGTGGAATTCTTTTGATGAATCAATGGGATATTAATGAGTTCAAGTCTCACGTTAGCTATCTTGAAGTATTTATATGGTTACCACTACCGACACTTAGGGGTGAGCATGGTGCCCAGTAGCCCGGTGCGCCCACCCTGGCCCTGCAAAAAATTGCCCAGCCCAACCCTAAAAAAGTGGCCCGAAAAAATCTTGGGCAGCTTTGGGCGGGCTAATAACCGGGCAGGGCTGGGCATCGGGCAAGGGGTGCTGCCCTGCCCATTTGGCCCTACCCTGAAAATTATTTTCATTTATTTAAAATATAAAATTTCATATCAATTAAATATTATTTCATATATATATTTTTTTATTTAAAATATATATTGTCTATTGTATAATACTCTTCTGATCCTCTCTTTTTTGCTCTAACCATTAAACACTGTTTATAAGTAGATTTCTTCCTTTCTTCTTTACTTTGTGCTGTATTAAATTATAGTTGCTTTTTATTTTCTTTCCAGATGCTTCATCATTTGATCAACTTTTGGGACATTGAATTGATGCAAACTACTTTGACTTCACGGCTTTAATTACAATCATTTTGTTTTCTTATTTATAATGGATTATGAATGTTGTTTAATTTTTAAAGTATGGATATTTGTTAAGACATATGGTATTTTTTAAATTTCAAGACTCAAGCTGTAGACTTATTTTGAAATATCCTAAGATGTGAAATCATCGAATGTATTTGAAGTTTATATTACTTAGGGTGAAGTTAAGAAATATATGGATTAGTAACTACAGGAATGTTTATGAAATTCATAAGAAATTATTCATAAGTGGACAAGATAAGGCGTTATCACTTGGGCAGGGAAGCCCACCCTGCCCAACCCACCCTTGCCCAGTCCAAAATGGTTAGGGCTTTTAGCGGGCAGGGCCGGGTACTGGGCTACAAAATGCAGCCCGTTCATTCTTTGGGCAGGGCATCGGGCAGGGGTCTCGCCCTGCCCATGCCCACCCCTACCGACACTGACGGGGCTCCAACCGCAGCCACTAGTGGCTCTAGCACCCGCGACAATCCTAAACCAGTGCCTATGCCATTTATTGTTTTTCTGTTCAATTAAATATATTATTCCTCTTGTCCAAAACATTCTGTTTAAACTAGGTCCTACATTTAGGACATGAGGTAATAATTTTTTATTTGATTAGATATAAGTGTGCTTTGTTTCTTGTGCTTTTTTCTTATCTGACTTATCTTTAAATATGAAAGGGTATGTAATGGACACAAGTCCTTAGGAGAATTATACTCTAAAAGCTAGTTATTATAAAGTTGGGGAACCCAAGGCTTTATAAGGCTCCTCTTTAAAAAAAATGCACCTGATGCGGGACTGGGTATGATTAATTTATTACTTGAGAATACCTATAGAAGAAAGAGCAAAATGTGGATCTCCATGCTGTGTTGTAGGATCATGGACATGATTAACCACATAATTAAAAATTATATGTTTCATAATTTAATTTAATATCTTATTATTTTTAAACTGAAATAGTATTAATATCTTTTGGCCTGCAGCTTTAATAAACTGCTGACCGTTACATCCAAAAGAGTAGTAATTTAATGATAACTGAATTTATTTTCGAAATAAATTAGTCTTACAAACTTAGCACACATCAGATCCCTATAACCTCAAAGGCTATCTATTAAAGCTTTTAAAGGCTTTACACTACTGCAAAAAGGGATTGGGTGGCACCCCTCTTATGGAACTTTTATAAAAAAGCGTCATAGGTATTTTTTTTTGTTAAAAAAAATATGTATAGAAGCTACGGCACTTTTTATTGTAAGCGCCATAGCTAGAGTTAGTGTTGTGCAGCACTTTCCTAAACAATCGCCATACAAGATGGTTAAGTGGCATCTATGGCATTTTTTAGACAAGCTCCGTAGCTAGCCTACTTCGTTTTTAAAAAAAAACTGTAGCCTTGGAATTATTTGTTACAAAATAATAGGATATAAAAGAAATTCCGTATATAAAGCTCAATCACCCAATCAAAAAAGGTTCAAATTTTTTTTAGAGGGGCCTCGGATGACGCTTTATGGAGAAGGGCTGGGTAAGGTTGTCTTGGATGGCGCTTGATAATAGGCAAAAAGCCTTCATCGACGCCTTTTGATGAAGCATCGACCAAGGTGCAGCCTTGAACGGCGTTTTATCATCAAGTGTCATGCAAGGTGTAGAGCCTTAGCCTGCGCTTGCTTAGGCGAAGGCAACCTTGGCCGGCGCTTGCTGAACAAGCGCAGGCCAAGGCGTACCACCTTAGCCTATCACAAGGCCTTGCCGACAGATGCGCAAGGCACTGCCGATAGCAGTGCCTTGTGCATGTGCAAGGCCACTGTGGCCTTCTTAGTAGGATGGCCTTGGCAAGCAACACATGCAAGGCCACACAGTGGCTGCCAAGTCTATCTCTGGCAGGCGCATGCAAGGCCACAGTATGGCCTTGCTCCAACTGCATGCGTTCTCTCAGCTGGATATAAATAGACTGAAATTGAGAGAGTGAGAGAGGTTGAGCAATTGAGAGACTGATCGCATTAGAATCCAAGGAATTAAGGAACAAAGGAGAGTTTCTGTAGATAGGAAGAAGTTGAATCCTTTATGCAACCATAGATTCTTGTCAAGGTGAGTTTCACAAATTAAATGTTAGCTTGAGCAAGGTAATATGTATTCCTCCAATCAGAATTTATTCTAGGGTAATATAATTAAAGAAATTAGCATCCAACACCTAAATATATGCCTTAATGTTATTATTTTCTTGATGCACCCATATTGCCTAATATTATTTTCAGTTATTTTTATTAATTTTATTTGTTTAGTTATGCATACAAGCCTAATTTTATTTTTGGTTTAATTAAGATGTGGTAGAGGAACTATTAATAATTATAAAGCACTTCAAACGCAAAAAAAAAACATAACGTTAAGATGTTGGATAATGCAGTAGGTACTTTATCCTAAAACAACAATTAAACTTCAGCTTGTTGACAATGATTAATTTGTAAAAAAATTTTTTGTCACTTTGTGCTCACTAAACAAAATTCTAAAAAAGCTGCACTAACCCACATAATGTTGATTTTCCCCTATTTTAAATTTTTTAAAATATACCTTATATGGCACTTTTTATGAAAGCGCCATAGAAGGAGCTGTATAATTTTTACTCCCGCGCCATTATCGTCTTCTCATGTGCCCTCCCAAAGCTCCATCGGTCCACCACCTTGTACACATTCGGTTCCCACTCTATTGTTCCATCACCTTTGATGTCCATTGTCCCCACTCTCATCTCTATTTGACGGCGGGAATTAGAAGCTTCCATGGTCCCCACATCTTGTGTTTTCATGTATCCTCCTTGTGTTCATTTGTTGAAAATTTTTTGGTCGTCACTTCCATTGCCATGCAAAGCTTGGTCTCACGCGTATTTTTTTTCTTTGTCTCAACCTCCAACAGGAAGTGTCTTGGCTTGTAAGGTTTTTTTTTTCACATAAGCTTAAGTTTTTATGTTTTCTTTTTCTTTTCTTTTTTGGGTAAAAATCTGTCATTAATCTTCTATATGTGCTCATAATTTTATTTTTCAGGTATTTTTTTGAAGTTCCAACTGCCTACTTTTAGCTTGGTCTCTATCTCCAGCTCCTACAGAAATTCCCAAGCTTGTAAGTATTATTTTTAAGCAGCTAATGTTGTACATTTTTCCTAGTTCTTTCTTAAAATTAGGTGCCTGAAGATTAATTTCTCATCAATTTAGAATACTTAAATCATTAAAGGAGTATTGAACTAGGTAGAGCTTTATATATCATTGCAATATGTAATATTTCTTATTAGATTTTAATAATCAAAGATCTCTTAACAAATTGTGACTGAATGAGAGTATGTGTTTAAGTATTGATAGTTGGAAAACTTCATATTTTAGGCCGTTATGTTAGCAATTTTTTTTTAAAAAAAATAATTGAAGATAAAAGTAATTATTAACTGCAAGGGCAAGCAACTAACCATGTTTAAAAATATGTTTGAGGTATAGATTGATAAAAAATGGATGTCATATGATCGGTGCTCAAGGGAATATATTGATGGGGTGAAAGAGTTTGTTAGATTTGCAAGAGACCATACAAGTGATCCTAACAAAATCTTGTGTCCTTGCTTATCTTGTTGTTACAGAAAGAGGATTAGTCCACTTGATTTGCTAGATCATTTAGTATGTCATGCAATTGATCAATCATATACACGATAGACAAGTCATGGTGAGACGGATGATGCACGTAGTGATTGGATGTATACCACAATTAGTGCTTCGAATGAGTTTGACCCAAGCATATGTGATGAGGAAGATGCTCTTCAAGAAATGCTAAATGCGTCGAAGGGGGTACATCATAACTGTCCTCAAGAATTGGAGAACTTGAAAGGTGATACAAAGAAATATTATATACCGGTAGTACAAAATACACAAGATTGCTAGTAGTATTGAAATTGTACAACTTTAAAGCATGCCATGGATTGAGTGATTCGGGTTTCACCGCACTACTTGAATTTGTGCAAGATATGCTCCCAGAAGAAAATGTACTTCCTACCAAGACATATGAGGCAAAGTGAATACAGTGCTCTACAATTGGCATGGGTTATGAGAAGATACATGCATGCCCTAACAACTGTATATTATATTATAATCAGTATGCAATGTTAGAGAAGTAGCCTAAATGCAATGCATCTTGCTATAGGAAGAAGAAAGGAAAAAGTCCCTCGAAGGTCATATGGTATTTTCCCATTATTCATAGATTCAACCAACTGTATAGTAACGTGAAGATTGCTAAGTTGTTGACATAGCATGTAGATGAAAGAATTGAAGACACGAACCTTAGGCACCCTATAGATGCCCCCTAATGGAAAAAAGTCGATCATGACCACCCTGACTTTGCGAGCTAAGCAAAGAACTTACGCCTTGCACTTTCAACTGACAGAATCAATGCCCACAGGGTTCAAAGTAGTACACACAGTATGTGGCCAGTGATTTTGATTATCTATAACCTTCCTCCGTACTTAGTCATAAGTTTATGATGATGTCTATGTTAATTTTTGGGCCAAGGCAACCAGGGAATGATATAGATATATACTGTTAGATCTCATGTTTTGATGATAACAAAGAATGGTATGAAAAGGAATTGAGTAATAAATAACTTTGAACAAAGCAATAACAGGGAAAAGTATCACTTGAAGTAAGCATTGGAGTAATGAAGAAAGGCCAAGAGAAAAAGCTGAGAAACTTGATCAGAAGTAGTTTTACTAGAGTAATGAGACAAAACTTGAAGTAACCAGAGGCACCTTCCTGTAACCTGCCAACGTTACTCGAGTAATAGTAGAAATGTTTTCAAGTTGCTCTCGGCCTGCCAATGTTACTCGAGTAGCCACTCGAGTAACCAGGTAAATACTTGGAGTTGCTCTCGGCCTGCCAACGTTACTCGAGTAACCATGTAAAAGTTTTCAAGTTGCTCTCGGCCTACCAATGATACTCGAGTATGTACTCGAGTTACTCTGTTTCAGAAAATGTGTTGCTCTCGGCATTTTGTACCACTGCCAATGTTACTCGAGTAGCTCACTGAGGTAAGCACAAAACCTGAAGGTAGTACTCGAATAACTTGATCTAATTTTATTTCATTTTCCTCGAGTCATTACTCTAGTATGCAAGTATTTAATGTTTCATTTTAAGTGGATTACTCGAGTATGTACTAGAGTATGCAGTGTTATGTTTGAAGGAAAACCTCAAGTCATTACCCGAGTAAGTTATGCATAAAAAGTAAGTTTACTCGAGTATGTACTCGAGTAACAAGCTAATCAAACTTGAAGTGCTCTCGGCCTTGAAATCCTGCCAACATTACTGGAGTAAAGCATCGAGTATCCAAAGGTGTATTTGAAGGTTTACTCAAGTTGGTACCCGAGTAATCTATGAAGTCATGAGTGCATTACTCGAGTAGGTACCCGAGTAAACAACTATTTCCAAAGGTTTGAGATTTAGTTTATTCCATGCACTACCCGAGTAAACTTATATGTGTTTGCTGACTTGAGATTGATCAAAGTTTTCCCGATGATACTCGAGTAAACTTCAAGGGATACTCGAGTAACAAACCCAGAAATTCAGAAATCATTCCAACGTTCATTATTTTGCTTCCTATATGATTAACCTTTCATTGTATTAGTATTCTTAGCTTATTTAAAGATGAACAATGAAGAAATCATATCAAGTAAGGAAAGTTAAATGAGAAGTTCAATTGCCACCTACCGCCAACGGATATTTTTCAAAAACTTGAAAAGTCAATAGTGGCTGCGCACTCTCCAACGGACGAAAAGAAAATGTTCCAACGGTCTTCACCAACATATCTATATATATGTGAACATTCAAACAGAGAAAAGAAGAACAAGCACACACACATAAACGTATCATCAAGTTCATTACTCTGTTTTACGTCATAATTGTATTTCTATACTTCAGTGATTCTTATTCACTCTGTGAGAGAGATATTTCATTCAAACTCAATATTTGTTATTAAGATAACTTAAGGTTGTGGAACCTTGAGTTGGGATTGGATTACAACTTGTAAGGGGGAGCGAGTGTCCAAGCGAAGGAACTTGCTTGTACTGTGGTGCCAAGAACCCACTGAATTTTGGAAGTTATAGTGAAACTCTCAGAGAAGCTCTGAGGACTGGATGTAGGTCAAAGTGGTTGTGGCCAAACCAGTATAACTCCTGGTGTACACTTCGGTGATATTTCTCCTTACTCCTTACTATTTTAATCTCATTGTCAAATTTTATATTTGCAACGAAAATTGTTAGTATCACCCAATTCACCCCCTCTCTTGGGTGAAAACGCTTGCTCTAACATATACTTGATTCCTTTAATTGATTACTTGAAGCTGCTTTAGGAGGAAGGCATAAATGTGTATGATGGGTATAGGGAAGAAATTTTTACTTTAAAAGCCATGTTATTTGGGATAATAAATGATTTTCTTGCTTATGGTAACTTTGGATGCAACGTCAAAGGATATTGTGCGTGCCCTATATGTGAAGATGACACTCATTCAGTAATACTAGATCATTGTAAGAAAAATGTCTACATGGGATATTGAAGATTCTTACCATCAAAACATTGATAGACGAAGTGGAAAAGGGCTTTCACTGGTGAATTAGAAGAAGGTAGCCCATCAAAGATGTTGACCGATGCTCAAGATTTTGACAAGGTTAAACACTTCAATAACAATTTCAACAAGCCTTTTACAAAATAAATCAGGTCAAGCTGTTGGAAGAAGAACTCTATTTTCTTTGAACTTCCATATTGAAAGTCCTTATATGTGAGACATTTTCTTGATGTGATGCTTATATAAAAAAATATTTGTGATAGTATAATTGGCACGTTGCTTAATATGTAAGGTAAAAGCAAGGATAGTGTCAATTCGAGGTTGGATTTGGTGAACTTAAGAATTAGAGAAGAGTTGGCATCAGTTGAGCAAGGGCACTATACTTATCTACCTCCAACGACTTACACTCTACCAAGGAAAGAGAAAAAATTTTTGTGTGAGATCTAGAAGGAATGAAAGTTCCAGAGGGTTATTCTTCAAATATAAAGAATCTTGTATCCGTGAAAGAGTTGAAGCTAAAGAACCTTAAATCCCATGATTGTCATGTGCTCATGTAGAATTTTGTACCAATTGGTATACGGTCAATCTTACCCAAAAAAGTAAGGAATGTCATACTAAACTTTGCATGTTCTTTAAGTTGATTTGCAGTAAATTGGTGGATTCAATAAAGCTACAAGAGTTGCAAAGGCTAATTGTTTGTACTCTATGTGAACTTGAAATGTATTTTCCAAGTTCATTTTTTAACATTATAGTCTATCTAACTATACACTTGGTGAAAGAGGTTCAATTGTGCAGTCCAGTATGCCTTAGATGGATGTACCCGAATGAACAATTTATGAAAAATTTAAAAGGGTATGTGAAAAATAGATACCGACCAGAGGGTTATATAGCTGAGCGTTATATGGTTGAAGAAGCAAGTGACTTCTGTACTGATTTTCTATCAAATGTTGACCCTGTAGGGATCCCGAACTCTTGTCATGATAGGAAAAGATTAGGGAAAGGCATAGGTGGGAAGGATGTAATCAGGATATCAGTGACTGAATGGGAGCAAGCCACTTGTATGTACTACATAACACTAATGAGGTCAAACCATATATTGAAGAGCACAGGGATTCTCTTCAATTGGTACATGGTAAGAGGAATGAAAATTTGATAACAAAAGAGCACAACTAACATTTTCCAAGTTGGTTAAAAAGGCCAATTAATAATGAGGTAGAGAGGAATCACAATGCAGTTTCTGACAACTTGAGATGGCTATCAAATGGACTGAGCTTCAATGTATTATCTTAAAATAGTTATGCAATCAATGGTTACGCATTCTACACACAAGAACATGATACAATAAGCATGATGCAGAATAGTAGGGTAACACTTGTTGTTGATTCTTGGCATAGATCCAGTGCTAAAGTCATACATCTTATCTATGCAACAATGTCATACTAATCTGTAATAGTGGGTTTGTTCAAGTAGACCTTTTTAAAGTTTGGTATCAAGATGATCCTTTCATTTTAGCATCACAAGCATAACAAGTGTTTTTCATTCTGGATCCTGTGAAGAAGAATTGGTCCATTATACTTCTATCGAACAAGAATCATAAAAAACAAGTTGATGCTAAAAGTAATGAATATTCCTGATCAGGATAGTCTTTCCTTTGACATGTTGTGGTCAAAATATATTGATGTTGATGACGATGAAAATGAAGATAAATCCTTGTACATAAGACATGATCATGAAGAGGGGACTTGGTTTTTAAATCAAATAAGAAAGAGGAAAAGATGATAATAAATGCCTTGATTTTTTTCCTTGTATTTTTTATTACATGTGTTCATATTTTTTATCTTATGTTACTTTCATTGCATTGATTGTCACTATGCACTAATGTTTTGTTTGGCTTATTTAATCTATAGGAAAATGGATCCCCACATTTAAGTTGAAGTTCCTCATGCAATTAACAATGCTAGTTAGGTAGCATTTGAGGCCAACATAGGCCGGGGCAGGACAGTAATGTTCAGACTCATAAAACTTAGGAGTAAGGGCATTAGGTTAAAGCTTGAGTGGAATGAAAAGGAAAATCCAATCAGACCAAATGCTAAATCATTTATTAATTACATTGGGACTATGGTCAGAGAACATTACAATTTCATATTGGAGATAAGGGAAGAAAGATTATGCTGATATCCTCTTGGTTTCAGTTAAGGCAAACACTACTTACTTTATTATTCTAGTTGTTTTGTTTCATTAAATTACAATCTAACAAGTTATGTGTGTTTCCTTCTTACAGTCTTATTTCATAATAGATGAAGATAAAGAGAAATTCGTGCTGTACAAATGCAGAAAACTTTTGAGTGGCTTTTTATCCATTCTTGTGAAATTATACTTATAGGACAACAATGATAATATCAATCATACACCACAAGAGTTGTATGATAGAGTAATAACCCAAGAGCAGTGGGATGAGTTTGTCAACTCACATACTACTGCAGAATTTGAGTTAATAAAAATATAGACTTTATGGACTACTTGTAATTTGTTTGTAATTAATATTTACTGATATGAATCATTTGGTTGTAAACATCAAAGAAGTGAGTGAAATCATGAAAACACGTCCAACATGCCATATCGGTATATGAAAGGACTGATATCATATGCAACGTTGGAGCAACAATTAGTAAGAAATAATTATTGTTTCATATGAATATAATTTATATGACTATTTGTTAACTGCAACTAACTTTGATATATGGATACAAGACTCACATTCTGATGTCACATATATACCACGACATGATTTGTGGCTGGCCGACTGTACGAATAAAAAGGGTGAAATTCGTAGCAAACATGCCAGAAAAGTTGTGAAATTTTGAGTAAGTAATGTATTATACATATAATAAAGATTTTAGCTTCACTTAAATGATTCTATTTTATAATAACACTAATATAGTTGTCATTCTTTTTGTGACAGTGAACAATGACACAAGAGTAGCAGAGTTGGAGCACTATGTTGGTTGTGACGATTTGCTCAGCAAAGCGCTTAGAACTTATGAGTATGATAGTCGCCTTCGGGAGACTAGTTTTGCAGTAACCCAAACATCATACTTCATACACCAAAATTGACTCAATAAAAATGACTTTCTGCAACTCAAGGAGTAGCTCTAAGTAAAAAGTAGAACAAGAGATAAGTGGCTACAAGCATCAACTAGAACATTTTAATGATTACATGTGTTTACTGCTAGAGCAAAAAGCGTTATTGAAGGCTCAAATTGATGCCTTACAACAGTTTAAGCCAGCACCAAGTCCAACATGAGACAGTACAAGTGCGAGGGATAGTTGCCCCACCACGCCTAAAGTCCCCACACCTTTGTTAATTAATTTCTTATCTAGTTAAATTTTTGTTACATTATAAATTAGTGAACCTGATTATATTAACTATATATTTTACAGGGACAATCGATGTGCAAGTTGCATGTCGATGATTCTATCAAGCACACAGTTACTATGGGGGTGACCTACAACACTGACAATGATACACTACACAATTCACCATTGCTCGCAAACACACTTCGAGTCAGGGTTGATATATACACAAATGAAGATGCCCTCTTACCAATCCCATCTCACAATAAAGAAACAATAGTAAAAGATGTTGTCGGTGGTTATGTTGTATGGCCAATAAGTTTGATTGAGCCATATCAAAAGGTAGTTACTTTAGAATTCCTTTCACTTTTTCTATTCACTTCCATCTAAAGCTACATGATTTAATTTCATGATTTTTGTATGTTGTTGTTCATCCTAAAGAAAAACAAAATGCTAGCCTTGGGAAGAACTCAAAGTGTTCAGCAATCCAACAGATGTCCCAACCCTCAAGTAGCAATTGAAGCAACAGAGAAAGGGGCTCATATAGCTAATAATTGGCATCAATGGCACCAGACTTGATTTTCCAAGGAGGTTATTCAATGCCTTTTGATATTGACATCTATCATACAAGTGTAATTGATCATGTCGATGGAATGTGCTAAACGAAGTGCTTAGTCGTGATTGGCTTAATGCGACCACCATCAACATATGGATTAGGTACTTGATCATCATCGTCTATCACTGTTATTACTGTTATTATTATTCATCATTCAATATTTTTGTTTTGATAACATTGTTTGTTTTCTATAAAAGCACTTGTACCACGATTATTTACTGGCCATGGATAGCTTTGTATTTATCAACCCACACCTCCTTGGCCAACAACAGTGGGGATTAGATTTGGAAACACAAACTAATGCTCTTAAAACCATCTTCATGAGGAGGGCAACCCCTAATATGCTTTTTATTATGCCATACAATTCGGGGTAAGTTATTTGCGACAATATTTTAATGTATATTTTTTTATTATTTCACTTTTACCATAACATGATTGTTGAAGTCAAACTTTCAAAATATTTTAGGGGACATTGGATTTTGCTTGTTATCCAACTAGTGCTAGCTGGAGTCCCCCATGTTTTCTATTTGAATCCTATAGCCACTGGTTATCTAAAGAACCAGCCTTATATGATGATTACAATCAATACGTAAGTATAGGTGTATGTGTAAATATTTCCATGTGTGATCATTGAATAACCAAAACTAATCTGTTACTACTTGTTTTTTAGTGCATTAACTGCTTATAAGAGCCAAGTTGGATTAGGCTATTCCAATCGCAAAGACCCAGTCAGTGCCTATACCTGGAGAAAGATTGCGATACTTATATTTGGATTTACTCAAACTTTGTTATTCAAAATTTTTTCTTCATAAATTGACTAAACTATTTTATTATATTGTTGCAATGCCCATTTCAACCAAACAATACTAATTATTGTTATTACATTATGAAATTTATGAAAGATGTAATTAGTCATCATCTAACTTATGTCCCTATGAATGTAAGTTCTTTTATTTTAAGTTTACTTGCAGTTCATACTATGTTTTAAATTTAACTGACAAGCGTCTAAGTTAATTGATCTTTAGTTATTTTAATTCATTTTGTGTATGATTTTTATGTAGTATTATAAAGATCAACGTTTTGCCCAATTGACTAACCAATAAGTAGATGAAATCATTGAGGAATGGTCTGAATATATGGCTAGGCAATTAGCTAATATTTACGTACATACGTTAGGCTGTTTCTTACCTATTCTCGTATTGTTTATTCTCTTACAACTAGTTCTACATTTCAATTATGACATTGTAATTACATACATTTACTACCAATTTCATAAATTAGTTATGTGTTATTTCATCTTGATTTGCTTTACTTTTTCACTATTGATTTGTATTGTAAATTGCTAAGGATTTAAATTGGTTGGGTTCAGGAAAATGAAACAATTACTCAAAATTGGAAAAAAAATCTACCTATTATGGCGCTTCCTATGGAAGGGCCATAATAGGTCCTAGCCTCCTATGGCACACTACTATAAAAAAGTAGTGTAATGACGCTTATTTTATAAAATACTTTGGCGTTTAAGAAACGCCAAAGCTTTTGACGCCATTAAAAATTCCTGTGGCGCTTTTCAATTTACAGAAACGCCAAACGTTACTTTGTTAAATTAAATAAATATATTAATTATATGTAGCGTTTCGGGAGGAAAGTGCCAAAGGAGGGGTACCGCTTCTTTGGCGTTTATTGGTCAAACGCCAAAGGAGGGCGTGTCTCTCCTTTGGCGTTTAAAGGAAAGACGCCAAAGGAGGGGACACCCCTCCTTTGGCGTTTATTGGCTAAACGCCAAAGGAGGGTACCCCTCCTTTGGCGTTTTTCCTTTAAACGCCAAAGTAGGTTTAATTTTTTTTAATAATTTTTTAAAATATTTTTTTCCTGTGCAGTGTAATACCTGATGACCATATATTTCATCAAATAGGCAAATATTACAATACAAAACGATGATGGTCATTTGTTCAAATAACTACAATGAATAATTATAATGTTTAACAACTACAAAATATATTGTATTAAAAATGATTATATAGTGTACAACTAATTTTATAAATGATTAAACAAAATAAGAATAGGCAAGAAAGAAGCTACATGCCTAAATTAACTAATTGCTTGACCATATATTCACACCATTCTTCAATGATTTCATCCATTTGATAGTCAGACAGCTCAACACAACGTGCATCTTCATAATACTACATAAACAATCATGTATACAAAGAATGAAAATCACTAAATTTAGACACTTTGTCAATTAAAATTAAAACACAATATCAATTGCAACTAAAGGGAACTTACTTTCACAGGAATTACAAGGTGGCGATGAGTAACTATATCTTTCATAAATTTCATAACATAATAACCACAATCATTATCATTCGGCTGGAATGGACACTGCAACAATACAATGAAATAGTTATGTCAATTTTTGAATAAATTTTTTTTACTAACAAGAATGGAGTAAATTAATATATAAGTACCATAATCTTCCTCCACGCATAGCTATTGGCCACGTCATTGCGTCTAGAGTAGGTCAATCCAACTTTTCCTCTATATGCGGTTAATGCACTAATAAAACAAAGAAGTTCCTGATTAATTTTGGTTATTCAATAATCACACACGAAAAGATTTACACATACACCCATACACTTACTTATTGAAGATAATCAGCATATCAGGGCGATTCTCTGGATAAGTAGTTTCTATAGGATCTAGATAGTAAATGCGAGGGCTTTCTGTTGCTGTTGGATGGACAACAATTAATATCCAATGTTCCCTAAAAACACATTTTGAAAATTTTATTTGGACAATCATTTCATGGTGAAAGTGAAAAAATAAAAAACATACATTCAAATATTGTCACAAATCACTTACCCTGCATTGTATGGCACAAGAAAGAGCTTGTTAGGGGTTGCTCTAAGCATAAAGTAGTCTCTAAGTTCATTAGACTGTGCTTCCAAATCTCTCCCCTATGCTAGCCAAAGAGGTGTGGGCTAACAAAGATGAATCTCTGCATCCTATCCGTGCCTACTATCTCATCATGGTACAAATGCCTTTATATCAAACAAACAATGTCATTTCCACAAAAAAAAATTGAATGATGAATAATAATAATAATGATAAATGAATACCTAATCCATAAGTTGATAGCTATTCCACCTATCCTTCCACGAGTAAGCACATCATTCAGCACAGCACCATCGACATGATCAATTACACCTTCTGCATTATAGATGTCCGGATGAAAACGTATTTCCTAACCTCTTTGGAGAATCAATTTTTGTACCATTGATGCCAACTGTTGGCGATACGAGACCATTGGTTTGTTATTTCACTTGCTAGTAGAAGTTTGGGACTTCTGTTGGGTTGCTGAACAATGTGAGTTCTTCCTATGGCCTTCAATTCTTTTTCCTTTATGACTAGTAGCAACCTACAAAAATCATTAAAATTTAATCATGTAGTTTTTTAGATAGAAGTGCATATAGAATAAGTAGAAGGAATTGTAAATTAAACCACCTCTTGATATGGCTCAATCAGACCTATTGGCCATGCAACATAACCACCAACAACATCTTTTACCATTGTCTGTTCATCTAGAGAAGGGATTGGTAGGAGGGCATCTGCATCTATGCATACGTCAACCTTGACTCTAAGTGTGTTCTCAGGCAATGGTGAATCATGAAGGATATCAGTGTCGGTGTTGTAGACAACTCCTACAGTAATTGCATGCTTGAAAGATTCATCGACGTGCAGCTTGCACGCCGATTCACCCTATGAAAGATGGAGTCAATATTAAGGTACACTAATTTAAAACATAACAAAAAGTTAACTAAAGAAGAAATTAATTAGGCGTGGAGGGGCAACTATCATTCTTCACACTTGTGCTGTCACACATTGGGCTTGGTGCTGGCTGAGAAAGCAGTAAAGTGTCAATTTGAGCCTTCAATAATGTATTTTGCTCTTGCATCAATTGCATATGATCGTTAAATTATTCTATTTGGTGTTGGTGGACACTCATCTGCTCATCTACTTGATGCTTGTAGATACTTATCTGCTGTTCCAGTCGCTGCTTGTAGTCACAAATCTGCTCCTGTAGTTGCATAAAGTCATTTTTGTTGGGTTACTTTTGGCGTCCGAAGTATGATGTTTGGGTGACTACCAAACCAGTACCACGAAGACGACCATGATACTCAGGAGCTCCAAGAGCTTTGGTAAGTAAATCGTCACGACCAACATAATTCATCAACTCTGGTTGGTCGTGCGTCATTTTTTGCTATCACAACAACAATTGCAATAATATTAGTTATTATAAAATAGAATCATTTAATCAAAGCAAAATATTTATGAATAATCCACCACTTACACAATATTCTGCAACTTCTCTGGCTTGTTCGCTGGGAATTTCTCCTTTTTTATTAGTGACGCCGGCCTGCCATAAATTATGACGTGGCATGTGTGTGACATCAGAATGTGATTGTTTGACCCTTATAACAAAGTTAGTTATAGTTAAAAATTAGTCATCTAAATTATATTCATATGAAATGATTATAAGTTCTTACCAATTGTTGCTCCAACTTTACATACGATAATGGCCCTTTTAAGTACCGGTATGCCATGTTGCTTGCGCTTTCACGATTTCTATCACTTCGTTCCTTTTTAAATACAAATAATTTCAATAAATATTAATTTCAATTACATTGCAAGTAGTCTGTAAGGGCTAATATTGTATTACCAGAAACTCCGCGGTAGTATGTGTGCTCAAAAACTCATCCCACTGCTCTTGCGTTATTATTCCATCGTACAACTATGGTGGCGTATGAATGATATTGCCATCTGTGTCCCGCGAGTAGAATTTGATAAGATTGGAACGAAAACATCTCAAAAGTTTGCCACATTTTGCGAGCACGAATTTGTCTTTGTCGTCATCGATAATGAAGATAGACTGTGACAAAAAAACCACACATGCTTTGTTAGATTGTAATTCATGCAACAAAACAACCAGAATAATAAAGTAAATAATTTTTACCTTAACTGAACTCAGAAGCATATCAGAATAGTCCTTCTTTGCCCGTCTCCAATATGAAATTATAATGGGGACTCTTTCTTTGACAATAGTCCCAATATAATTAATAAAGTTGCTAGCATTTTCACCAATTGGGTTTCCCTTGTCATTCCACTCAAGCTCTAACATAATGCCCTTGCTCCTTTGTTTGATCAGTTTATGCATCACAGTCCTACCTCGGACTACAGTGGCTTCAAAGGTTGCTTGCTCAATGTGAGGATCAACTGCATCTTTATTGTGGGCTTCAAAGGCTGCTTGATCATTGTGGGGATCCATTTTCCTACAAGTTAAATAAACAAGACAAAAATATCAGTGCATATTGACAATCATAGTAATAAAAGTAAATTAAGTTGGAATATATAAATACATGTAATAAAACATACATACTAAAAAATCAAGACACTCATTATCATCTTTTTCTCTTTCTTGTTTGATTTAAAAACCATGTCCCCTCTTTATGATCATGTCTCATATATAAATGTTTGTCTTCATCTTCTTCTTCATTTCTATCAATATATCTTGACCATAACATCTCAAAGGAAAGAGTATCCTCGGGAATATTCAAATATTCATTACTTGTGGTACCAACTTGTTCTTGATTCTTGTTTGATGGAACTACAATGGACCAATTCTTCTTAGCAGGATCAGGAACGAAAAACACTTGTTCTGCTTGTGATGCTAAAATGAAAGGATCATCTTTATACCAAACTTTAGAAAGGTCTACTTGAACAAACCCTAACTCATCTGTCCGCAATCCACTGTTATTGTTAACCCACTTACACCTGAAGACAGGGACCTTCAACACAGTATAATCTAACTCCCATATTTGTTCAATTACACCAAAGTATGACATTGGTGTGTAGATAGGGTGCATGTCTTTGACACTGGATCTATGCCAAGAATCAGCAACAAGTGTTACACCACTATTTTGCATCGTGCTCCTTGTATCATGTTCTTGTGTGTAGAAGGTGTAACCGTTGATTGCATAACCATTATAAGATAATACACTTAAGCTCGGTCCATTCAATAGCCATCTCAAGTTTTCAGAAATTAGATCAGGATTCCTCTCCACCTCATCTTTAATGCGCCTTTTTAACCAACTTGGAAAATGTTTGTTGTGTTCCTTTGTTATAAAATTTTCATTTCTGTCACCATGAGCCAATCGAAGTGCGGCCTTGTGTTCGTCAATAAAAGGTTCAACCTCATCAGTGTTATGAAGCACATACAAGTGAGCTTATTCCCATTCAATCACCGATATCCTTATAACATCCTTCCCACTTGTTCCTTTCCCTGATCTTCGCCCATCATGACGAGACTTGGGGATACCTACGGGGTCAACATTTGATAGAAATTCAGCACAGAAGTCACTTGCTTCTTCAACCATATACCGCTCAGCTATACAACCCTCTGGTCGATATCTATTTTTCACATACCCCTTTAAAATTTTCATAAATTGCTCATTCGGGTACATCCATCTCAAGTATATTGGACCGCACAATTGAACCTCTTTCACCAAGTGTACGATTAGATGGACCATAATGTCAAAAAATGAAGGGGGAAAATACATTTCAAGTTCACACAGAGTACAAACAATCAGCCTTTGCAAATCTTGTAACTTTGTTAAATCAACCACTTTACTGCAAATCAACTTGAAGAACATGCAAAGTTTAGTAATGGTGTTCCTTACTTTTTTGGGTAAGATTGACCATATACCAATCGATAAGAAATTTTGCATGAGCACATCACAATCATGAGATTTAAGGTTCTTTAGCTTCAAGTCTTTCACTGATACAAGGTTCTTTATATGTGAAGAATACCCCTCTGGAGCTTTAATTCCTTCCAGAAATTCATAAAATAATTTTTTCTCTTTCCTCGATAGAGTGTAAGCTGCTGGAGGTAGATAAGTACGATGCCCTTGCTCAACTGGTGCCAACTCTTCTCTTATTCCCAAATTAACCAAATCCAACCTCACATTTACACTATCCTTGCTTTTTCCTCATATACTGAGCAATGTGCCAATGAGACTATCACATATATTTTTTTCTATGTGTATCACATCAAGAAAATGTCTCACATATAAGGACTTCCAATATGGAAGTTCAAAGAAAATAGAATTCTTTTTCCAACCGGTTGTCCCAAATTGTTTTGCAAAAGGCTTGCCAAAATCGTTATCCATGTGCTTAACCTTCTCAAAAACCTGAGCACCGGTCAACATCTTCAGTGGGCTACCTTCTTCTGACTCACCATTCAAAGCCTTTTTCCACTTCCTCCAATGATGTGTTGATGGTAAGAATCTTGGATGTCCCATGTATACATTTTTCTTACAATGATCTAGTCGCATTGAGTGAGTGTCATCTTCACATATAGGGCACGCATAATATCCTTTAACGCTATATCCGGACAAATTACTATAAGCAGGGAAATCATTAATTGTGCCAAACAACATGGCTTTCAAATTGAAACTTTCTTCCCTATACCCATCATACACATTGACGCCTTCTTCCCAAAGTAGCTTCAAGTCATCAATTAAAGGAGCCAAGTATACATCTATATCATTTCCAGGTAGCCTTGGCCCAAAAATTAACATAGACAACACCTTATACTTGCGTTTCATGATCAAGTGTGGAGGAAGGTTATAAATCATCAATATCACTGGCCATGTACTGTGTGTACTACTATGAACCCCTTGGGGATTGATTCCATCAGTTGAAAGTGTAAGGCGTAGGTTCTTTTCTTCATTCGCCAAGTCAGGATGGTCATGATCAATTTTTTTCCATTGAGGGGCATCCGCAGGGTGCCTAAGGTTCGTGTCTTCAATCCTTTCATCTGCATGCCATGTCAACAACTTAGCAATCTCCTCATTACTGTATAATCGCTTGAATCTTGGAATAATTGGAAAATACCATACGACCTTCGAGGGAATCTTTCCTTTCTTTTTCCCATATCGAGATGCATTACATTTAGGGCACTTCTCTAATGTTGCATATTGATTTCGAAATAATATGCAATCGTTAGGGCATGCATGAATCTTCTCATAACCCATGCCAGTTGTAGAGCAAAGTATTCGCTTTGCCTCATATGTCTTGGTAGGAAGTACATTTTCTTCTGGGAGCATATCTTGCACAAGTTCAAGTAGTGCGGTGAAACCAAAATCACTCAATCCATAGCGTGCTTTAAAGTTGTACAATTTCAACACTGCTAGCAATCTTGTGTATTTAGTACTACCAGCATATAATGGCTTCTCTGCATCACCTTTCAACTTCTCATATTCTTGAGGATGGTTATGTAGCACCCCTTCAACTGCATTTAGCATTTCTTGAAGACCATCATCTTCATCACACATGCTTGAGTCAAACTCATTTGAAGCACCGATCATGGTATGTATTTGATCACGATCTACATCATCCATCTCACCATGCCTTGTCCATCGTGTATATGATTGATCAATTCCATGACACACTAAATGATCTAGCAAATCAAGTGGACTAATCCGCTTTTCATAACAACAAGATAAGCAAAGACATAGGATTTTGTTAGGATCATTTGCATGCTCGCTTGCAAATCTAATAAACTCTTTCACCCCATCAATATATTCTCTTGAGCACTGATTAGATGACATCCATTTTCGATCCATCTACACCTTAAACATATATATTTTTATAAGTGGTCAGTTGCTTGCCTCTTAAAGTTCTCTTTATTTGTTATTTATTTTTTAAAAAAAGTAAATTCAGCAGCATAACATTCCAAAATTTAAAGTTTTACAAAATATTAAACACTCTTCTTAAATCACAAATAATCAACCAGTTAATCCCACAACATCTAAATAATGTTCACAACTCACCACCAAATAAATCATATTGGCCAACACTACTACATGTCGTAATTAAAATAATTGGGTCCATAACAAGCCAACAAAAATACAACCCTGCGTTTATTAAATTAATTGGTTCCAAAATAATCATTGATTAAACTACCAGCAGCATTTATAACACTTCTACCCAATTTGACCATTTCAACAGTGCCATTCCCAACTCTTTCACTATTGACAACATGTACTTCTATAGAAAAGTATAAGCAAATATATAATAGTCATACATATTTTAATTAAAAAAAATGTGAATAAAATGTTAAAAAACAAACAACACTTACAGGAGCTTCTGTAGGAAGCTTTGTACTGCAACCAGCCAAAAAGAAAAAGAACACGAGGGAGGAAGCTTTGTATTGCAACCAGCCAAAAAGAAAAAGAACACGTGTGGGAGGAAGCTTTGTACTGCAACGAAGCTCTATGCTGTAATGAAAGTGGCGAACAAATGTTTACAAATATTTGCATGAGGAGGAGACAAAAAAATAGGAAGTGGGGGGACCAAAGAAGCTTCTACTTGTCGCCGGTCAAACAGAGGAAAGGGGGTGGGGAAAATAGAAAAGAAAAGTAGGAAAGCAATAATGGTGGGATGCAACAATGGCGGGTGTTAAAAATTTTTAACATTTATATTACCTTTTATGGCGCTTATATAAAAAGTGCCAAAAAAAGGTGTGAGTATCTATGGCACTTCTTATATAAGCACCATTAATGTTATAAAACAAAACTGAAACCTTCAGCGCTTCCTTAGAAAGCACTAAAAATTCCTTTAAAAAATATTTAAAAAAAATAAATTAAAGCTGACTGAATTTTTTTTTCTATTATAATTTTTTTAACAACATGTCCTAGGCGTTGTACATATGCATTTATAAGGAGCCCTGCTACCGTATATGGCTTCCTGTTGGTCACTTCAATTAATACGAATATAGTTCATATCACTAACATAGATCAAAGTGGGAATCAGAGGGAACTAATTAATGGTGGGGCTGTGTACAGGGAATCAGAGCAAGCAGCTTTGAATACTTCAGAAATGCCAATTGCCAACCATCATAATATAGTTGTAATTAAAAAAAAGAAAAACCATTGCGTGATCCACTAAGTATAAAGGCATATTGTAAAAGAAGTCATAATTCTCATCAAGTAAATGGCCAACCTGTGATTCTTTCCCAACAGCGAGCTCTGACGATGGCTTTCAATGGTCGAGGGAGCTGAGCAAGAGCGTGAGGGTAAGGAAGAGCGTGAGTAACATGTTTAGAGAAAGACAGAACCTCATTGACCAGTCTTGTGGTGTTGGTTTCTTCGTTCCAAAACACCTTCTGGTTTCGTGCCTTCCATAAGCATTGAACTTTAAAGCTTGTACACCAAACAGGATTGCTCCTACAAGTCTGCAGGTTCTTCTTCAAAGCGCAGATGCAAATATGCAATGTCACAAAAAGTGATTTATGTCCAAGCTCTTCAAGGAGTTGTCGGATGGCTACCTATAAAGTTTGGAAAGTGATTTATCTATGTATAGATTACTATTCAAGATAGATATGACTTGCCTTGTCAATGAAAAAAACAAATATGCGCAGGTGGGAGCTTTCACGTGATTCTTCTCCATTCTTTTTTGACTTGACTTTTCAGTGAATGCCAAAGCTTTCACGTGATTCTTCTCCCTTCGGTAAAGATGATCCCTTGATTTTTTTTAATATAGGTGGAAGCTTTGGCGTTTTATTACAAAACACCAAAGCTTCCCCTCCAAATTCATTTTTTTTTAATAATTGTGGAAGCTTTGGCGTTTTATTACAAAACGCCAAAGCTTCCCCTCCAAAAAACACTGCAATGATCAATGATTTGCCTTATCCTTTGTTTTTTTTTGTAATAGTGGAAGCTTTGGCGTTTTATTATAAAACGCCAAAGCTTCCCATCTTTTTTTTTTTTGGTTCAAAACAAAGTTTCCCATCTTGATCTAAAAAAAATCTGCAATGATCATATGATTCATATCCTTCGCTTTTTTTAATATATATGTGGAAGATTTGGCATTTAATTATAAAATGCCAAAGCTTCCCAGATCTTCGTTTTTTTTAATATATGTGGAAGCTTTTATCTACACCCATCTTTGAACCTTTTTTTTTATATATATAGGAAGCTTTGGCGTTTTATTATAAAACACCAAAGCACATTGCATTACATATATAATATTGGTAAAACACCATGTATGTGGTGACCCTTGGCTCTCTCCGTTCTTTACTTTATAGACATACACACACCAAACATGTAATTATTATATATTACTATATGTATACTGTTTTTTTTGTCAACACTATATGTATACTTTTAATATATAAGCTAGACTCTGCTTGTGCTGACTCAGTGAACGCATGTGACCCTGTTTACACCCTTAAGATGTGCATGATTGGTTTGGACAGAGACAAAGCTTCAATTTTCTATAAAGATCAATCTACCTCTACAGCCCAGCCACATGACCATGAAATCTGGAATCATAAACTTCCTATTATATATATATTTTTAAAAAAATATAAGAAGCTTCCTATTATATTTTCTTTTTCTTAAAAAACAAAATATAGGAAGCTTTGGCGCTTCCACATAAAACACCAAAGCTTCCTATTGTTTTTTTAAAAAAAACTGAAGGCCTTGTTTGGCGCTTATTCAGAGAAACGTCATGCAAGGTTAACGTCAATTATGACGTTTATAATTGTAAGCGCCAAAGCTTTCAAATAATTTTGATTTTAAATAAATAAATAACTATTTTTGGCGCTTCTTTAAAAAAATGCCACAGGAGCTAACCACTAAAGCCCCTTTTTGTAGTAGTGGCACTTTAGGATGAAGTGTCGTAGGAGGCCTCCAACCCTCCTACAGTGCTTCAAAATTAAGTGTCGTAGGATGTTTACACCTCCTACGTCACTTCTCTGAATAAGTGTCATAGGAGGTATTTAAAAAAAATAAAAAAAAATGCTATGGCGCTTTCCAAAATTCAAGAAGTGCCGTAACTTTATTTTATGGCACTGGAAGCTACAACACTTCCGAAGCACCATAATATTCGTAAAAATAAGAGTCATTTTTTATGTTTTTTGTAGTTGTGTTATTATAGGGAGCAGTGTAGGATCCTTTTAATAAATCTATTGCTATCAATCTGTCTCATTGTAATTTATTTCATAACATTACCATAAATCATAACAATCTCCATATGCGGTTATGCAAATATAAAGGAAAAATTACTATGAGGTCCCAAGAAAGGAATGTAATCCCTAAAGAGTCCCACAACAAGTGAGTAGCACGGACTTGCCATTATTTCTTGCACCTGAACTTGTTGAGAATTTTTAATAATTGCATTGCTTCTTTAGAACTTTAGTGATTTTTGCAAATATAAATGTACTGTCCAATTAAAAGTGTTGCCAAATTTTGAGGGAGAATGATAAAGTGGCAATGTAACATTGTAATAATCAACATATATGATATTGGCTTGAGGATGACACTCTTGAAGCTGATTAGTTTAGCTTGAAGCCTCTCATCATAGTATTAAACAAAGTTGTTTAACCAAACCAAGTAACCAGCTTTGTTGAAGTCGTTCTTATATGTTTGCTCTTATAGGAAAAATACGGAGAGAGAAGAGACTAGTATACCGAGGTTAATCCACATTCAGATCCGGGTCAAAGCTCCAATACTCTATGTAACCCCTTCACTGTAATTACATCCAGATTACGTAATCTACGTGAAATGGAGACCGATAAAATGAAATCAACAATTTATAATCCCTCAATGTGGGATAGGGAATTCAAAAAATCCATTCAAAGTGTAATTACTCCTAGTCTCACATTCACATGCGGATATAACTACTTGAGAAATCAAATCACATAATAAATATCAAAGTACAAAAACTAGAATCCCGGCAAACCCCGGGTTACTTACATACATATAATGGGTTTAAGGTTCCCAAAATGGGGATTACATGTCCAAAATATTCATTTACATCTTATATACATTTAGTAATCCCAAAATCAAAACAAAGATAACCAACTACCACTAAAGTCTCAGAGTAATCCTAACAACTCCTGGTTGTCCGCTTCCCTTTCGAGCCACTCGTCCTGTCTGAAAAGGTTAGTCATTTGGAAAGAGTGAGATTCTAAAGAATCTCAGTAGTAACAACTTGTTCTTACCACACGTAATCACATAGTATGTACACACATCATCTCATAATAGCAACAACACAAATCACACTCCACCCTCATCCCCTTTTACCGCCGGGAAGGCACACCGTCCTAACCCGAACCATTGTTAGCGACTCAAGGACTATTGGTATGGCAGTGCATACGAATAGCCTTATAGCTCACATATAGCCTTTCGGCTTTCACAATTGGCCCGTCGGCCTTCACAAATAGCCTTTAAGCCCACATAATCACATATAACACACCCTAACATCATCCCTTTTTATCGCCGGGAAGGCACATAGCCCTTACCCGAACCGTTGTTAGTGACTCAGGGACTATTGGTATAGCGGTGCTTCCACAATTTCACATATCTTGCAGCATAGGAAATCATCACATCACAATGATATAGCACACATACAATGTATCACATAAGGTATAAAGAAAGAGTCACTACCTATATCTTTCCTGACTGGCTCTGGTACCGTGGCCTCACGAGGGCGACAGATATCAAATCCTATACCAAATTAGGGACAACCGGTCAATATCTTTTCCAAGTTCTTAATTTCATAATACTCTAAGTTGGTTATCATTTAGGACTCCTTAGGTGGCTAATAGAGGCTTAAACATTTGCCTAAAGGGTTGGAAGAAACTATCCCAAAGACCCCTTTTTCGAAGGCACAACACTGATTTCTGACAGCCTCACTTGAGTGAAGACGACCTTACTCGAGTAATGAGAGACTTGTGCTCGGGTGAGAACGACTCTCACTCGTGAGTGTTTGACAGTGAGCAACTACAACGACCAGAACATGCTTACATCACTCGAGCACCAAGCTCTGCACTAGGGTGAAGACCCCAATTATGCTCGAGTACCCAAAAGTGCAACACCACAAGTGACAACTCGAGAGCACAAACCACACCAGAGGCACCAGCTCACTTGAGCATGACACCCTGCACTCTGGTGAGACAACTATGCATGCGAGTGTCAGAGCACACTCTTGGCATCAACCAGTGAGTGAAGACCCAAGAGCAACCTCAGCTCTGGGCTCACACTATCACTCGAGCAAACCTAAGCTCACTGAAGCATGATCTTCCCTCACTCGAGAACAAAGAAGTGCACTCGAGCCTTATTCATAGAATCCAAGCAAAACTCGAAGCAGAAAAGGAAAAATTCACACAGTACTCGAGCATGATCTTCCTCTGCTCGAGTGTTGTGCATCAGAGACCAAAAACGCAGAAAACAGCAGAAAATACCAGATGGTCAAATTCATACCCAATGGTTCCCAAACTCTACCAAAAGCTCATACACACTTAGCACTAATTAGGGAGCATATTGGCCACTTCAAAAACACTCCCAAAACCAATTTGACCACAATCATATTCTTAGGTCTCTATAACACAACAAATGTCCAATTTCCCCTTAATACATTTCCAACATTCCAAACTAAATCCAATACTCAAATATCTTCACAATAAATCATTTCCAACATCAAACACAATGAAATCCATATTTTCAACATTTGGCATAACTAGTGCAAATTTCCAGATTTTCCCAAACTTATCCAAAAATCACGAACAGTATATAAAAATGCACTAAATGCCTACCTCTTCACTTTGCCAAATCTAGGATCTTGATTTTCCAACTTCCAATTTTGACCAACACACAAATCACCACTATTTCAAGATTTTGAAATTACCAAGTTGAAGCTCTCAATGAGATGCATATCTTTAGAGAAGAGATTTAGGGTATTAGTGATCAAACAAAACATCAAAATCTCACCTTTTCTTCTTTCTTTTCCCTTGATCACTGAAACCTATGGAGAAAGAGGAGAGAAAATATGAGAGATGAAATGATTGTAATGAGCAAGCCTTCCTTCCCCTTCCATACACACTTCCACGTAATAGGAGAGAGAGGAGAGAGGAAAAAGTGATATTTTATCCTCTTGTCCCATCCAATGGCTCACCAAATGCCACTTGTCACCATCCTACTTATTCCTTTATGAGCTCATCCAATCGCAAAGCATAGGATTCCGACCCATAGTCAAAGAATCTCAACCCTTTATCTTAAATACCACACACATGTATACCAAAATCATATCACATTAATTCCAAAAGTGCTTAATTACACTAATTACAATAATTATCAGAGTCATTAGCCCTAATCACAATCGGGATATTACACTCTATAACTCAAACATAATGGTGCCCACACAATTATTAGACTACTAGAGCCTAATTAGGATTGGCACAGAGATTGCTAGAATAAGAAAGATGGTAAGAGAGAAGAGGGATTGCCAAATATCTCAATGGCAGGGGTTAATTTTAACTGAAGGAGGGACATCTTATTTATAGTGGTTTAGGGTGGCCACTAATTAGGAAATAATGTACACCCTTCTTGCCTTCCAAGTTAGTAATCAGGAGAATTAATTCTCAATTAATTTCTTGAATTAAGATGACTTATTTCTCAATTAACAATCTTATAATTAGTACTAACTTATATCCCAATCCACCATTACTGCTGATTTGTCTATTTTTTCATTAGCCTACTTGTATTCTAATTAAATAGTCCAGCCCATCAAGGGCAGACTTGGACCTAAAGTCCAACATCTCCACCTTACACTTAATGGGCATCCTATCATGCGTCCCTTACTCTTTTTTGTTTCATACTTCACGTCTGCCATGTCAACGTGAGCAAAAATGTCTTTAAAATTTGGTGCTTGTGATACTAGAAATCCCTCATATCATATCAACATCTAAGGGCACCCTTTATATATACCTATAAGCTATCTATTCATTGCCTCAGATGCCCTAAATTCTCCCATACATATCACTCTTGGCATATCTATTCCCTCTCGAGTTAATATGTTGATTAACTCATATTGCTTTCTATGCACAATATCCGCACTAACAAGCGGCACATAGTATCCACACATAGAACTATTAAGGGGTAAACCACATACACTAGGTCATCTTATGTATCTAGGAGTAAACCTTCCTTTTTGACTAAACATCAGTCTATCTTGACTTAGTCGCTTTTCTAGTATTCCCCCGTTTGACCGAATCATGTGCGATCATAGAGCTTTAGCTAAAGTAATTGTTACCAAACCAAGCTTTCATGATGCCACCCAAGTCTTAAGGGCATTATGAAAGGATTTTTCCTTCTTGGGACTTACATCATAATGAACTAGGGACTTTAACCTATATCCCATGGTATAGTCTAACTCTCAAGCACATGAAGTATGAATTGCATGCTACGGTGAATGTTTTGTGGTGTACGTCAATTTCATTCTCTTCATCGTACAGACATTAGTTCCAAAATATACTCAACTTGCAAACCAAAGCTATCTCTTTCACAATATCTCATTTGTGAAAAGAGTTCTTCACTTGGCTAGAGGTCTGTATTCATGCTTTGATCTATTTTCTGTGTATATGGATCTCATCTCAGTTTAACTGAGGTGACTCAAATGCAAAGATTCTTTTTAACCATTTTATGGTGATCATTTGCTCCTCTTACCCTCCCATGACCCTGTAAAATGTGGAAAGACGGTTGATCCTGTGAATGAATCAACCTTTTCTGACCTGTATAACATACAAAAGTGTATACCTTACATGCATTTACTTATAACATATATACTACTTATTTTATTTTCATATAAAAGAAGTTCAATACCTTATATTTTATTTATGCCCCAAGATCTCCATTAACTTAATGAATATCGAGCTACGGGCTTAGTAAGGGGATCTACCAACATTCCATTAGCAGACGGTCTACCAACATTCCATTAGCAGACGATCATTAAATTGTTGTTTTGCTTCTCTAAAAGTATATCTCTCATAGAGATACATCAAATATATGTTTTGACTTGCTGTGATACTTAGGATCCATATCATAAGATATTATTGTTTGCATCCTTCATTCCATCATCATTCCCAGTTACTCATAAAATTCTCTGGCCATATTACTCTTTGAATGATGGTAGAACACGCTATATGCTCTAATTCCATGGATAACAGAAATTCATTATCTATTTCTTTACTCCATTATCATTTTTGTATTGAAGTATCCTTTCGAAGGTAAGTTGTTGCTTTGACAACTCAATATATGGTTATTTTCATAATCTTTTTCACAGCAAGACCAAAAATAGCTTCCAAGTCTGACCAAAATAATTTGGTCTTATATACACCAATGTGTATATTCATGTTACTAACCATATTCTTACTATAGGACTCTATCCAATTTTTCTATGTTGGATTCCTCGTAGGATATGTAACCTCTCTAGGTTTGTGTCCTTGACTTCAGGGGTGTCCATAGGTTTGCAGTTTGGCATATTAAGATGCCTAAGGATCATACTTGTACATATCTTAGGTGGAAAAGACTATATCTTCCTTGCCGAAGGATCATACTTGTACATGTCTTAGGTGGAAAAGACTGTATCTTCCTTATGTAGTCTCTGTTTACCTTGTCATTCAAGATATTATCTGTTCAACCCATAACTTTTAAACTCAGAATTTAAGGATTCTCTTATCCTTTATTCCTTTAACTCCCTTGACACTTATTTCAGCTAAACATATGTCATTTAGCAAAGGATGACTTCACAAAGAATCATCTCAAGACCATTTGGCACTCATGTAATGTTCTTCGATTATATCAAAGTTAGTAAGGCTTTCACCTTGTGAAACCTCATATACTACTACCTGGGTGCTTGTTTCTATGAAGTTCTTAAGCTGCCTCACATAGAGTTCATAATCCAATTTCCAAATCTCCAAATTGGAAAGTGGTCCTCACATTATCTTGATGCAATTTCAAGACTAAGCTTGTTGTCATAGCCAAAATTGGTTGTTCAGAGTTAAAATGCACAACAGGCAATCTTCCAAATTGGAAAGTGGTCCTCACATTATCTTGATGCAATTTCAAGACTAAGCTTGTTGTCATAGCCAAAATTGGTTGTTCAGAGTTAAAATGCACAACAGGCAATCTTCCAAATTGGAAAGTGGTCCTCACATTATCTTGATGCAATTTCAAGACTAAGCTTGTTGTCATAGCCAAAATTGGTTGTTCAGAGTTAAAATGCACAACAGGCAATCTTCCTATTGTTGTACCCCTTAGCCTCTAAATGTTTTAAGTTTTATATGCCCCTTATAGATTTAAGAGCCTACTTGTTCCCAATTGCCTTTTGGCTAGGTGACAAATCACCCAAACATGTGTTTGGCTAGTTTAAAAAAGAATCCATATCCTCCTGCATGACACTTTACAATTTTTCTTAGTAGGTTCTTCTAGTATCTTTCAGACATTTATAGGTAGTCATCATCACCTTGTAAATGATGAAGAGATCATTCAATCCATTAGGGAATCTATCCCCTTATAGTCATTTATTGAATGACAATTTACTCTGAGATGGATTTCAAAGGATTATTTTCCTATGTATAGGTGAGGTAATCTTCTAGTAACTTACCTCTTACCTCTTTCATTGTGAAAATGGTTTCAACTCTCCCACTCAGATCAGTGAACTTAGGAACTTGGTTATTCCTTGTTACTATTAACCTCCTCTTCGGTAACTGATCAATTGGTCGGTAATTTCCCATTTTGCCCCTGATTATCACAACATCTACTAAATCATCATCAAGCATATTTTATACCACAATTCACATTACATACTTCAAAAGTGTTTAATTAACAATAATTACACCACTTGAGAAGTCATTAGCCCTAAATTACAATTCAGGATATTACAATTCTCCCCCTAAAAAATAAATTTTGTCCTCAAAATTTGTCACACAACTTGAGCTATAAACTCCGGATACCATCTACACATGTCAGATTCCGTTTCCCAAGTTGTCTCCCTCTATGTCATTCCCTTCCATATCACCTTTATATATGGAATAGTCCAGTATCTGAGCTGATGCTCCTCTCGATCAATGATCTGCTCTAGTTTTATTGCGTAGGTGAAGTTGTCTTGTAATTCAACTTCCTCATTCTCAATAATGTGAGATGGATTCGGTTGGTACTTCTTTAGTTGGGAAACATGAAACACATCGTGGAGCCTATTCAAGTTTGGGGGTAGGGCTACTCGATAGGCTACAGGCTCAATTTTCGCAAGAATCTCAAAAGGACCTATATACCTCAGGCTTAGCTTCTTTCGTTTAATTGCTCGCCCAATACCAGTGATAGAAGATACACTTAAAAACACATGATCACCAACCTCAAACTCTAGAGGCCTTATTCTCTTGTCAGCGTAGCTTTTCTGTCAACTCTGCGTTGCAAGGAGTCTCTTTTGAATAATTCAAATCTATGCTGAGGTTTGATTAACAATATCCGGCCCATAAAGTATCCAACTATCTTGCTATTGAGCTTCTTCAATCTCAACTCTCAAATCACTTTCTCCTTAGGAAACCACATAATTGGTACAGATGATCTGGTTCGACAAATTCAGATCTCGAAAATCTTCTATCAATATCCTCTCTTATCATTATTGCTGCCACCAGCATCGTTTTTCGACTAAGAGCATCCGTGACTACATTTTCCTTACTCGGATGATATTTGATTTCCAGGTTGTAGTCCTTAAGCAACTCCATCCAACGACGCTGTCTTATATTCAATTCTTTCTAGTCATACAGATACTTGAGACTTTTATAGTCACAATATAGTTCTACCATCACACCATACAAATAATGCCTCCAAAATTTTAAGGCGAACACAATGGCTGCAAGCTCCATATCATGAGTGGGATAATTCATTTCAAGAGGTTTGAGTTGTCAAGAGGCATATGCCACCACACGTCCCTATTGTATAAGGACACTCCCTAATCCCTGCTTACTCACATCACTATACACAACATAAGTCAAGCTGGGATCAAGTATAATCAACACAGGTGCCACAGTCAATCTCTACTTCAGCTCCACAAAACAATTTTCACATTTCTCATCCCACATAAATGGCTAATCTTTTCTCGTGAACTTGGTCATTAGAAAGGCAATACGAGAGAAATTCTGAATGAATCTTTGGTAGTAACCAGCAAGACCCAAAAAACTACGTACCTCAACAACAGTTTCTAGCCTCTTCCAGTCTAGTACTACTTCCACTTTACTAGAATCCACAGAAACCCCTTCTTGCAAGATAACATGGCCTAAGAATTTTACTTCTGACAGCCAAAACTTGCACTTACTCAACTTGGCATAAAGTTGCTTCTCATGCAATATGTTTAATACAATCCTCAGATGATGCTCATGCTTCTTCCTACTCTTAGAGTATATCAAGATATCATTAATAAACACAACAACGAACTGATCCAGATATTGTCGAAAGACACAGTTCATGTAATCCATGAATACCGCCTGTGCATTGGTTAGCCCAAATGGCACTACCAAAAACTCATAATGCCTATATCTTGTTCTGAAAGCAGTTTTCGGAACATCTTCTGCTTTCACATGCTACTGATGATACCCTGACCTTAAATCAATCTTCTAAAACACATAAGAACCTTATAGTTGATCCAGAAGGTCATCGATTCTTGGGAGAGGGTATTTGTTTTTCACAGTAATCTTGTTCAATTCTCTATAATCAATACACAAACATAAACTTCCATCTTTCTTTTTGACAAATAATACTGGAGCTCCCTAAGGCCACACACAGGGTTCAATAAACCCTTTATCAAGCAAGTATTCAATCTGCTTTTTCAATTCCGCCATTTCATTTGGGGCCATATGATATGGGGCCTTTGAAATAGAACCAGCTCTAAGTACAATCTCAATTGGAAACTGAACTTCCCTTTCCGGTGGTAATCCACTCAAATCATCCAGAAATACCTTGGGTAATTCATTTACCACGGGTATACTATTCAGGTTTTCTCCAGTCTCTCATTGGATAGAAAAGAATACCATATACCCTTGGCAACCTTTCTCTAAATATTTCTTAGCTTTGGCTGTTGAGAGGAAATTCATACAAGTGTTCACATCATCTACCCCTTATGAAGCAGGATATACTATATCCCCTTGTTCTTACAATCAAGTAACACATTGTTTGCTGTTAAGCAATCAAAACCCAAAATGACTTCTAATTGATATAGTAGCAGACAAATCAAATCCACCATAAACTTAAGCCTTTCCATAGTTATGACACAGTTTAGATAGGCTTCAGTAGTCACAGCCTTGACACCCATTGGCGTCCACACAACTAAATCGAATGGCAACTTATGTAGATGCATACCCAAGCTCTTCACACAATCATAAGCAATGAAAGAGTGGCTTAACCCAAATCAAACAATACTCATAGCCAATTACCATTTATGAGGACTTTACCTTGGATGAGATCAGGGGACTTCCGAGCTTCCTCATGAGTTATGGCAAATACTCGGCCCTGAGTATGCAGTCGCTGCTCCACCTGTGGCCGCCGACATTCTCTAGAAAGATGCCTTAGTTGCTTACAATTAAAACAGATCATTTTACCCCGATATTTTCTACCATAATGCGGCTTATTGCAATGGAGACATACCCACTCTATAAAAGATTTATGAGGCTCATAATCTCTGGGCTAGTAGGGCTTCTTACCAATACCCCAGGATGAAGAGGATCCCTACCCTTCTACTTCTGGGAAGTAGTACCCTTACTGGGTTCACTGCGGTTACCAGTACCCTTAGCCAGATACAAATCTCTCAAGTTGTTCTCGGTGATCCTGCATTCCTCTACCACTTTATTGAACTCGGTAAACTGGTAAATGGCTAACCTCTTTCTCAGTTCTCACCGCAACCCACGCATAAGCATATCTGAACTCCATTCTTCATCATCTATTTTTTGTAGATATGAGGAGTATCAGGACAAACGGATGAAACGAGACAAATAGTCATCAAAAGACTTTGAGTCACCCTGCCTAATTGAAAGAAATTCAGTCTCCTTCTCCAGCCACACTGACTTGGGAAAGTATTTCTCATTAAATTGTTGTTGGAACACTTCCCATGTCAATGGCACATTTATGCTCCTTAACGTTAGGGCGATATTCTGCCACTAACGATCTGTATCACCCTTAAGCTTGTAGACTACCAGGCGTGCTTTCACCTCATCCGGGCACTCAAGGACCACAAATATCTTCTCCGGCCAGTTCAACTAGTCTTCAACTTTTTGGAGATCAAATCTACCTCTAAATATTGGAGGCAGGTGCTTACAAAATTTTGAAACCCAGTATTGCAAATCTCTTTCTTCTTTTACTGGAACCCCATGTGATTCCTGGTTTGGTCTAGCATGAGGAGGTGACTCTAGTAGTCGGGCCAACCCTTCAGCAGTTTCTTCTCTATGGGTCCCCTCCTGGGTCTCCTCTTATGTGGACGGACCCTGATCTTCTTTATTCTTTCCTTTCTCAATTATGAGCTGTTCTCTTAGCTCAGTGATCATATGTCGCTAATCTCTTATCAGACCCATCAGCTCTTCCATAAGATCTAGTGGATTATTATTAACTTCTGCCACCTTAAGATCTACTTGTTGTACTCTGGGATGACCTTTTGTCTTTTTCATTCTACAAATCATTCACTACGTCAATTCCACAGATAATATATACACAAGTCTACAAGTTTCCTATATATCCATAACACAGAATACATATATGTATACACAACAAACCGATAGGATTCATCTTCTACCACTATAGCCAAGACTAAGGGAACTATCCTAGCAAACTCTACCCTTTCTAGGAACTACAGCTCTGATACCAAAAATATAACCCCCTGCCTCAAAAATCGTAATTATAATTTGAAATACAATTTAGAAATGAAATAGAAACCAATAATAATCAAACTCATTTAGCATCCTCTCCTTACGGTAGGGTTTTCACAAATATTTTTAAAATTTCCACTTTCCCTGGTCACAAATTCCATAATTTGAATATAATTACCTGTGCAGTTAATTCACATATATATTTATAAGAGTGTACAACAAAAATCTCGGCAACCCCTGGGTCTTTTATATATATATGATCTATTGGGTTTATAATTCCAACTAAGGGATTACATAACATGTCCAAAATATTATTTACATTTCAAAACAATATACAGTAACCTTATTAATAAATGGATAACCAACAGTCCACATTAACATTCTCTACAAATCCTAGCTGCTCCTGGTTGTCCCTTTCTCCTTGGAGTTACTTGCCCTGTCTGAAGGTTAGTCAAAGGAAAGAATAAGATTCAAAAGAATTCCAGTAGTAACAAATCACACATACAACATGTAATCACATAGCATGTAAGTAAATCATCAAGCAGTATCACAACATAAAATAGAGCACGCAAGGTGCAACATGTGTACAAAATCATATAGTCTCATCCCCTGGATTCCACCGCCCCTAAGGTACGATCCTCCCACCGTCAACACCGATGGGCCATAGGTGATAGACCCACAAACAATGTTCAAACAAAAAAACCATGTATCACATTTATTATAAGTGAAAGAGTTACTACCTTGTTCTTTCCTAGTGTGCACTGGCACTAGTTGATCACGATTAGGGCAAATGTCAAAGCCTATAAACCAAAACCAAGATCACTCCTGAGAGTATTTGGCTGAGAGCATAAACTATAACAGAAAGTTGCCACAGCACTCAAGTCTTGATGTCAACACTCGAGTAATAACCTTTTATAGTCACCCGAGTGCCACCGAGTGAGGCACAAGAAGTGACTACCTGAGAGCAACTAAGAACCCTAGGGTTACAAGTGCACTTGAGCACAAGTCTATCACTCGACTGATCACCCAACACCCGTGAGTGCTTAGGCACACTCTTTAAAAATAGCCTACCAGTGTTAACCCAAGATGCTACCTTATAATCCAAAACACTCTTACACTCAAGTGATGACCCCTATCACTCGCAAGTGAAAAAGTGCACTCTTACTTCCTACCTGAGAACTCTACTGATATGCTGAAGAAAAGGAGGAATTATGCTGCTACACTCGAGTGAGACCCTACCTCACTCAAGTGAGGCTTATCAGAAGCCAAATCGCAACAACTGACATCATTTCCCAAATTTGCCAAATCTGATTCCAATGGTTCCAGAACTTATACCAAAGTTCACTCCCACACCAAATTCCACAAGGAACCTATTGGTAACCTCAAATTAAAAAAATTCCCATTCTAACAAAAAGTTTGGGTTTTGACCTATATTACACCACTACTACCAAAATCTCCCAATTTCCCAATTCAATTCCAAACTAATCATAATGGCTTAAAGGCACAATATGCCATTAAATCCAACACCAAACAACATCCAAATTCATGCATTTCAAATTGTACCAAAATCAGGGCAATTTCCACAAATATCAAAAACTAACTAAAAATCATAATATATGCATCAAAATGTCACAAATGCTCACCTTTTCTTCTTCCCAATGCTAAATCCTTGATTCCCCTATTCTTAAATTTCTTCAAATGCTCAAACACCACCTTTCAAAAATCTGAAACCATAGGAATGAAGCCCTTAACTTTTTAAACAAAATCATAAAAGAGCATTTGATCCAAGGAGATCATCTACCAAAGACAAAACTAACATTTTTACTTTTTCTTTCCTCCTTCCTTTCAACCGAAAATGGAGAAATGGAGAGAGAATATGAGATAATGAAGAAGTGTAGATTTTTTCCCTATTCCCATGCAACTAGCCGACTTTACAAGTGAGAGGAAAGAGAGAAATGAGTTTTGAAATGTTGACTTGATCCATGGTCCACAAGATGCCACTTGCCATGATCTTAGTTTCTCCTTCCATACACATACAATTCTATTCTCTAAATCACTTAATCCTAGCCATTGATCCCTTATTCACCAAGGAGTCTCCTCTTCGGTAACTGACCAATTGGTTGATAATTTCCCACTTTGCCCCTGATTATCACCACATCTACTAAATCATCACCAAGCACATTTTATACCACAATTCACATCACATACTTCAAACGTGTTTAATTAACAATAATTACACTACTTGAGAAGTCATTAGCCCTAAATTACAATTCAGGATATTACACTATATATATTTATTCTGATTTGTTGAAGTTATTTTTATTTTGTGGCTATTTGTCTATATACTTATAATTATGTGTATTACTTCAATTTGTTGGCATGCAATTAACCTCCACTAGGAGAAGAGGAGCTGCCTAAAGCTGAAGGTAAGTTCTAATGCAATGAGTATAGCACATATGCATGAAAGTAGTTAATAGATATATAACTAGTTTATAGGCCTATATCACTACTATAGAAAATCATGATATGTGATGGTTATTGCCTGCCATACGTTACAGTTCTCAACCATCATATATATAGGCACTGCTGTAATTTATTCAGTATATATTATAACTATTCCAATATGTATTGAGTTGTGGTAAGGCCATGCTATGCATAATGTTGTAATGATACAAAATGGGCTCACGTAAACAACCGTTATATATACCGTAATGCTAGCATAATATGTAACGGTCTCAAGTAAAAAACTGTAATAAACTCTATAACATACATAATGGTTCTTTTACAATAAACGTTATATAAAGTTTAGCATAAATAATGGTCGTTACAATTCAATTGTAATTTATTTGCTACAAATGCTAACAAGTTTAATGAAACAACCGTCATATATAGTGTGTGTATATATATAACATTTTTTATGTAAGAACTATTAAGTTTTAAGGAAATTTTTTTCTAAAAAAATCGGTGTTCTCCTATTGATATCCCTTTACGTGCATACAGAACGAAAGTGTACACAAATTTGTATATAATAGAAGCTCACACATCGAGTATAGCTATGCAATTTGTGATGGATCAAGACAATCTTGGCTTTATGGCTAGGTTTAATAGAACTCCCTACTCTAAATAGCTCAGAGGGTAGCAGCCTCAAGCAAGAGTTAATAGAGAAGGAGGGGTTAGATCTTGCTATAGAACGTCATGTCTTGCTCCTCCTTCTCTATCAACTCTTGCTTGAGACTACATAATAAGCAAGACTTGATATTGAGGGAGGGGTCAGATCTCACTATAGTACGCTATATGCTCCTTCTCATTTGGTAGCATATGGTGTTCTATATTAAGATATAATCCTCCTTCTCTATCAAGTCTTGCTCAAGGTTACATACTTCTTGAGCCCTTTATAGTAGGGAGTTCCATTGAGTCTAGCCACAAAGCCAAGAATGCCTTGATCCATCCCAAATATCATGGCTATACTCTATGTGTAAGCTTCTGTTATATTATATAGTCAAATCCAACAAGCAAAGTAAAAGCATAAACTCTATCAATATTGCATATATATTATAAGATGACGACATACCTTTTTTTTAGATGGTATGACAATAAGGTAGTGAGGCCATGCAACAAAGCCAACCATAGTTACTCATACTAGCATCTGTAGTAGCTATTGGAAGAGCATACTTGGGATTAATGGCATCCTTTAGCTCTCTATGCTAACATGATTTTGAGGGAGAGGTGAGTTTTGAGTCGTGTTCTCCCTCTATAAGTTATACATATGGCCTATAGAGATAGTTGTGAATCATGTTCTCCCCTTATTTGTTATACATGTTGCCTATAGCAACTATATGTTACTTGGGGCTATTTGCTAAAAACTCAACATTGTGAAAACATGAGCATGCTAAGGTCAAAACCTAGCTACAAAACATGAAGTGAATTATAATGGACAATGCAAAATGCAGAAGGGAAATCATACCTCCATATGATTAGAATAGACCACACAAACAAATGTGACCTAGCTATGGATAAAGAATGAAAAAACAAGTTAGGGCAAGAAAAACAACTTGTGTAGTTGTTGCTAACATGTATGGCGAGTGCCTTAGATTGTGTGGTTCTAGTGGAAATGACTCGTGAATGCTGGAAGTCTTTATGGGTGGTTACAATAAACCCTAAGACAAGTGCTCAATGAACAAAAATGAGTGTTAGGTCTTACACAACAACTCATACAGCTGTCGCTAAGAAGCACGAAGAAGCTTTGTAGATGGTGTAGTTTGATTGAAAATTACGGTCGACGATCGGAAAAGACAACTAGAGTATTGGGGTTTCAAGGTTAGAGTGTTTAGGTTTTACATTTGACCTAAGACAAGTATGCTAATGAATGAAATGGAGAAGCAGATAGACGTTTGTATAGAGAGGAAAGTTTAACTTTATAAAGGTTTAAACACAACACCCATACTGTATTGCTCTGTTGTTACATACATTACAATTATTATAAGAAACAGTTAGTTATTTTGGAAAATATTACCGTTTCTAGCTAATAATCATTAAATATCTGTGACAGTTTTTTTAAAAAAAATTAGGGGGTACTGCTATTGATTTCTACTTGTTTTCATTTACAACACATAAACAAAACATAATACAATGGACCATCCATTAAAACACAAAAATTAACTCAGCCTAATAGTAGGAAAATAATAATATACAGTCAAAACACAAAAATTAAGTATCTCTTTCTTTTCCTATTCTTAACTTTCTGTAAGTTACTTTTTTGGCTTGAACTAGATATATCTCCCATGTGTTGCACGGGGACTGTTGACTCTAGAGGTATTAATTGCAATAGTAGTGGTATATCATAACGCTACCTCTTTGATTTGAACGTGTAGAAATAAAAACAAAATTCAGTATGGACTGTGAAGGGATTGATAGACATGTGTTGGGACTTGGGAATACAATTAATGAAAATATGTTGAGAGGGTAATAGAGTGTTGTGGGGACACTAAAATAATATAGTCATATGAATATTTTATTAAAATACAATATCATTTAAGCAATAGAATTAGTTTTAGCTTTTTTTAATTTAAATGTAGGAGTAGATATATGGGGCTTAATTAGAGATAGTTTATCATTTTTAAATTTATAATTTAATATTTTGTCCTTCTGAATACTTATAAATCTTTTGATCGGCCTCTTCAATAAATATTACTTTTCCTAGATCCTTCACTTCCCGTGTGATGCATGAGACACACATGCGTGCACACACACACAGATGTGATATTCCAATTATTCAAATGCAAATGTCATTACTTCGTACATATAAGGTTCATTGTAAGTTGTTAGTTGTTTTAATAAATGTTTTGTTATATTTTTTTCCCTTCTGTTCTCAAAAGATTTCATTTCTCCCCCACTCCTAAAAATTCTTCTTATACATCATTCTCTTATCTTCAATCCATCCAATTAAGTTTCGTGTGACTTATAAAAGCCCAATTTGAATATAAGCCTGGTTTGAAATTCGGACATAAATGGGAACCAAGCCAATATCGGAATTGGTTCAAACATAACCACCCCATCAAGTAAATCATAACCTCTTACAAGTGCCCTCAACGATGACCATATTCCAATGCCCTTCACCAAAGGCCTACATGCTTTTGCTATCTTTTGATGCAACAAACTCATTAACAGCTATATAGTAATTTTTTCAGTACTATTTAATTAACTATCTAAAGCTTACATATATATATCTCGAAAGAGATAAATAGATAAATGTCACATGAGTACCATCACGAATGCTCACTGAACAAACTTAATCACAGCTTTATCTTCATCTTTAAGTTCATCGCTCCCTTAACCACATCTTTGAGTCGAAATACAGTTAATTTGGACTTCTTAAAGACATTGAATCCCTCAAATGTTTCTGTTCTTGTCTTGTTTTCCTAGTAGAAACAAATAGAAAATGAGATAAAGTTTGAAGAATGAGTACACTAATATAGAAGCACTAGAGAAGATCACCTAAAATTACTCCCTTCCCGTCCTCTTTTTCACGAGAGCTGGATTTGCGTTTTCAATTACAACCGAGCTCAGAACCTTCACGGAATGATTATTTTCTCCATTATGTTATGCCACTCAAAGTAAGAAGGTTTTAATAGGAAAATGAGTAATTAATAACGTGTAATTAATGGTAGTAAAAGTATTATTAAAAATATGATTTCTAAAACGCCTCTATTGTATATTTTCCTTAATCCATTAAATATGATTTTTAAAATGTCTTTGCAGATTTTTATCAATCCATTAATTATCAATTTATCATTAAAAGTGGGATGATAGTCATTAACAACGCCAAGTAATGAGGATTACTGATTGATTGATTATGGCATATACATACGAGAAATAAGGGAATAATCATTAATACCACATAATTAGTAGCATTGAAAATATTTATTACATTAATAACACATAATTAGTGATGTTGAAAATATTTGTTGACTTTGTAATAGAATTGCCATGGAAAATCATATTGTTTTAGAAAATAACTGTCTTGGAAAATCATAATATCAGTACCCCAATAAAATCAGATTGTAAAACTTTGAAATAATAAATTCACGATTTTTTAAATGCATTAGAGATCTTATGAAATCTAAAAAAGAAGTTATTGGGATATTATTCGTTAGGATATTTTTTCAAACATATTAGAGATTTTAGAAAATATAAAAAAGAAAGTTATTGTGATATTATATTGTTTATATTATTTGGGTCATACACAATATTAAATAGGGAATAAGTTGATTTGAAGGGAGATTTTCAAAAATATAAAAAGGAAAGTTGTTGGGGGTAATATTAATTGCAATATTAATGCTCCAATAATTTATATTGTATAAAGATCCAAATATGGGTGGCAAACCCAAACCGACCCATTTATCAATTAATTGGGTTTTACAAGTTTTCAAGACCATAGTAGATAGATAGATTTTTCTGTTATTGTCAAGTGATAATTTTTCTTGTTTCAAAACCCAAATGCCTTCATTATGATCGTACTTAATGTACAAAGAATCTTCTTCATCAAGATTTAATGGTTTAAATGACCTCCAATTGAATCGATCATCCTCAACTCCATCATCCATCTCCTCATCAGTCACTTTATTTATCAACAAAACAATAGACTATCCATGTTTAGACGGATCACAAACATAGAACACTTGTGTAGTCTGAGAAGCCAAAATGAAAGACTCTTCTTTATACCCTTTCTTGTTCAAATTCAATTGTATCAAGCCTAAGTAGTCATCAATTCTCAAGCCATAATTATTGTCAACCCTCTTGCAACTGAATATGGGAACCCGGAAGATGATATAATCTAACTCCCATATGTCTTCAATCATCCTAAAGTATGACATCTTTGCATAGATAAGATTTCTATCTTTGAAATTTGATACATGCATGGTGTAAGCTATAAGAGTTACACCATTGTTTTACATTTTTACTTCGATCATCTTGCTCTTTGGTATAGAAGGTAAACCCATTGATGATATAGCTTGCTTAAGATATCATTGCTTAGACCGTATGCTAAGAATTCTATAGAAACTAATTTAGGATCAGCTCTGTACGTGCTAAGCCGTGATCTTTAAATCATGGTGTAAATGGTTTATTGTGTTATTGAGCACACCATCTTTCTTACTTGTAGCCATTTTCCCTTTGAATTTGATCCATACGGCTGCACACATATTTGCCAACCTCCTCAAAGTTGTGTAGCACATATAGGTGTGCTTGCTCCAACTATTGGTCTGAGATGGTTACATCTTTCTTGCCCATGATCCTTCGCCATCAGTGATTCTTCCCTCATGTCGAGACATAGGAAGCCTAATATCACCTTCATAGATGTGACAGAAAGTTCAGCAACATCTTCATAGATATATTGTTCAACAATGCAACTTTCTGGATGACTTCGATTTTTCAAAAACCCTTTCATTATCTTCATGAAGCATTCAATTAGGTACATCCACCTTAAATAAGCGGGGCCATAAAGTTGTACCTCTTTAATCAAGTGAGTTGTTAGGTGGATCATTATGCCAAAGAATGATGGAGGAAAATACATCTCAAGCTCACACAACTTGTGTACGATTCAGTTTTGCAATATTGAAAAATTTTTAGGGTCTATTACTATACTGTAAAGTGAATTAAAGAAGAAACATAACTTGGTGGTTGTACCTCGAACCTCATAAGGCAAGATACCCCGTATAGCCACCGGAATCAAGTTCTCTATCAAGACATCACAGTCATGAGATTCTAATCCCATCGTTTAAAGTCATTCACTAACACAAGCTTTTTGATTTTTGAAGAATAACCCTCTTAGACCTTGACTGAAATAAAGAACTAACAAAAGATAGTTTTTTCTTCCTTTGATAGTGTGTAAGCCACGGGACGAAGAAATGTATAGGCTCCCCTCCCCTCTGGTGCTAATTCTTCCCTTATTCCTATCTCAACCATGTCTAGCTTAGCATTTATGCCATCTTTGGTCTTCCCTCACATATGGAGTAATGTGCCTAACAATACTTTTGCACATATTTTTCTCAATGTGCATAACATCAAAAAAAAATTTCTCACATCTAGGGTCCTCCAATAATGGAAGTCAAAGCAAATGGACCTCTTCTTCCACCCGCTTGTCCCAACATCACTTGCAAAAGATTTACCAAATAAAAATTTTATATCTCTCACCTTTAGATATACCAGTTTGTAGGTCAAAGGTTAAGGTGCCTACCCTCATATGATTCCCATTGAAATATTTTTTTAAACAGGGATAAGGATACACCTGAAGTAACCATCTTTGATGTCCAATGTAGGAATTCTTCATGCCATGCTTCAATATAATTGAATGTGTACTCTCTTCATAAATTGGACATCCAAGTTGGCATTTAATATTGTATCATGACAAATTACCATTTTTAGGAAATTCATTGATAGTGTCAAACAGCATGGCTCTTATGTTGAACGTTTCTTCCTCGTGAGCATCATACACCATAACCTCATCATCCCACAAGCACATCATACACCATAACCTCATCATCCCACAAGCACTTTAAGTCTTCAATTAGTGGAGCGAGGTAAACATCTATGTCATTCTCGGGCTGCTTGGGCCCTGAGATTACCCTAGACAACATGAAATACTTGCGCTTCATGCAGAGCCATTGATGAAGGTTATATATAAACAATATTACCGGCCGTGTGCTGTGGGTGCTCCTTTGCATCCCATACGGGTTCATCCTATCAGTAGTCAATGTAAGACATAGGTTCCTATCATCTTCAGCGAATTTGGGGTGGTTCATATCACTCTTGTTCCATTTTGGAGAATCGGCATACATAGGCCTTATTTGGGCTCTTCCTGTTCTATTCATAGCGTGGCTTATGACAAATAGGACAATGATATAGTGATGTATATTCATTCCTACATAAGGCATAATCACTGGGGTAAGCATCTATCTTCTAGTAACTAAGGCCGATGGAGTGTAACATCTTCTTTGTAGCATATGTGTTTGAGTGGAATCACATTTTTGGTCAGTAGCATTAGATTTAAAGCCTTGAGCAATTCTATGAAGCTTATATCAGACCACTCATTTCTCGCCTTCAATTTGCACAACATCAACACAGCGCTCAATAAGATAAAGTCAATGCACCCTTCATATAATGGCTTCACCACAGTGCCTTTCAAAGTTTCTATCATTTTAGGACAATCCTGAAGGTCCTTTTCTAACACTTTGGCTATATCATCGAGAAGGTCGGCGTCAAATACACTTGTGTCAAAATCAGCTGGTGCATAACTTTCCATATGCTCAACCACCCTACTGGTTGTCTCCCCATTCCTTGTCCAACATGTATAAGTATGATTAATTCTATGAATCACTAAGCACAACATACAAGTTTCTTGATCACACCACTATACATTGCCTCACTATAAATATGGACAAAGAATCAAATTGTCATTTAGGGGATTATACATGTCATGCCCTTAAAAATATTTAGGGGTAAATGGCACAAAATATGAGAAATATTACATTCCTTATATCTTAAACTTATAAATGAATATTAAATAATACTCATAATACTATTAACAACATCATGACTAGCATAATAATCCTAAGCAAGCTTAAACCATTTTAAATTTAGATATATAATAGTATACCTCATATACTAAGTATCTTGAAGAAATTTTGGGCAAAGTCTCCTTTATCAATCACACTCCCTAAAAGTTCTACAATGATCTATAACACCCCAAACTTTATTCCCTAATATACCTTACAAGTATTTGTGGCATTTAATAAAATGGAAGGGTGAATTTTGGAGGATGTGATATGTTGCAATTGAAAATTCTTTTTTAGGCAATGATTTTTTCATATAATTTTGGATGAATAAATGATGAATAAAAATTATGAAATTTTATAGGGTGAAAGTATACATCCTAAACTTTAACTTGATAGGTCATATGGATCATTTGAAGCTAAATACAAAGAGCTATGAATTTTTGAAATTAGCCCAAAAAACTGAAAAGTTTTTGGAACAGCGTCCAAAGAATTTAATTTTGGAAATTTTGTACTTCCAATTGGTAAAGGGCTATATTTCTCCTTGAACCTAGACTCAATAAGGGTTCTATTGCCTTTAGAATCACTCCAATACGTTGTCCACAAATTTAGTTATGATTTTTCAAAGTTTGGGCATAAAATCTGCCAGAATTTGTAAAAAATATAAAAATGGGAAATTAATTAATTAAATCAATACCCTTCTTTCTTTAGCTCCCATTTTCTGATGCAAACAGACCCAAGAAGAGTGAGAGAGATTCCAGCAACTGTAGAGAGAGAAGGAGAAGAAATCTTATGAGGTAGGTTGATTTCTTTGGTGAATTCGTTCCTAACGCGTATAATCCTTCTCCTAAGCTTCTCTTCTACATGATTCAAGGTGTTTGAAGTTCAGAATTCAGTGTCTAGAGGAGGCTAGGGTACAACCAAGAAAGGAAAAGCCAAACAGAAGCAAAGGTAACTTCCTAAACTTTAATCTTTGGTTATTTTGGCTGCTGTAGATGATTTAATCAATGAATTTTTGGTTAAATTGCTGTGATTATAGAATTTGGGAAATGTTGTGTCCCAGACATTATGCTATGAATATTGAGTCTAAATAGTGGTTTTAACGTAATTTAATAGTTAATAAGGTCGTTAAGAGTATAAAGGAGCAACTCTGTGGACTCAACTCAAAAACCCCAATTTTCCCCTAAGAATCTCATGTTTCAGTCAGTGCTATTTTGAGGGGTTATGGACGGATTTTTGATAATTTAATGATTCCATTGAGTTCAAAAGGAAAAATTAGGTAGGGTTACAGTTGATCACTTTTTCAGAAAAGCCTGAAAAAGCATAATTATAAAAACACCCTAAAAACCATGAATTAGGGCTTGCCAAGGGCATTTTAGCCTTTTGGCAGTGAATTTGATAATTCCAAGTCTTAAAATAGATTCCTTGGATAAAAATATATCAAAATAGCCCATGTCAAAATTTTGGGAAAAGTACGGTGGGGCCGGGACGGGTCCCAGGGGTATTTTGGTAATTTTTCAATATAGACTCATATAACCACCAAAAATGCTATAGAAGTGTCTAAATTGTACATTTAGAATTTTAGGATAAAAAATGGAGCCCGAGCTGTTTGCACGAAGGTCGAGGAACTATTTCTGTTTGTGTAATAATATATGTAATGCTTTACTTGATTATGTAGAGCAAATCTGAATAATATAGCTCTATTTATGTTTATACTATAGACATAGTTTTGTTGCATGAAATATTGAGCATACAGAAATATCATTATGAGGCATACATCTAGTTAAAGCTAACATGTCATGCACATAGCATATATCTTACATGCATTATGGTAATTGTTTCCTACTGAGATTCTCTTAAATCTCACCCTTCCCTATCAATAATTTAGACAAGTGAATACAAAAGGTATGCAAAGATCAGAGAAAAGAACTACACAAGAGGATTGCAATGGTGGAACAAAGTCAGAAAAGTGTCTCCGTACACCCTAGTAGCCATGTACAGCTATATTATTTGAAATTATTATGTATGAACCCCTATGGAAAATTTCTATAATCATGCACATATTATCAATATATTTATGCGATTCCTATGTTGCCCACCGAACTACTTATCGTTTTCTGCGAACATTCTGAGAAAGATGAAAATAAGATAAAGGTGTGATATCTTGGTAACAGAGCAAGGATTCTGCCTACATAATTGTCTGCTCAAGGTAAATGTGATTGTTCTGGCAACAGGATTGTATACTGATATGCTTGATTATGCAGTGATAGGAACAGTGAAGTGAATTACTTCGACTAGTTCACAAACTCCTGAAAGGAACAGACATGCCCTGAGGAATGGTGGAATACCCAGAAGGCAGCACATAATTACCATTACAGAGAAAGGATGGTATAAGGATGACATGAATACCGAGGGAGCGGGTCTGAGTAAGGCCAAAGTATGGGGCCTCATCCGAGGATGGAATCACCAGTAGGCTGATCAGTGTCCAGCCATAGTTGCAGGTAGCGAAGAGTTAGGCAGATAAGCCATAAATAGACAAGACAGACAGATCTGAATTCTGTTATCGATCCCGGCGTTAGAGCGGTATACGTGATGCATGGCTTACAACCAAATCAAGAGCTATGGAAGCACATCAAGGGTATATACATGTGGGTTGTCCGTGAGTGCCACATCCCTATGGCCCAGAATACAACATAAACGGATAGACTGACCCTAGTGAAGGGTGGTTAGGGATAGTTTAGTTTGGGGATTTTGGATGACAATGGGATCCGCACAACATTGTACTCCTGTTCGAACATAGTATGTTAGGATGGAAGAAGAATGAGACTATAGATTAGGGTCCAACCAACAACTTTATGGACAATAGCCAATATATTAGGGTACGCATTTAGGCATATGTACTAGGACTATATATTAGTACGGCTAGTGTCCATACACAATGTTTAGTCAGCCAGTGACAGTGGCATGACTTAGTGGATCAAGGGCTGTCACAAGGTAGTGGTCGTTGAAGACAGCTGAAGTCGGTATCTATATTTTGACATAGGTACACAAAAGTTAAGCGTGCTCAACCCTGGAAAATCATAAGATGGGTGACCCGTAGGAAGTTACATATACATGTTGTTATATGTCATGTAATAGGAGAAAACACATATTGTACAGTAGTACAGAGGATTATAGGTTGTTACCCGGCTTTCTATTACCATTGTAAACACTTGTTATACATTATTTTAGGAGTATCTATGTACCTAACACATTATGCAATGACAGATATGCCCTTATGATTATGAGATGCTTACCTCTTCTTTGTTTCACATAGCCAAAAAAAAGGTAATGAGACTAGGAGGTACAGGTACTGGGCAGGGTCAAGAAGTTAGACCTAACCCAATACAATAAACACAGGGCAAGTTAGTAGAACCGCAAACAATGATCAATGATCATAGTAATCAACTGTGAGGGGTGCAGCAAAAGCATAACACGGATCACGAAAGTTAGAAATTTAATATTATCCAGGAAAGGCCAATGTAGTAACTCTATCCTTCATACACTATGTGAATGTTTATATGCTTTGTATATGCCATCTCCTTTAATAGGTATGATACACAGTGCCTTCGGGTACACTGATGAATAATGCCTACGGGTAATGCCTTCGGGAACACTGATAAATAATGCCTACGAGCAGTGCCTTCAGGTACACTAATTAATAATGCCTACAGGTATACTGATATGCCCGGTCAAGGACTTAGGTACGGAATGTCTAGGGGTTGCAACAGTGGCTGGCTCTAAACACATTTCTGACTGAACTGAGTTATGCATTAGTATAATATTGCATTATATAGTGTAAGACATATACATTATCAGATTTTCTATGAACGATTATGTATTACTACGAAGGTCAAGTAGGATCCAACTAAAGTGGTAAGACAAGTGAGGGCGAATAGTGTAGCCCCACCTATATTGAATTTGATAGTGTAAAACATCAAAGTGTGCAGTAGAAGCCTATGACTCTGTATTGATTACAGGGAGTTAAATAAGGTAATCATTGAGAATAGTATTGAATACACTGAAATCTAAGCCACTCCATGCTAAGTTGATGTAAATGTAAGTTCAGGCTTTTGGAAATTAATTTTCTAAGCCATATAGTCTCACAACAAGGAGTCTTGGTGGATCCTTGCGGGGTAGAAGCAATACTGAACTGAAAGGGGCTAGAGATTGTCTCTGAAATACGTAGTTTTCTGGGTGTTGCCGGATATTACAAAGGATGCGTACTGAATTTCTCCAGAATAGTTTAAAAACTCAACATTATTTGTGGGACCGTGACTGGGAGAAGGGCTTCACTAAGTTGAGATGAACATCAACGTCAGCACTGATATTAATAATCCCAAATCCACTGTGGACCTTTGTTGTCCTTGTTGGTTCCAATAGGCAAGATTGGGAAGTGCTTTGATGCAGCATGACCATGTATTAGCTTATGCATCTAAAGAATGGAAGCCTCACGAAAAAAATTTTAAATTTATTATTATTCCACACATAATCTTGTTTTAGCAACAATTGTGTTGCACTGAAAATCTGGAGATGTACCATTATGGTGCGACTATAGTGTCGTACTGTGATCACCAGGATTTGATGTATTGGTATAATCACAAAGAACTGAATGCAAGAAAGCGTTACCTGGAGTTTATAGCTATATATGTCTAGCAATTTTAAAGACAAAATTTATTTAAGAGGGGAAAAACTGTAACACTCCAAATTTTATTCCCCAATATGTCTTGCAAGTGTTCTTGACATTTAATAAAATGAAAGCATGAATTTTGGAGGATGTGATAAGTTGCGATTGAAAATTCCTTTTAAGGCAGTGAGTTTGTCATGTGATTTTGGATAACCAAATGATGACTAAAAATTATGCAATTTTATACGGTGAAAGTAGACATCCTAAGCTTTAATTTGATAGGTCATACAAAAAGTTATGAATTTTTTAAGTTAGCCTAAAAAAACTGAAAATTTTCTGGAACAGCGTCCAAAGAATTTAATACTGAGAATTTTGTACTTCCAATTGGTAAAGGGCTATATTTTTTCTTAAAACTACACTCAATAAGGGTTCTATTGCCTTTGGAATCACTCCAATACGATTTCTACAAATTTAGTTATGATTTTTCAAATTTTGGGCAGAAAATCTACCAGAATTTGTAAAAAAATCTGAAAATGGGAAATTAATTAAATAAATCAATTCCCTTCCTTCTTTAGCTCCCACTTTTAACGCAAACAAACCTAAGAAGAGTGAGAGAGAGTTTAGCAATTGTAGAGAGAGAAGGAGAAGAAATCTCACAAGGTAGGTCGATTTCTTCGGTGAATTCGTTCCTAACACATATAATCCTTCTCCTAAGCTTCTCTTCTATATGATTCAAGGTGTTTGAAGCTCAAAATTCAGTGTGGAGAGGAGCTAGGGTACAACTAAGAAAGGAAAAGCTAGAGAGAAGCTAAGGTGACTTCCTAAACTTCAATGTTTAGTTAATCAGGTTGGTGTGGATGATTTAATCGATGAATTTTTGTTTAAATTACTGTGATTATAGAATTTGGGAAACATTGTGTCCCAGATGTTATGCTACAAAAATTGAGTCTAAATGGTGGTTTTAAAGTAATTAAATAGTTAATAAGGTAGTTAAGAGTATAAAGGAGCAACTCTACAGACTTAAAACTCAAAAACCCTAATTTTCCCCTAAGAAACTCATGTTTCAATCAGTGCTATTTTGAGGGGTTATGGCTGGATTTTTGATAATTTGATGATTCCATTAAGTTCAAGAGGAAAAATTAAGTGGGGTTACAGTTGATCACTTTTTCATAAAAGCCTGAAAAAGCATAATTACGAAAACGCCCTAGAAATCTTGAAATAGGGTCTGCCAAAGGCATTATAGTCTTTTGGCAGTGAATTTTGTAATTCCAAGTTCAAAAATGAATTTCTTGAGCGAAAATATGTCAAAATAGCCTATGTCAAAATTTCGGGAAAAGTACTATCAAACCGGGTACGGGGGCCAGGACAGGTCCCAGGGGTATTTTGGTAATTTTTCAATATAGACTCATATAACCACCAGAAACACTTTGAAAGTGTCTAAATTATAAATTTGGAATTTTAGGATCAAATATAGAGCCCGACCTGTTTGCACATAGATCGAGGAACTATTTCTATTTAGCAAAATGGACACAAGGTAGGGGACTTACCTTATTTGCGTGTATTTGATATCTCTGCTTATATAGTGATGTATGTGATTGCTTTACTTGATTGTGTAGAGCAAATCTAAATAATATAGCTCTGTTTCTATTTATACTGTAGCCATAGTTTTGTTGCATGAAATATTGAGCATGCAAAAATGTCATTAAGGTACACGTATCTAGTTAAAGCTAACATGTCATGCACATAGCATATATCTTGCATGCATTATGGTAATTGTTTCCTACTGAGATTCTCTTGAATCTCACCCTCACCTGCCAACAATTTAGACAGGTGAATATAGAAGGTAAGCAGAGATCAAAGAAGAAAACTACACAAGAGGATTGCAGTGGTGGAACAAAGTCGGGAAAGTGTCTGTCTCATTGGGATGGGTTTAGACACCCTAGTAGCAATGTGCAGTTACATTATTTGAAATTATTATGTACGAAACTCGATAGGGAATTTCTGTAATCATGCACATATTATCAATATATTTATTCTATTTATGTGTTGCCCACCGAACTACGTATCATTTTCCGTAAAGACTCTGATAAATGTGAAAATCAGATAAAGGTGTGACATCATATACATATACATATATTCCAAAATATAAGGGAAGACAGGGATCCTACCTATAGGTTACGTGGAGCATCTAAATTATAGAAGTAAATACATAAACATAAACTTAACTTTGCATCACCTAGTAGTTGTTTCAAAAATATATCTACAAGCTTTCATCAACAATGACAGTTTTCACTGTTCCATTGTAGGTACAGGTTACTTGTGCTATCTGAGGCCAAAATAAATTTTAGGTGAATACCGTCCCATTACATAAATTAAATAAAATACTCAAAGAAATAAATTGATTGGATGAAAGTCTATATATAATAAATAAAGAGAAAGAAGTTAATTCCAACTTCAAAGTACAAAGTCATAACCATAAACGAATCTATATAAAAGATTACTAATATGCATAATTGAAGTTGTATAGAAGATCATTAAACAAATAATACCAAGTACGTAATAAAACAATTTGTTTTATAAAATCAGTTTGAAAATTAAAAACAAAAATTTCAAATTCTATCTTCTCGTAGAACTTCAACAGAACAAATAATGAACATGGACACACAATCCATGAGGGAATATAACCAGGCACAGCCAGAGGCCACAAAAACAAGTATGGACACACCGTCCACAAGGGTAAGTAACCAGTATGGCTCAAAGCCAAGAAACAAGTGGTAAAAGCCCACAAATAACAAGCGTGAGAACAAATCTCATGAATATCAAGCGTGAGTACTATGCCCACGAATGTCAAGCAAGCTTAAGGTTAACCATGGCGCGCCAAGGACTAACAATACGGCTATTAGTAACCAATGTTCTTTATTCAGTTTTCTCAAAAATATTTTCAAGCATGCTTGGAGTCAATTTAGTATTAACAAACAAAAAGATCTTTCAATACTGAATTCGCATAATGAATGTTTCATAACTGAGGACCCCAGCATGAAATTCACAAATAGTATCTCAAAAGATTTTCCTTAAATTTCAAACATCAATGCTCATTGAAAACAAATGGAGAATAGGATATTAACAGATAACATTAAATAAATTCTTACTATTTACTCTATTCAACATCAAAGTAAATAATGAACCAATTCAAGTAAGCATATCCTTGATGAGATCATATCGTAAAATGTGATAGATAAACTAATATAACAAGTAGTAAAAATATCATTGATAAAAATTAAAATGGGACATTATTCACTCACCTGCAATACTCCCAAATATATATCTAACTTCTTTCAATTAGCCATTGACTTATGTCCTCTCCTTGATCCCCTAATGTTCAAAACAAATTGTTATTATTCCTCCTGTAATCTTATAAAAATATAATCTCTCATTTAGTAAGGAGATACTCACATGCTTCATACTGACTCTCTTTGCAATTACTCTTGACTTTCTAACTTAAACTCATGACTCTTAAATCATTTAAAAATAATCTCCAAAGCCTCAAGAAGCACAATCAAATCCACAATGTAAGATAATTTAGGGAATAAAGAAGACCTCAACTTCAACCATCCACATATGAAATGCCAGTGATTTTAGTCAATAAATCACCACAACTTTCATATATAACATCCACATTTTCCAAGTTTTAATATAGAAAATAAATATTTTTTTATTATACTTTATTCAATACAGTCACCAATAATTTTCATTTCTTAGTTTCATAATATTACTTCCTCAAACATTTCATCAAACACTTCACAAGTATTCCAAAGCTAAAAAGAAAAAAAATAAGTAAATTTAATCAAATCAACATCTTCCATCATCATCATCATGAAGTTACAAGACTCCCAAATTCAATCTCATCACAAGATTTGTGTTATAGAATCAAGCAATCATCCAAGACATGGAACTTCTTATCTCAAAATTGAAGTCATTCCATAATTTGAGATATGATACTTTAGTCATAACTTGTTACTCATTTTAGTTTTCATTTTCCTCTCAACCATTTTATTAAATATTTTATGTGAATTCTAAGATCAAGTAACAAACAAACATCAACAATCATTTAATCTTCAAACACCAAAGCAGTTTTTTTTTCCCACAATTTTCCCCAACTTTTGCTCTGTATAAAAAATAAATTTAAACCAAATAAAAGCATATACTAAATTTATCATATCCCTATCTTGTAACATTCAACAATATATGATAAAACACCTATCCCCGTAATCGTGCTTCTCTAATGGTTAGCCACAAGAAACACCCCATGCCTCACTCTCTTTGAATGACGAGCAGCAAAAGAATGGAAGACTTCCAATCCCTTCAAAACCCCTCGACAGAAAAGACAAAAAAAAATGGAGGAAGAAGCTATTAGCCCACTCACACACAAACGCACAGTAGAAAGGAAGAAACAACATTTTGCACACAATATATATGGTAGCGATTCAAAGAACAGAGGAAAGAGGAGAGTCTCATGCATACCCCACGCATCTGATGCTTAGCAGCGGCTTACAAACCAGAGGAAGAGGAAGAGGATTTAGCATGTAAATTCGAACCGGAGCCTCCATAGGTTAAAACGCACAAATCAGAGATCGAAGAGGAAGACGAGAGAAGCAGGAGAGAAGAGGAACTCATTCTAGACTTTTCTTCATAGCGTCAAATCGGTGGAAGAAAATGGAAAACAAAATAAATGTGTTTTATTTTTTTTTATTGCCATTATAATTTATTTAATTATTTAACGAGAAGGGTATTTGGTAATCTCAAACATGTTGGAGCAAAACAAAATCACCCCTTGCCATTGAGAGGATTTGAACCCAACACTTATAAAAAACAATCAACGACCACTAATGCGACCCAGTTACATGTTTCTCTTTGTTATCAAACAACAATAATTGTCAAAAATATTAATCAACTTGTATTAGTTTATTTTTTAATTTCAATTTAATTTTGTGTGTTTTCTCCCTTATAATATGGCTATGAGAAATTGAGATTCAGCTTCTCTTTATTGATAAAACAAAAGTGAAGTACACCTATGGATTACAATAATTAAATCAAATCACTAAGGATTTGATTGGGTTAGGCTATAATCAAGGAAACTATAAAAGGTTATAATCAAAATCCAATTATTAAAAATTAATAAAGATAAACGTAATATATTGGGCTTGGACGCCCTCTAATATATGTGTGTGTATATATATATATTAAAAGTGTGTGTGTGTATATATGTTAAGAGTTTATATATATACTAAGAGGTATTTCAGCTCATCATCCTTTATTGTTATTGTAACACCCTGCTTTTAAACACGTGATTATAACTCGATATTAGGTAATTAAATTAGATTAGAGACCGTCGTATGGTTTAAAACTCATTTAAACTTCCCTCTAGCAGTAGGGACTTTACGAAATTTTCAAAACTTCATTCCTCTTCCAGTCTCAAGTTCAATTTATCGAATATAATCACCTGCGCAGTTTATATACCTTTACGAATAACAGAGTGTATAACCAAACTCCCGGCAACCCCCGGGTTCACTACATACCTAGAATTCCAAATCCTGTTTAGGGATTACAACCAAGTATTTCAAACTATATACATCTCCAAAACATAATACAGTAATCCCTATCCAAAATGAATAAACCAACAAAACTATACTAATGTCCCTAAGAAACTCTAACCACTTCGGGTCACGCGCTTCTCCTTGGAGCCAGTCGCCCTGTCTGAAAGGTTAGTTTAAAGGAAAGAATGAGATTCTAAAGAATCCCAGTAGTAACTAAGCATTTATACCACACATAAGTACATAGCATGTAAGTAAATCATCATACAGCAGCAACACATATCACACTCCAGCCTCCTCCCCTTTCTCCGCCGGGAAGGCACACTGCCTAACCCGAACCGTTGTTAGCTACTCAGGGACTATTGGCGTGGCAGTGCATACATATAGCCTTATAGCACATAGCTATCCGGCTTCACAAACGGCTCGTCAGCCTCACAAATAGCCTTTCGGCTCATAACCGACCTTTCGGCCCACAATCAGCCTCTCGGCTTTCATGTCACATAATCACACCTCATCCTCATCCCCTTTCTCCGCCGGAAAGACACACAGTCTTTATCCGAACCGTTGTTAGCTACTCAGGGACTATTGGACTGACGGTGCTCACATATATCCACATAAGTCGCAGCATACGAACTTATCGCAAAGCAATGAAAATACACACATACGATGCATCACAAATGGTACGAAAGAAAAGTCACTACCTGATCCTTTCCTGATGTCTCTGGGCACAGTAGGCTCACGAGGATAGCAGATATCAAATCCTATAATCAAAATAGGGACATTTGGTTAATTTCCTTTTCCAAGTTCTTACTTCAATAACACTCTAAGTTGGTATTCATTCGGACTCTTTAGATAGCCATAATATGCCTAAACATATGCCTAAAGGGTTGGGATAACTATCCCCAAAGATCCTTCTTTAGAAAGCTAAGATCTGATTTTTGGACCCCTCACTCGCACCCCTCACTCGAGCACAGAAGGCCGTGCTCGAGCACAACTCCCCCTCACTCGCGAGTGAGACGCAGGAAGTGCTTGCCCGAGAGCAACTCCCGCGACCAACCTACACTCTCACTCGAGCACAAAAGGCTGTGCTCGAGCAGAGATCCCGAGCACACTCGAGAACCACGGAAGTGAGGCCTACGAGTGACAACCCGAGAGCATCTCTTAACCTCTTCCTTCTCCAACACTCGAGCACAAACACCTGTGCTCGAGCACTGCCCCTCAGTGCTCGCGAGCACAAGGCAGCGAGTGTCTGCCCGAGAGCACCCCAACTCCCAGACCACAGATTCACTCGAGCACAACACCTGTGCTCGAGTGATCTCCCAATGCTCGCGAGTGCCAGGCGCACTCTTGGCAATCACTCACGAGTGATATCCTGAGACACTCACCCGCAGCACCAAAAAGGCACCCTCACTCGAGCACAAACATGCTCACTCGAGCATGTTCTTCCTGTGCTCGAGTGAGTTCTTCTCTCACTCGAGAATTCACACCAGATACCCAAAACGCAGAAACTGACATGGTTTACCAGAATTCACCAAATGAATTCCAATGGTTCCCTAACTCATACCATTACTCATTCTCTCATATATCATCACAAGGAACCCATTGACAACCATAAACAACCCAAATTTCCACTCAACAACAAGATCTCATCTCTAAACCATAAATCCACCAAAACCACAACTTAACACATTTCCCTTATTCAACTTCAAATCAATTTCTAATCACTCCCAAGTGTCAAAACTGACCAAATGAACAGTGACACTCTCATCAAAGACTATCCTTCATTTAACATCATAATTAGGTCAAATTTCCAGAATTTTCATTGATCATGAAAACATCCTAACATATATACCACAATTCCTCAAAAGCCTACCTCTTTCACTTGCTGATTTCAGAACTTGGATTCCTCCACTTTCAAAATCCCTCACTTTGCCACACACCACCAATCACAAGTCTGAAAACATGGAAGTAGAGCTCTTAACCTTTTGAACAATATCAATAAATAGTGTTTGAGCTTATAAGGTCATTTACCTATCTTAATTTCAGACTCTTCCTTTCTCTTTCTTGCCAAGCTCGCCGGAAATGGAGGAAAATGGAGAGAGAAATGAGTTGGTGAGATATGATCATTTGCTTCTCTTTTCCCCATGCATACCAACGAGTTGAAGGAAGAGAGAAGAGTGTTTGAAAACTTTGACTCATCCAATGGTCCAAAGCTTGCCACTTGGCATCATCTTACTCTTCCCACAATGCTTTCACCTAAGCTTGCTTGCATCAAATTCCACCCCTTGGTCTTTCAATCTCAACCATTGATCTTGATTACTAAGGGGTTTTTCTCATCATTAGCTAACCAGACAGTTGGTAAATTTACCGTTTTACCCCTGATTGGTTCTTGACTCATGAAATCATCGCTAATCATCCTTATATCATAACACACAACATATACTCAAATATGCTTAATTAACATTAATTACATCATTTGAAGCTACTAATCCTTGATTACAAATCAGGATATTACAGTTATCATTATTATTTAGGGCCATTACAATGTGCAAATTCAAACTCAAGGAAATATGTTACCTATCCCAGTAGTTTTTCATTAGCCAATTGGAACACATCCACTACTTATTCAAAAACCACATTTAGCATATATCATTCAGAAACAAAAATCTCAATCAAAACCCAAAAATCATCCAAACCCAAAATAAATTCACGAAAATGTATAATGAAAGGAAAACCAAAAAAACTTATGTCAACCTGGCGGAAAGCTGAAGGAAGAAAACTTTAAGGCTGCATGAATGCCTTTCATAGAGCTGAAAGAGCTGGAGCTTTTGATCAAGTGCAAAATTTTTCAAATGCCAAAATGATCGGATGATTTACAAACAATCCCTAGTTATATATTTTATTTTTATAACGGTTATGTTCAAATAACCGAAGGTATGTTATTAACAAATATCTAGGTAAGAATTGTTAATTATTGTTTCACCTTTATAATGGTTATTTTTAGTTTACCATGAGGTATGTTATTTGTAACACCTTTGCTTTCAAAGAGTACGGATGGCTTAGTTATTGTAATTTCTTTAAAAAAAAGGAGAACGATAACCTTTGTAAATAGCAGGAGTCCCAACTTCAAGCAGAGTATGGAGCTACATTTGAGTGGGTTTTCAAAAATCTTTTCAAAAATCATTTTCGGATTTGGTCTCATATTATTTTACGATTCATTTTAAGCCATTCGTTTTAGGTTCATTTTTTCATGTCAGAGTCTTTACCAATACGTTCTTTGCTAGAACCCAAATTACTATGATTAATTAACAGCCCTAGATGGATGGTTGTCCACTACTGGTTTGGATGTCACTATACGTTTGATCATATGCAGGTGCTTACTTACATGTCTACTGACTTGCCAGTATGAGGCTGACTACACTTAAATACAAACTAAGTATAATTCCCAAAAAGAAATAGATAACCAACAGGACAATTAAATTCTAAGTCCTTTGCTTCATTTGCCCGTGATTACCTTCTTGCCTGAGTAACTATTTGCCCGAGCTGAAAATTTGTTTTTGGAAAAATAGGGTGAGATTCAAAGAATATCAGAAGTAACAAATATCACTCATATAAGATGCATACATATAACATGCCATGTTAACCAAAGTTTCAATATAATCAGAATATTCAACATTTAGAGATAAATGCACAATATGGAAAAAGCATAAAGTTACTAATTCACATTATGTAGTAAGCAGAAAGTTCAAGTAATTCAAGGACTTTCGTCACTTGCCACAGCGTAGGAAATTCTACTAGGCCTGAGCCCTTCTCATCGGAATGCTTTAAATTCATGATGGGAGAAACATGCATATATCATATCACATAATATGTGAAGGATAAGTTGCTACCTGACAATTTTTCCAAATTTTGACCTTAGTTGACTTGCTTTGGGTGCCCCAAGAAAATATCAAATCCTTCAAGTTATCATTTATGGACGATGAGTTATTACTTAGTCTAATTCTTTCATAAATCATTCTCTTATGTTGGTTATCATTAGGGTCACTATATTAGGCCCAATGTGTAGCTAATAGGCCCAAACTAACCCCAAATGCTTAACTTAACCCTTAAAGGTCCAATTTTATTACAAACACAATTTGCTTTAAGTTATAGCACGATTACCAAAAAGCTGGTAGAATTTTCCATAATCTCTGAAAATTCATATCTTAAGCTAGGAAAATCCAATTAAGGTGATTCCAAATCCTATGTGTCACTTATTAAGTCTATTTTAAGGAAAAAATACTTCTAGCAGCCACCTGACCACGCACAAATCCCAATTTCACTTTCACCCTACTGCCCAAAAATCTAACCAATTTTAATGGTCTGACTTCAAACACTCATAACTCCTAGTGTACATATCAAAATCCTTTTTAATACCTATCAAATTAAAGATCTTTATGTGTACTTTAAATTTAGAAAACTTCATCATCAATAGATGAAGTTTGGATAGTGAAATGTTCACTACAAAAAATCTGCCAATGAAAAACTCACACTGGCATATTTGTCACACAAGCAAACTTAATTTCCAGTCTTTGAGTTTTTAAACTAGTTTGTCAAAAAAAATACGATCAAGGCCTATTCCTACATAGTTTTTCATGTAGAATCCAATGGAAACCTTAAAAAGCCAAAATCAAACTCCTTCACCCAGTTTTGCTCCTAACCGAAACATGTGCCAAGAACAACAAAAATCCATGTTTTCGTTTTAGCCACTAAACCATTCTTATATTGCCATTAAACATGTGATTTCACATACTAAAAAGCTTAAACCAACATTAGCCTTCAAAAACACCTCTTGGAAAAAAAAATTAGAAGGGTCCAAGAGCCAAGAAAAATCTACAAAATGACAAAGTATTCAGTTCAAAAGGAAGCCTACGCTTACCTCTTTGTGTTTCTACAAGTGGTTTGGTATTTCGGTGGCACTCCGGCTGACTAACTAACACAAAACACCTCATATGAGAAATCTGAGACCATAGAATTGAAGCTTACAGTGAGTAGAGGAAGTTTCCTGAAGGACTTACTGGACGATAGCGATGATTCAGGGTCAGAATTGGCTCCGGTACTCAGGAAAAGTTACTATTCACTCTCCTATCCTCTAACAATTTTGTTCTCTTAAATCAGATTTTTCTCTCTCTTTTTCCCATTTGGCCGTGCACTTAAAGGATAAGGAAGGGTGGAGATTAAATCATGCATGTGATTTCTTCTTGTTGTGCTAGGTTTCACAAGATTAAGGTGTAAGGTTGCCATATGGCATCCAAACATCACATTCTCTCTTTCTCTCTCTTAGGTGGTGCCAAGATAGTCAGGGGAAGGAATAGGCCTGACAATTTCCCTGGACTCCCAACTCGATGTTCGAGAAAGTCAAGTACCTAACCGGACTAGGGATAGGTGGATTCCCTAGACTCAGGCGATAGGTGGCACACTCTACGGATGCCAACACAAAAGGCATAAAGGTGATAAAATGATGAGGGACACTTGTCACATCCTCATATGGCCTACACAAAAGTTGCTTTGTACTTTGTCATCATTAAGGGACACCAGTGAAGCTCTTGTTTAGCCAACAAAAAAGGTGAGCCATCATGAGTCATCGTGGTATACTTTATTAACATTACTTTAATAAAGTTACTTTATCGATGCTTACTCGGCATTCTACTCTGGACCATAGCACATATAACGAGGCAAGCCATGCAACATCTGATCCCTCAAATCTAGAAAATGGTGCCTCTGTGCCCTATAGCTGTAACCCCCTTCACGCTTAAGGCCGAGATTTAGTTCATAAACACATAATTGATGTAAAATTAGAGACCTTAGATGATTTTGGGACTTAAACAAAATCAAACTTCCCAAAATCATGGCTTACAAAAACTTTTACAAAATTTGTTCATGACGGTCTCATATTCACATTTCAATACTAAATGGCCTGTACAAGTTGATTTCATTCACAAATATCAGAGTATAAAGCAAATTCCCGACACACTCGGGTTCCATTCATTGAATAAGGGATTTACAAAGGCACAAAGCCCACAATTCATTACCCTTAACTTGGGGATTACACAAAACTATACTACCAATCCCAATATACATAATTGTTTCCCAAAAATATCCAAAAGATATACATGATAACCAATAACCCAAAATATACATCTAAATCAGAGCTCTATCCGCTCTTCATCGCCCGCTTTCTCTTTGATCCTTCTGCCCTGTCTAAAACATGGTTTTTGGGAGAGTGAGATTCTAAGGAATCCCCGTAGTAACAAATCAATCATATAATGTACAATAATAATGCATGTAAGCAAATCATTAACCACAACAAGCAACTATAACGGCAGTTACAACGGCAATGGTTAGTATGACACATGTCATCCCTTACGATTGCTCAAGCTGAATTGCTCACGTTGCATTGTATCACAACAATCCACACAATACATTTCACCATAGCTGGGATTCATATAATGCATTTCATACATAAGCCATACAGGCAAGATACACACAACCCACGGCTGGATTCTCAAACGCCGCCCCACGGGTCGGATTCACAATATCCATGTCGATTATGACAGTAGTTCAACGGCCGACCTAGAGATGACCACCGTCAATCCCTACACGGCTCACGCTGACCTGCTCACGCCATAATGGACCAAGGCACACATTTCACAAATTCAACGATAAGTTATGCATGCCAAAACATCATACATAATATGAGAGAAGAGTCACTACATTGTTCCTTCCGGGCGTACTCCGGCACCGGTCTCTCCCGCCTAGGGCAAATGTCGTATCCTAGAATCATGATTAGGGACGAAGAGTTATATTCTATTCCAAGACTTAATTAACTTGAAACATTTAGATTTGGTTATCATAATTGACCCTTAAGAGGCCACAAATGCATCTAATAAATGCCCTAAAAGGTTGGGAAACAATAGGTTAGAGATCTCCTTTCGAAAACTTAAAGTGCTGGAACACAGGGGTTGGCCACGGCCAGCCCATCCTTGGGCCGCGGCCAAAATATGGTCAGAAGGCCGTGGGCCGCGGCCAGAATCAGGCCAGAAAGTCTTGGGCTACGGCCAAGAAATTTCCTGACTCTTGGCTGAACTTCGAAAAATCATAACTAATTGTAGAAAAATCGAAACGAGGTGATTCCAAAACCAAATGAAAGGTATATAAGTCCTCTTTCAAGGAAAAATATAGCCCATCACTGGAAATCACTACACAAATACAGAATCACCAAAAACTAACCACTACTCCAAAACAGAGTTCTGTTTCAATCCCAAACTTTGGACAACCATATCTCACAGAATACTAAACGAAATGACACAAAATATATGTCCATTTTGAAGCTTGGGATGTGAACTTTAAGACTGGAAAGTTTCAAATTTTTCCAATACTATTTGGTCATTCAAAACGCTTGTGCAAACGGACTGCACAAAACTGAGCTCAAACCAGACAACTTTCCAACTTTTCTCAAGTGATTCAAATGAACCCAAAATCAATAACCAAGCTCATTCCCACACAAAATCACTCAAGGAATCCAATAGGAATGTCAAGATCACCAAAATCCTATTCCATTATCATGCTTTGGTTTTGGGTAACATTAAACACTAAAATCTCAAATTGTCCAAACTTAACAATTTCCAACCCAAACAATTCTATCTATCCAAAATGCATTCCAAACATACAAATTCCATACCAAATTTATACCAAACTCTCAATGGCCCTCATTTTCGAAAATGGCCCAAGAATTCCAGAAAATCCAAGTTAACCCATTTGGCATAAAACATAGATAGATAGATAGGTCTCACTCACCTTATCAACTTTCTCAAAGGGAGTTCTTGATTCACCACCTCCCAAAATTTCGTGTGGCCACAAACCACAACCAATGGACAAACTACAACCATAGAAATGTTGCTCTTAACTCAAGGATCAACTTTAATGAAGGGAGTTTGAGCAATAGGGATCATTTTCCTTACCTTTTTCAAGCTTTCTTCCCTTCCCTTTCCCCTTCCATGGCTGACGAGAGAGAGAGAGAGCAAGAATGAGAGAGAGATGGTGAGATGGAGAGAGAGGACGTGAGAGATGAGAGGGAGGAGGAGTGAAGAATAAAATAATGATACTCCCTCCATGACTTCAGCAAAAAAGAGAGGAGAGGAAGAGAGAGAAAAATGATTAAAATACTCTCCATTTGACTTTTCTCCTCATCATTCACCATTCACACTTTTGCCATATGTCAACTTGCTATTGGCTCACACCAATTAAGTCACCAATTAGCTACTTTAATCTCTCCATTAGCCATTTTAATCACACATCCCATTTTCTCTTAGTTAGTAATTAATTTCTCTATTAATTACCACTTATGGCCAATATTTCCATTATTCCAATTTTTCAGTAATTATGACATATTAGTTTAATATTGCCATAAAATACATAATAATTCCAATTAAATTCATAATTATCCATAATAATCATGATTAACCCATAATCAAAAATTGGGATATTACAATGGCCACCAACAAATTTTCCTCCGACTACTTACACTTGTATTTTACAATCTTGACTCCTCAATTTTCGCAAATGACATAATGGATATCTATGAATTAGGAAAGTGGCTCTGCCTTTATTCGTAGATATCAATATTTATTTTTATTCCATTATTTCCATAGTGTACATGTTTTCACAGTTATGAAATTTGGTATATTACATTATTTATTAGATTTATCACAGTTCTTTAATAACAACCATAAGGTATGTTATTTTTTCTATATATATTGGAGCTATAATTACATTAATATATTTTTATAAATAAAACTAAAAAATGAAAATAAATAAAACCTACCCATCATCCTCGGAGGAGTAATTTGAATCATTTAATAAGATGGGAATAAGCGTGTAGTGGATGCAAAAGTGGTCCTTGCCGTGGGTCCGAGGTGGGGTGGAGGTTGGGGGAGGAAGGAAAGCTGGCAGGGGTGGAGGTTGGGGAGGAGGAAGAAGAGAAGCAAGTAGAGGTGCATGTTGGGAAGGAGGAGCACAAGGAGGAGAAATATGTGGAGGTTAAGGAGGATGATTCTCCAGCATTTCTCCAGCGGTTCACTTCACTATGGTGATGAGGATAATAGAAGAAGAGGATGAAGAAAAAAGTATGAACATAGGGAGTTTAAATAGTTTATTTTTGAAGCGTGTGCTGGAAGTTGAAGGGGATCAGTCTGTGCACAACTATATTCTTTTTCCCGTGACATGAGTTATATGATGGTTGTTTAATAAAAACCATTATTTATCTATGCATTCATGACTATATAACGAGGCAGCCAAAGAAAGCCATGGGGAAGAGGAAAATTTCAAAAGCATTCATGTTTATTAAGTTAAAATTGTTAAGTTTGTGGTGTTATTCGTAGCCACATTATAAGAATACTTCATGGTTATTAATTAATAACTGTGCATTATGAAGTTGTTTTTTTAATATTTTAAAAATACAATAGTAGTGTTCAATCACCACTACCACTGCCATCCTCGTCTTGCTCATCCTCATCTACCTTTTCCTCATTCTCATCATCGGAGGAAGGAGATGAAGGGTCTAACTAAAAGTCATAGTGAACCTCATTGTGATGAAGTATAAGGTTCAGCTTCCTATTCAGCTTGTAAGTATATGCCGCGAGATGCCTTGTGTGGCGGTCAAGGCCAATCACACTACAAAAAAAATGGTATTCTGTAGCGGTGGTATTGTAGCGGTTATATCAAACCGCTACAAATTATAGTATTTGTAGCGATTTTAACCTAAACCGCTACAAAATTGTAGCGACAAGCTATGCGCCAAGTGGCGCGACAGACTAGCAGCGTTTTTTGTAGCGGTTAGGTAGATAAAACCGCTAGAACTTTGGTGCGAAAATCCCACCAAAACTTGTAGCAGTTCAGTTGTAGCGGTTAATAAAAAAACCGCAACAATATTCCCGCCACTTGGCGCGACCAAGACCCGCCAACAGTGTAGCGGTTATAGCAACAAAACCACTACAAAATACCAAACGTCAAGTATTTGTAGCGGTTATATCCCTATAACCGCTACAGAATTTCAGAAGTCTCCAACTTTGTAGCTGTTCTAGGCCATAACCGCTACAAAATTTCAAAGGTTTTTGTAATTTATAGCTGTTATTATAAAACCACTACAAATTTAAGGCGCTTTGGGTGCTTTGTAGTGGTTATGGTAATGGTTATTGGAATAACCGCTACAAATGTCTGGCCTATTTAAGGTGGCGCCTCCCTTATTTTTCCGTTTGCTTATTTTGTTTCCTGGGGTTTCTCTGAGTGGTTTCTTCAAGATTTGAGTGTTCAGATGTCTATGAAGGAGTTTTTGCTACAGTATTTCTCATTATTTGCACTTGAGGTACGTATATAACACGTATTTTATTTGTATTTGTATTTTTATTAGATTTTTACATAATAATGTGACTATTTTTTTTTGGATTTTTACAGTTGATATGGCTTAAAGAAAGGATAAGGGGAAGGCCCCTGAGGTCCCCAGACCGATTTTGCGGGGTGGCAGCAGCCGAGTAGGGGGCAGCACCGAGGCAGGGCGACCGCGGCAATTCAGCCCATCCCCCCACAGGAGTCAGCCCTACCACAGGAACCTCAGACGATCCCATAGGAGACGACCGCACCAGAGGTGCCTGAGTTGGGGGGCAGATATCAGTGTCGAGGACTACGACGAGGAGGACTTCGAGATCCCGATTGGGATCAGGGAGATGGAGCAGTTCATCGATGAGGAGGAGGCTCGGGAGCAGAACAACCCACGAGGGTCATCTTCGTGGTCCACTGGGTTTGAGGTGCAGGTCCAAGGTAAATAAATTTTTTAATTTAATAAATTATTTATTTAAATTCGAAATGTTAACTTTGAATTACAATTTATCTAAAGTGTGGTAAACAGTGCAGATGAGCAGGGGGAACGTTTCGACGAGGAGGCTAGGCGTGGCCGGTGTAAATAACATGGACCGGACCTTGCGAGTTATAGTGCCGTGGAATGAGGGCACTGACCAGCCCATTGACAATGGGGGCAACTTTGTTCAACCGCTTCCTGAACGACCTGGGCGCGAATTGGATGCGGTTCCCCCTTCACTTCAAGACGTGGAGACACATTCCGAAGGGGCCAAAGGACCAGGCTTGGGAGGAGGTGGTTCTAGTAATTAATAGTATTTAATTAATATTTTTTATAATTAATTCTATTTAATTAATATTTTTTAATAGGATTTTTGTAATTAATATATTTAAATGATTTTTTTTGCAGCTGCGGTTTGCCGTCCGGGGTGACGGCTGGAGGAACAGTAGGAACCGTCTCTTCCGCAGGGTGGATAAGGACAGGACGATGCCTCTGGAGCATCTGATCGAGAACGTCCCGGACGGCGTGCCGCCTAACGACTGGGCGGGTTTCGTTCAGTTCAGGAGGAGCGCTGAGGGGTAGGTAATGTATTTATTAGATTATTTATATAGTTTTTTTAATTGTTAATTATTAAATTATAATTTCAATTTAATTATTTTTAATTTGAAATTTATTAATTTTAAATGTTTTTATTGTTTTAATATATTTAATATTTTTTTTCCAGGAGCTTTCTCAGAGGAACACCAGGATCCGTGCGCAGCAGACGATCCACTACACAGCAAGATCGAAGACCTTTGCTGTCACCTACAACGAGCTGGTAACTTTTCAAAATATCACTGACTTTTAGTTGGTTATTTCATAATACTAATTAATTGAATTTTGTAATTGTTTTAGGAGAAGAAGCCACAGCAGGAGAACCGTCAGACGGACTATGGGGAGTTGTACACCATCACACACAGACATCGTGACGGGACTGCGACCTCTCAGCAGGCAAAGGCGGCCATTGTAAGTAATTTTATTATTATAATTTTCATAAAACCAACTTAATAATCAAAAATGCTAATTAGTAATTGTTTCATAAAATGGCAGGAGCGGATGCAGCAGTCGCAAGCTGAGTTGCGACAGACCCAGGCAGAGGAGTCACAGGGGTCAGTGGACCCGACGGCTCCTTTGAAGGCGGGTCTAACTCAGGCTGAGCACCCCGAAGGCGTGCGGGAGATGGGGCTAGGCGCCAGACCTAGCATGGTCTACGGCAGGAGCGCCGCCTTTGAGGCTGGCAGCTCTAGAGGAGTTAGACGTCTGGGGGACGAGTCTATTGACCAACTGCGGTTAGATTTGGAGCAGCAGATGCACCAGCTGCATCTACAGAAGATGCAACTGCAAGCTGATATGATCTACGCTCAGCAAACACAGTGGCGTGATATCACGAACAACATGCTCGATCGGTCATAGATTTGTGTGTTTATTGCACGATTTCACGGGATCAAGGATTGCAAACTAAAAATTCGGGTGCTTATGGCACATTTGGGACAAGGAGTTATGCGAGCAGTAGTGACGCCAACATCCAGTTTGGAGCCGTCCCTTACTATGGCAAGCTTCTTGATGTGGTCGAACTTAATTATCGAGGCCGTTTCACCGTAACGCTGTTCAAGTATTTGTGGGCAAATACCACTACTTCTCGGGGACTGACAACTGACGACTTAGGGATCACATCAGTCAATTTCTCACGATTGATTCATACTGGTATTTCTCAAGATGATGAGCCGTATATTCTAGCTTCAGAGGCACATCGGGTTTATTATGTCGAGGACGAGAGGCATAGGGATTGGCACATGGTCGTTCATCTAAAGCCACGAGACCTTTACGACATGGGTGAAGGCGATAACATCGCCTATGAGAGTAAGTCATTTCAGCCAACCGATTTTGAAAACTACTTCCCTGAAGGCGATGACAATTTACCTCTACTGCGGTGAGTTTTTTTAAGTCCACATCATTTAAGTTAAATTTTTTAAATTTAAAAAAACATCCATGACAATAATTTTTCTACATAATTTCTGTAGGGATGGCAACGATGAGTGATCAAATTCAAATTATGCTTTTCTCTTCAAAAAAATTGGAAAAAAATTTTAAAAAAAAATAAAATAATACTTGTAGCGGTTATTAAACCGCTACAAAATGGACACATTAACCGCTACAAATAGTACGTAGATCCCTATAAATACCCTTACCACAACTCATTTCAAACACTCCCCAATTTCTTTTCACCTTACCTTTCTTTCATTTTCTCTCATTTACAACTTCTTTTGTATGAGTAGAGAAGCTGAATAATACGATCACATATGGTAACAAGTTTTTTTATTTTTTTTACAATACTTTTTTCCTTTATATAAAATTTATTCTCACCATTTTTTTCTTCAGATATATTAGAACTGTATCTCATTTTCATCTATTTTTCATACACAATTACATTATATTAGACAACATAATAATTCTTTATTACTTACGTATCCTTAATAATATTATTAATATAATTTTTATACTAATCCAATTAAATTAAATTTATCCTTTTAATTTATTAATAAGCTAATGAAATTAGATAAACTAATAAAAAAAGAAACTAATTAATTTAATATTACACTACAAAAAAACTGGGTATTAGAGACGGAATTTAGTGACGGAAATTCCATCGCTAATAATTTTAGCGACAGAATTTTCGTCACTAATCTATTAGCAACGGATTAATGACGAAAAATGGTCTGTCCCTAAAAAGGCCGTTACTAATTCCATTAGCGACCGAATTGAAAATTCCGTCGCTAATTTAGAGACGGATTAGCGACGGAAAGTCCGTCACTAATTTAGAGACGGATTAGCGACGGAAATTCCGTCTAACTTAGATACGGAAATTCCGTCGCTAATTTAGACACGGATTAGCGACGGAAATTCCGTCTCTAATCTGTGACAGAAATTCCGTCCCTAATGACAAATTCCGTCACTAATTTTTGAGACGAATTAATAACGGAAATTCCGTCACTAATTTTTGAGACAGATTAGCAACGGAATTTCCGTCTCTAATTTGTCCAAGATTAGCGACGGAATAGCCATCTCTAATCCTTCACAAACAAAAAAATTAATTTCGTTATTAATTTTTGAAACGGATTAGCGACGGAATTTCTGTCTCTAATTTGTCCAAGATTAACAATGGAATTTCCGTCTTTAATCCACAACAAAATTGAAAAAAAAAAATTCATTATTAATTTCTGAAACAGATTCTGTCGCTAATCCATTGCAAAGTGAAATTTTTTTTAAAAAAAAAATTTGTAACAGAATTTCCATTATAAATCCGTCTCTAAGCTTTTTTAATTTTCTCTCCAATCATTTTTTTTTTGGTTATTTTGAATTTAACGATAAGTCAACATTAATAACCTATAATAGTTAAAAAACTTAAAGTGAAATTAAATTGATTGCAAATAAAATCAAATTCAAACCAAGTTCTGAAATGATAGTAAATTAACTACAAAACAAAAGTACTGAAGTAAAAATGTATATAATATATCAAACAAACCACACAAATATTTCAAACACCATCACCATCATCTTCTTCCATATAAGAATCTTCTTCTTGTTCTTCTTCATCCTCTTGTTCTTCTTCATCTTCTTGACCAACCATGGCATTTGTTGTCATATGTACTTCTTCATACTGAATTTCAAAATCTCATTGGTTATTCATCATAAAGACAAAGTTACATGGTAAAATGCAATTGTTGAATGGTAAGAACAGTATCAATATTTATCAAGAAATATCAATGTTATTCCTTGCAAAAATGACAAGAGTTTTATTTAAAATAGAACGTTGAGTTCAATTATTTTCTTTTCATGCCACAATATTTCTAAACTAAGACAAATGTTATTATTTAGGAGTATGACTCTTGCAAAAAGAGATGCAATGCACATGACACTTGATATAAAAAGATATCAAATCAGAGTTACACAGAGAACACACATGGCACAACTTAATTAAAACCAACAATATCATACAATTTCAACAAAATCCAGAGAGCCAGTAAAAATAACTAAATAATCTTTTGATCCTGTCAATAAAAGCACAGCAACACTGAAATCAAGATTAATTCTTTCAAATAACCCAAGAATGCAAGATTTTTTTTTTTTTGGTTATAAGGATCAAATTAAACCAAAAAGACATGACATGAGACAACATAAGAAGTTTCAGAATTTCCAAGAAAATTTACAATTTATTGATGAAAAATTCATTGACAAGAAAGAAATAGTGCATAAGAACAAAATAAGAAGTTTCATTTCAAAGACAAAGTACAAGTAAAACAAACTCTAAACCCAAAAAAAAGAGATACAATTATGCAAAGGCACTCTACAATCCTCTGCATGTCCAACATTAGCTGCTTAACTTAAAACCCTAACAAGTTAGTGAAACTTTTAAGTTTTTTGGCAATGAATGATGTTGGTACATAAATATGCACTCACGCAACTAACAAGATTCATAACACGGACACCTCCAGCTGTAAGATACCAGAAACAATGGCTGAAAGCTTAAATCAATACACACATTTTTTAGTTATAAAGAGATATGTAATGAACATGGAAGAGGATACATACTCAATCATAACCTCATCTGCCACCTCTTTAAGACTAACTTTTCTCAATTGATTTTTAACCACATAAGCTACATTTTTTCGGCAATATGGCTTTCCACAACCACAATCATTCAGGTACAAAATTACACGCCTGTCAATTGCCTCGTCCTTAAAGCCTACCTTACAAACCAATCACCTAACAGATTTAGTTGACTTAATTGATGTAAAATAATTAAGCACAAATCAAGACAAGAACACAATACAAAGGCAAACAAATTTTTAAGGGAAAATAACAAAATCCTCTCTTTATTTATGTTCTTCAATATGTTCTCTATACAACTATGCTGGTGAATGAGCTTCAAAGCAGTCTTACCAACAATACCTGCAGAGCACGTCAGTTATATATTAGAAGCATATGCATGATGAGCTTAAATGGGAAAAAAAATCTGAACTCAGCCTCTACTAGTCTCAAAACACAAATGGATATTTTGAGCACTTCGAATGCTTCCACAATAATCACACCCAGAAAGAATACATAAGTCAATAAACTGATCCATGGTCAGATTTAGCTCCTCCAATATCTGGGGAAAAAAATCTCAGAAAGAACATATTAAACAGAGAAAATCTAATATTTTAGAAGCCACAGGACAATGACCTCTAAGGCCAAAGAGGGGAATCCACAATGACCTTGGCAACTTCAAATTCCATAACTGGAACTTCCTTTGAGCTAGGAACCATTAGATGGCGAAGAGATATAGGAGCTCCAAATGTTAATGAATCCATGTCTTTAGAAGAAGAAAAACAAAATCAATATGTCAATTACAAAGTAATAGAAAGCAATTTAAAATCTAGCATTCACTATATGAGCACCACAAATGCTAGTGATTTCAGCAAACGTAATTGAGAAGTCAACTTCAGTTACTACAAAGTCATATAATGCAAATTAATAAGAAATCATAATTTCAGTAGACCAACAATAATATGCAATTCAAAGTGGGTCCCAAAGCAATGCATGAACCAAAATTTGACCAAGTGTAGTTTCAATTGCTAAAACCAGTTTATGCAGCAAATTTCAGCTAATTCTACTATGCACAATTAGAAAACAGTCTACTTTAAACAAACCAATAACTAATAACCAGACTTGAAGCCAAAGAGATCACCATAAAGTAAGAAAATGATCAAGTAATTTGAATCTAAAATTAATGATATGAACAATATAATTTGGTCCAAATTCCCCAAGTGTCAGCCAAAATTCAATGAGTGGCAACGCTCACACAAAAATGAAACTGAGAATGCTATCAGTCCACCCCAAAACCCATAAATTCAGTCCTTTAAAAAATTTTCAGGTATAGTGGAGTACAATTCCCAAATCTTATTCTCAAACAAATTTTGAGAAAAATCAGAATTGGAAGACTGAAAAGTTGAAGCACCATGAGATTTTTCAATAGGAGATGATATAATAGAATCCCGATCATCCATTGAACCTGTAATTTTGAGAAAAATCAGAATTGGAAGACTGGCAACTAGAAGAAATCCATATAATGAACATGTAAATAACATAAATATACAGGGGTCAATAAACTCTGCAAAATTTCAAGGATAAATATTCGGTTGCAGAGAGTTCAACTTATTATAGGGTTAAAGAAAGAGTAGTTTAAAAAGAAAATGGCATCATAACAGTGAAAATCTGATGGAAGAAGTTGTGACTCGGAGGGATTGCTAGCCATAGAAAAAACAAAAGATGATTTTCTTAAGACCTACGGAGGAAAAAGAAAATCCTGATTATCATAATTTAAATCACTCAACAAATGACAAGTAATGCAGCACTGTTTTTTCAATTAGTTGCTTAGCACTTTGAAAAAATGATACAACAAGTAGCTAACATTAAGCTTTTCTAATATAGGATGATAGCAAGCAACAAGAAGCAGATAATGAGGACTATATAGTGCATAACAAAAATCAATCAGGCAAATCAAGTACTCATATCAACTAAGTCAAACTCACAATCCATTGTTCAGACTAAGGAACAATGACAATGAAAGAGAACCAGACCTCATCGTTAGCAAAAATAAAAGAAACAGACCTCACAGTTGAGCTTATGTTATTTAATAATTATCAAATAGCTAATCTAGATCTAAACTAGTTCAGAAGGACGAAAATATTACAAATACAAAAGGCTAGGATGAAAATATTACTGATACAAAAAGCAACAATAGAACACAAAACACCACATTCTTCATAAAGAAAGTTAAACAGCCAATAAAGATTACCTGCAATTAAAGATTAGCAAGCAGAAATCAGAACTAATAGTGACATACAAATACAATGACTTAACAAGAAGTTCAGCTTCTTTTAACCTTTCCAAGTCCGTTTTCAGGCAGACATCAATGCGAGTGACGTGGTAAGTTTTTTTTATCTACGTTCGTTTTTTAACAGACGTACAAAGTCGCTTTCCATATCCTTTTTTGTAAAAACTCATGAGCAATCAGAAGTTGGAAAAAATTCAGGAAAAAGAGAAAATCAGCACTAAAATCTGAATGAGATAGGAATTATTTCTGGACTTCAACATCCTGATCTTGTCAGGAAAAAGAGAAAATCAGCACTAAAATCTGAAAAAAAAAAATCATAACCTGGAAGTGTCGTGGACTGGAGAGATTGAGATGAGGAGCCGTGGACTGGAGAGATTGAGAGACGACGAGGAGCGCCAGAGCCCAGAGTGAGCACTGAGCAGCAGCTGCCTGGAAGTGTCGATCTGTCGAGCTTGTTCGCGGTTGATGACTCGCGGCTAGGGCAAACAACAAAGATGAGATCTGAGAAAGTGAGAAGTGGTATAGAGAAAGAGAAAGGGTTGATGGTTTACGAATATGGTGATTGGTGACAGCAAAAGCCTTTCCTCTTTTTTTTTTAATCAAACCAAAGGCCTCAATCAAACACTCACAAAGAGCGGGAACATGAAAATTTTTTTGGAGGGAGCAAGATTTACCATAAATATAAGTAAAATATTTAAATTCATGTTTTATCATAGACTAATTAAATAAAATGAATCTACTGGATAAGAGTTGGCTTATCAATCTTTCTTTCTTTTACTTTTTGTTCACTTTTTTTTAAATTAGTAATAAAAAAAATTGTACTTATTCTTATTCTCAAATACATATCATGATATTAGCATATGTCTAAATTTGCTAAGATTCTCAAAAAGTCTCAATAATTAATTAAGATTTATTTGTGTATTTCACTCAAATAAAACTTTTATGATACATTTATATAACCATAATCACATATTCATAAAATTCATTCATTTTATTAATATTTATTATTAATTTCTACTTATTCTGAAATAATTATACGGTGATTTCTAATTGCCATAAAATAATCCTATTAAATTCAATTTCATTATTAATAAATATATTACTCACAATTTTTCAATCTTAGTCAATTATTTTATTAATTTTATGCTTTTATATCTCAAACAATGCCTTTAATTTACTCAAAACCCCAAGTTACTTAACAAATCACATCATAATAATACTCAAATATTAATAATAAAATTGGGATGTTGCACAAGGAACTAGAATGAGGCTTCAAAATAACAAAGTGACATCCTGCTACTCAAGCTCATCAAAATATCTACAATTTGCTAAAACAAAACTTCAGTTTTACTAATCAACTATCACACACACACACACACATATATATATATAGCAAATACATTTGAACTATGGGATTCAATCGTAGAAACTATTGTGATCTAGTAGTGAATAATAGGTGCATAGTTAATTCTACGTATATCATATATGCATGTACACTGAGCACAACTGATGTATAAGCTTCATGATTCTTCTTGGGAGTTTCAAATGAACAATTTTTATTCAACAACGTTTTAATTGAGAGTCTTAGTCTAAAATACAACTCGTTATAGTGAATTTTCAAATTGTACTCTGACTAATTATTTGCTTTGGCCTATTGACTACCACTCTAATCCTACTTATTAGTCTCAATTAACAAATCAAATGAGTATTTAACATTGAACTAAACAAACCAGCCGAGGAAAGAGAGAGTTTGAGAGAGGAGAGCTGCAATGGCTGACGGAGAAGAGAGGAGAAGTCGATGACCTTGTGAGGTTGAACAAGTGACTAACCAATTATTGTATCAATCTGATGCGTCATGCTATTTGTAGCCTAACCAATTAAAATACAACAATTCATGAGCTGATTTGGCATCTCTTAAACGTTAGTTGGTATATTAAAAAAATTAAAAGATTTCACAATATTTATTTTTTCTTTATTTGTGAAATCTTAATTAAACGATTTCAATTTTTAAGAAAAATATTAAAAATGTGAATCAGATGAGTAACCAACTAGGATTAATATTAGTTGAATTGTTGTATTTTAACTAATTATACCACATATGACATGGCAAACTAAGTTCACACAATAATTGCACATACTAGCTCCACCTTTGATTTAGTATTCAACAATCTTGATATGATTAGAAAAACACAAAATGAAGTAAATAAAATTCCTGAAGGTTATATGATGCATAAATACCTGTATTTAGAGGTTCCTTAGGCCAAGTTGCAAAATTGAACTTTTTTTTCATACAATTGCAAGATTGCACTTGTACTGTAAATCAAATGAGTATTTAATTACACATTCATATAATATATGTAGTAGTAATTATTTACATGTTTTTATGTATTATTTGAAATGGTAGAATATATTACTACAATTTGTCTCAAATTCAATATTTTATAAATAAAATCCTATGCTTTGCATAAAACTCAAAGAAACAAGTTGTGATGTCTATACTTTGTAAATTGTATCATGAGTTGTCATGAATTTTAACTTTTATACATTAGTGTTCTTTTTTTGTATTTTTGTTTAATTTTTATCTACGGATTTCATAGCTATGTATAGCTTCCAAAACAACTATTGTTTTTTTATTTTCTTAAAGAAATCATATTATTAACACTAATAAATGAGTGTACGAATAAATTGATTAATAGTCTAATTAATTTCAAGAAATTAGCACTACAATTATTCTTTCTTTATTTATCATGTTAATTTCTAAAAGAGAGTAGTTCATATATTATTTCATTGTTTGTTTAGCTAATACGAAGTCACATGACGGTACCATTTTTATATTATTTGAATGCATTTCATAAGAATTCATCTCCATGATGTCTCAACAAGTTTTACATAATTATACTGTATTATCATTTATTCTTTAAATGGTGAAAGTTTGAAATTTTCAAATTTGCAACGGAATTAGTGATAGAATAATGACCAAACTTAGAAACAGAACAATTTTTGTTGCTAATTTATATCAAAAAACAAGATTAAATCATCCCTTAAATTAGTAACGGAATTTGTGACAGAATACTGACGGAATAGCGACGGAATTGGGGACGGAATTTAGTGACGAAATTTAGAGACGGAATCAGAGACGGATTAGAGACTGAATTTAGCGACAGAATTTCTGTCTCTAAAAATTTAGAGACGGAATCAGAGACGGAATTTAGCGACGGAATAATTCCGTCGCTAATTTCCGTCTCTAAAAATTTAGAGACGAAATCAGATACGGATTAGAGACGGAATTTAGAGACGGAATAATTCCGTCGCTAATTTCCGTCTCTAAAATTAGTGACGGATTTATTGACGGTTTAGAGACGGAATAGCGACGGAATTAATTCCGTCGCTAATTTCCATCTCTAATTTCCTGTTTTTTTGTAGTGTTAAAAGAACAGAAACAAATGATTGTATATTTTTTAAAAAAATTTTAAATATTTGTAGCGGTTATTAAACCGCTACTAACAAACGCGCCTTTTTAAACTCAAATTAAATTTTTTGGCGCTAAATTTGAATTTCATGAAATTAGTAGCGGTTTTATAACCACTACAAATTTCATAAAAATTCAAACTTAGTAGTGGTTTCTTAACCGCTACGAAATTGAAAAAATGTCATTTTTCTTTTCCCGCCTTCAAATTTTCAATTTTTTATATTTGTAGCGGTTTTATAACCGCTACAAATATCTCTAAAAAAATTTTTCTTTCATGGGGATGTTGTAGCGGTTTTTTGTAACCGCTACAAAGTATGTAGCGGTTATGTTCCTTGATTAGCGGCTTTTTATAACCGTTACAAAACCGCTTGCAACATACGATTTAGTAGCGGTTTACCTAACCGCTACTAATGTTGTTTGTAGCGGTTAAAACCGCTACCAATACCCATTTTTAACCGCTACTAAATCACATTTTTTTGTAGTGTCAATAGATGCATTAAAGCCTCCATTTTAGGAGGAGGAGGAGGTGGTGGTGGTGGTGGAGGAGGATGGGGTGGTGGCGGCACAGGAGGATCTCTTAGGGATCTTGACATGATAAAGAGATGGAGGAAGCTGATAAAGAAAAGCATATTAATAATCACAATGAATAGGTGAGTTTAAATATAGGTCTAACAAATGTTATGAAGGGTTATGACTTATGAAGTCTGATGATGGTAGGAAAGGTTATAAAAGTGTTAAATGATAGTAATTTTTTAAGATTGTTATGTTTTGTATTTGTTGATATTTTAGGTTGGAAGATGAATCATTTGTAAGTGGTAAATGACGATTGTATTTTAAGAATCATCATTTTCATAACTAAATAAATGACGGTTATTAACTACAACCATTATTTTTCTATTTTCTCGAATTCCACCTCGCGATACATGACGGTGCGCATGAATAAAACCATTACTTTTAAGCATCATATATCCTTGTGTGACCTCTGCCTCACTATACATGACATTTATTCGATGTAACCGTTATTTATTAAGCATTATCTATGCCAAAATTTGTCATAGTGTATGAGCCATGAAATTGTGATTACTTAGAGACAGAGTAATTGTGTGAGTTAGATTATGAGATTTTACCAAAAAATAATATAATTCAAGCTATAGAATGAGTTCTATTGATAAGTATATATTTTACAATTAAATAAATGTAGATTTTGAGATATATTTGATTAAATTTATTAATATGTTATACTTATTTAATTATCTTTTATATACTTTTCTATGCTTTAATTAATTATAGGATAAAAGGATATTTTGATATAAAATATGCTCATGTCCTATTTTTTTTTGCAGCGGATATTATAAGATTCAAGTGAGATCAAAATGTCAATATGATATATCTATATTACAGGATAATCGATAAAAAAATAAAACCAAGATATTGTGTTAGTGACACATGCAAGGAGACAAAAGATACCTATATATATATATATGCTAGGCATAGCAAGAGGACAGTGTGTTCTATTTTCCTTGTGGGTGACAGCAAGGCAAGATTTTTAATGGAGGGAGATTAAAGTTTGGAGATGCAAAAGAGTAACGGTACCAAAGGAAATTCAGCATTGAGTTTTTGTTTCTCTTTTCTCCTCTCTTCTTTCTTTGTCTTTTTATCTTTTCTCTGGTTAGCTATTCTTTTAGTTATGAGAATGTTCAATTTATGTAGTTAAACCTTGGTTTTGGATTATTCAATTTGATTATGAATTAGTGTATGATAATTTTTGTCATTAATTTCTTGATTTAATTGTGTGCTTGATTGTCCTAAAACAAGAGGCATCTGTTTGGGAGATTATTTTGGTATTCTAAAGGAGCCTAGAAATAGGAAATTTAGAATAGACCTTCAATTGAATCATGTAGTATTAGATTTTCGGACTTAATTTGCTTGTTGGATGACAAATACCTATCGACCCTACATAGTCTCATTAGGCTTGCTCTTAAATTAATCCAATAAAGTACTAACCACCTAAGGAATTAGGGATTAACATAATTGGAATACTTTTTAGTGGATCGGAAGACACTCTTAGGTAAATAAGAGTCCTAGACTAGCAAATATAACTTTAAATGCAATTAATAAAGAAATTAGACACTAAGAAGTAATCAAGGCTATAATAATCCAAGTCATTGCTTAAGATTTAGAATCACCCTTAGCTTTCACAATAGTATATTTGTTTTCTTCTTTTCTCTAGTTCGCATTTATTTATAATTCAAAAGTATAAAGTCATTGCTCAAATGCATTGTTGGTACCAAGTCCTTGTGGGAATGACATCTTACTCACTCTTTATTTCTTGATACTGCCCTGCACTTGTGGAGTTTTTGGCTCTATATTTTGCCCCTACCAAGTTTTTGGCACTGTTGCTGGGGACTTGTGTGCCTACACTGTTTGGTTGAAATTAATTAAGCACTAGTAGTATAAGCTTTAGTTTTGTGAATATTGTTTTTCTTATTTTTTGCTTATATTTTAAAAAAAAAAGTTAAAAAAAACATGGATTATTCACAACATTCATTTGTTGATGGATTGTCAAATCTTTGTTCCTTAGTAGAAATGCAAGTGAATGAAATGAGACAAACAAATATAAATACTGATTGGATTGAAAATTCTTCTCCTTATAATTGCTTTTCTTGTGTTTATTGTGGAGAGAGTCATTTATATGTGAATTGTCCATATAGCACAATTAATCATTATAGGAGAGATGAATTCATTAGGAACTAAACTTATTTTGATTATTCCTTTTATCCTAGTGGAAGTTTAGACCAACAACAATCTTTAGATCCATATATCAAGTATTGTTCTAATGAGATAACCCCATTTTTTTCACTCTTATCCATATATTGAGAGACACACCTAGGAGGAATTTGAAGAATCTTGCTTTGACAGATAAATTAAGGATTCCCTTCATGAATAATCTTTAATATGTGGACATGAAGGCACCCTTCTAGAAGCACTTTTCGGCCAAGCCTTTATGGCCAAATAAAAGATAATGATCAAAAGCAAATAGCATGTTTTTTATAGCAATTAAATAATATATTGTGAGGAGGTGATAGAGGATATTTTATAAGGCCTCATTATCTCTTTCTTTAGACCATTTTCATGCCAAAAACATTAGCAGAGAGAGAGAGAGAGTAGCTGAATAAATATGAAGAACAAAGGAGCTTAAATATTCAAGAGGCAAACAAGGTGAGCTCAAGGTGATTTACCGCTTGTTCTTGCCTTCTTCTTCATGATAACTCTCTCTAATCTCTATCCCTTCTTGAAATATTCATGAAGCAAGCTCAAACTCAACATGATGAGAGAGAGAGATGCCCATTATTTGAAGAGGCTAAAGAGAGAAAATCAAGAGGTAAGCTCAAGAACCTAGTTTCTCTTGTTGATTCTTGGTTGTTGTTGGTAGTTGTTGTTGATTTGTGGTTGTTTTGGCTTAGTTTTCATGATTGGGATGCATAACCCCTAAGGGGAGGTGCTACCCAAATCTGGATTAATTATATGTAAGAGGTGTTTAATGGGTTAGACATGTGATTAGAGGTGCAAAGGAGTTGATTTATGGAATAAAATCAAGAGAACACATTTTCTCTAAAATTTTCCAGATTTGGTCTAAGGGCATTTTCATCCTATTGGAGCTAGAATTGCATGGATTTGATGATTCTGTTGTGTTTAGAATGGAAAATTGTGTATGGAACATGTGAAATATTAAGTGTGATGGCTTTAGGGTGTAAAATGACAATTTTACCCCTAAAACCCTCACATAGGCGCTGCCAAGGGTATAATGGTAATTTAGGCATGAATTTGACAAAACCGAAGTTAAAAATGGATTCCTTGGGTGAAATTGTGTAAGAATAACTGGGTCATAATTTTTGGGTAAGTACAGTTAGATGGGTTCCTAAGGATATTTTGGTAATTTTACAGTTTTAAGCAAAGATAACCAATACAATGCGTTTAAAATAATACATGAATGAGTAATAACTCATTTATTGTAAATTTGAAATTTTAGGACTTGGCAGTAGCTGTCAACACCCATTTTAATTTTGATAATCAAAGAGTAATAAAGACGGAATTTCATAGGCATACAGAAAAGTACATTTATACTAATAAAAGTATTCGTTTACAATCCAAAGTGGTTCGTCGACAAAATACAGAACACAGCAGAAATTTCAATATTTACAAGATTCCCCAAAATATCTTAAGAATAGACTAATTATAACTACTGTCTTTAACCTTGCCTCAAGACACATGCCAATCATTTCTCGGTGTCTATGCCTTTACCTTTCGTCCCACTGGCACCCGCTGAGCTGTTTATTAAAAAAAAGGTGAGATTCCAAGGAATCTCAGTAGAAACATGCTATCGTTAATAGAAAATGCTAAAAGTAAATATGATATGCGCCATATGTGCACCAATTAATGAACAATATAAATACATCATCGTCATGTATATGAGTAGCGCCCAGCCCCACTAATCTATACCAGTTAGACTCTCACCAACTCCCAGTGTAAGTGCACCTCTGGCACTAACTGCCCCTCTCTAGGCAAAACATGTTGATTAATAAAGTATATTTACAAACAATGGCATCCACACAATCATATAACTATGGCATGATATATGAAGGATAATGTTCCTACCTCGAAGTTCTTTTAACCCTTTTTTAGTGTGCCTCGTAAAAAGTGTAGCTTCCGGCTTCCGACTCAGTCCTAAAATATTAAATGTACAAGAAATAGGTCATAATCTATCCAAGTATAATTTTAGACTCTTCTATAGTGTTTCTTGTGGTTATATTAGTCTATGGTGAAATTTTCCCAAAATGCCCCGAGGACCGCGGCCCTATCATACCCTGCTCGATGGATCGTTTTTTCAAAATTTTGACTAGGGCTATCTTAATGTATTTTTGCCCAAGGAATCTATTTCCAGGTTCAAAATTATCAAATTCAGTGTCAAATTATGAAATTGCCCTTGACAGCCCCGTTTAGGGTTTTAAGGGCATTTTCGTAATTATTCTTTTTTGGGCTTTTCCAAAAAAGTGACCAACTGTAACCCCACCTATTTTTGTCTCCTGAATCCAATGGAATCATCTATTTCATGAAAATCCAGCTCCTTCCCCTAGATCTGGTTTGGCCGAAACATAAGTCAAGGAAAAGAAAAAATTGCTCTTGTCTTTTAACTTCCAAAGCTTGTACCTTTTCACTTCTAATCCCTTATTAACTCATTTAAACACATTCTAACCATATTTCAAAGAAATTTGGGCAGCATAACCCCTTAGGGTTAGGACTTTTCCAAATTTACAAACTTGACAAAAATCACCAAATCCAACTATACACTTCAACAATAACACATGTATAGATTTGAGTTTTATGAAGTTACCTCTTGAGTTCTTGGATTTTCTCTCTCTAGGTGTCCTCTCCTCTCTCTCCTTGAGCTCAAAATGTGTCTTCAAAACCATGGATTCCATGAAGAAGAAAGGTTTAGAGAAGGTTTCTATGGAAGATTATAAAGAAAATGCTTAAGAGATCAATACTTACTTTAAGCCTCTTCTTCCTTCTCTCTAAATCTCCAAAGCTCCTTAAGCTCTCTCTCTCTCTCTCTCTTCTTTCTCTTGTTGCAGGCAAAAAATATGAAGGGAAGAGGCAGGAAATGTTTTTATAAAATTTCTCTTTTGCTTTAATCCCTTGATTTTCAAGATGCAATCTTGTGGTGACACTTAGCAAATGGTCTTATCTTCTTCCAATTGTGTCATTAGGCTACCAATTAGCTTTGAACTAATTTCCTCTCCCTTGGTTAGCCTCAAAAACCGTCCTCCTTAATACTCTCCCTAACCAAATGAGTTTCCTCCAACTAATCCAACCATGCACTCAAGTAGTGTATCATTATCATCATTACTATGTCTAAGAAGCATTATTTTAAGGCAATTAGACATGTACTCATCATCATAATCATAAACTAATCCCCTCATCATATGATAATGACACTTGGCATGTATAATCCCAAAAATCATTTTTCCCTCCATTTTTCTTGTGCTAGGTGAAATTTTCAAGAGAAAGGGGAGAAAAATTGTTTCAATATTTTCATAATTCAATAAAATGAATTATGTGTAATTTCTTCTAATTTCACAACTCTTGATTTATTCTTGGTGGAATATTCCAATTATACATTTTCCATTATTTTTCTTGATTAATTGACATTAACTTCAATTAATTGAAAAATAATTAATCTTGGGCTAAATTGGCAAAATTTTGATTTTGTTATTACCTTTATTGAATTAATTTGCCCATTTTCTCATGCATATGAATACTTCAAAATTCATAAATTCCAAATTTCATGAATATTCACCATTTTATTGAATTTCTCAAATAATTATAATATATTTTTTGTGAATATAAAATTTGGGGTGTTACAGTAGCCCAAGCCGGATACAAGATATTGAACAAATAGTGGATCAGGAAAGGGCAATTAAGGTAGTGAACTTATCTCTCCTACATGTATTCGATATTTATGCTTGTGTATTGATGCATTTGATTGCTTTGCTTGATTATGTGAAATATATATGAATGATTTAAGCTCTATTTCTATTTATAATATGGCCATGAGTATTTGGTATGAAACATTGAGCATGCAAAGATGTCCTTGTGCTAGCATGATTTTATGTAAGGCAAGTATGTCATGCATTAAGCACTTATCTTACATGCATATTGGTATTGTTTACCACTAAGATTCTCCTGAATCTCACCCTTTCCATACATGTATAAAGTTTTCAGTAGCAGGCAGCGGCTCAAAGGAGCGAAAGCGTAATTACCAGCAACTGAAGGTTTCAGTGCTGATCAAACACGACTATTGTTTATCTGCAGGCTTATATCATTTTAAAGGTCTGTAAGTATTAAGTACAATCCCTGTGGGGTTTTCATGTATTGTAATCATATATTATATATCGGTATATCTATGCTATTTCTGTGTGCCCACCGAACTGCACGTTGCCACTTTGATGAATATCAGAATATTAAGAGGTACGTAAGACGAGGTCTTACACAAAAATTCAATATCACAATTTTGTATACAAATCTCATATCAAAAATTCTTATCACAATTTCATATCACAAATTCCATATCACAATCCCCAAGTTGCCTCCCATCAATCCAACTGAACCGCCTTATTTCCACCAACTAAATCTATGGGCTGAGTTATTATCCATGTCACTAGTTACTCAAAAAGCTCTCTGGTCACATGTTGAGGATTGGCTAGTTCCTCAAAGCACACGCTTGAACCATATGTCTTTTTCCCTCATTGAACTAGTAAGGGTGTCATAGACCCTCATTGAACTAGTGGGGGTGTCGTAGCCCCTCATTGAAATAGTGGGGTAGTCCCTCATTGAACCGGTGGATGTAACATCCCAAATTTTATTCACCCAAAATTCTTTATATTAAAGAGAATAAAAAGGTGAAGTAAAGAGCATATGGAATGACAAAACAAGGCAATTAGTGATCACGCACAACATGATTATGTTTGGAGCACAAAATGTAAACATTTGAATTTACTGCCAATGAGTTTCCTTGTGTAGCAATCTTGTGGCTTGATATTTTTAAATAGGCAAATGATGTCCAATGCTTATCATATTTACTAGAATAAAAGTAGACTTATCAAGCTTTAATTTGATAGGTTATATAAGTCATTTGAAGCTATACACAAAGAGTTATGAATTTTAGAAGTTAGCTCACTTAAACTAGCAAGTTTCTATGACAGCATCCGAATTAGAAATTCTGGGAATCATAAGCTTCCAGTTGGCTAAAGGCTATATTTTTTCTTGAAAATATACTTAATAATTGTTACATAGGCTTTGTAACCATACCAATTGGACATCTATACAATTAGATATGAATTTTCAAAGTTTGATGAAAATTCTGCCAAATTTTCCAGTAAGTGCGAAAATGGGAGAAAATATATGGGCAAAACGGTCATTTGACCAATAAAGAAAGATAGCTTTTTCCCCCCCTTTTCTTTATGAAATTTTTGTCCAAATAGGGACACAAGAGGGGAAATATTTATTTGGACATTAGTTGTGAAATGTGAAGGCATTTTTGTCCAAATATTAAAAGATGCCATAAAAGTTAAATTAGCATGTGTTAATTTGGCAATTAAATATTAATTTGCAAAGTGATATTTTTGAAGATCATATCCTCTTCCAAGAGGACGTTATTTTCATCCAAATGGGGAAGGAAGAAGCAAAAAGAATAAGACTTGGATACAAGTCATGCCATGTGGAAGCTTCTTGGCCAAGTAGAAAAAACAATGAAGAATAAAGTCAAACTACACATGTTAATTGGCCATAAAATATTATTATCTTAAGGAGGTGGAGAGAAATGATACTTTTAAAGCTCTCATCTTATTTTAAGAACTCAATTTCGTTCAGCCATAAGAGAGAGAGAGAGAGACTTGAAGAAAGCAAGAGCAAAGAGAAAAGAAACTGGATGGTTGAAATCCAACCGAATGGCAACTTGGTGATTTTTACACAAACCAAGGGAAAATTGGGAAATTGGCTAATTATCTCTCCTCCCTCTTATTAATTTCATTTAGTTTCCCAAAAAAGAGAGAAAATGAGAAAAATCATGAGAAAATGAAAGAGGAAAGAGAAAGGATGAATAGTGAAAGTTCATAAGCTCCGAAGCCGATTTCACCTCCAATTCGGCATTTCTAGCTTCCGGAGTCTTTTCTAACATTGTTCCTCTCATGGCGAGCAAAATTTATTTGGTTTTTTATTTTCAATTAAAGGTGTTTGGTTTCGTCTACTCAAAGGAGGTGCTGCCGGAATCAGGATAGATTCGAGTTTCAATAAGTGTATGCTTCGATTTAGACTGAATATTCTCTGATTTTGTTGAGTATTTCTTGAGATATCCAAACCAAAAATTTCAGCCAGAGGGAGTCTTTTATGGTTTGATGTTTATATGATGATGATTATGATGGTAAAAGAGGTTTAATGATGATTTTGGAAGTTGTGTTCAAATCTGCCTGAATTCATTTTCTGGAGGTAGAGAAATTGCAACAAGTTTTTGATTGGACAAACTTAGTCCAAATGCTATGAAATTTAATAAGATGATAGTAGACATCTTGGGCTTTAATTTGATAGGTAATATGAGCCATTTGGACCAATGGATTGAAAGTTATGATTTTTCAAAGTTTGACCTTGATTCTAAAATGAAATCTATAACATTTTGAGTTTGACAAATTTCTGAGAAATATGTGGCTGTAATTAATGCTCTGTGATATTTTTTCCTTAAAGAGGACTTAAATAGATTTCATTAGCCACTAGAACCAACCCATTAGAAGTTTTGTAGAATTAGTTATGAATTTTCAAAGTGACTGAAAATTTATGGCAGTTTTAGTTAAAGTGCGAAATTAAAAAGGTAATGCCATAACGTAATTACCTTGAACTGTAAGTGTAAACATAACTAAAAATATGAGTTTAGAAATAAGTGATGAATGAGTAATAACTCATTTATTATGAATTTGGAATAATAGGACTTGACATTTGCCCGAGCAGGAACATAGTATATTGGACTAATATACGGGCAAGGAAAAGACGCAATTCTAGGCAGTAACTATTTCTTTCATGCATTATGTGATTATTATATGTTTGTGTATGCCATCTTTTGTAACATGAGCACAATGTCTTAGACACACATATTAGCTTAGTCGTGGTCTATGACCCCAACGGAGGTGTAGGGTTAAACAGTCGTTTAGCTTTGGATAGTGTGCACATAGCATTCTACCATTTTATATAACATGGTGCATGGCGTATTTATTTTCACATCGTATATGTCTGAATATATGTTACTATTTAGATTATTCGAATCTCACTCTCCATAAATAAAAAAATTTTCAGCATCAGACAATGGCTCGGAAGGCAGAATCTTAATTACTGGCAACAAAAGGTTCCAGAACAATACAAGTGGAGACGTTGGTTATCTGAGGGCCTTTATCACTTTAAGTTATGTAAACATTATGTACACCCCTATGGGGTGTTAAAGCAAGCGTTTCACCCAAGAGGGGGTGAATTGGGTGATACTAAAAATTTTGTTGCAAATATGAAAACTTGACGGTGAATATAATGCAGTAAAGAGTAAGAAGAAATATCACCGAAGTGTACACCGGGAGTTATACTGGTTCGGCCACAACCACTTTGACCTACATCCAGTCCTCAGAATATTTTTAAGAGTTTCACTATAACTTTCAAGATTCAGTGGGTTCTTGGCACCTCAGTACAAGCAACTTCCTTCGCCTGGACACTCGCTCCCCCTTACAAGTTGTAATCCAATCCCAACTCAAGGTTCCACAACCTTAAGTTACCTCAATAACAAATATTGAGTTTGAATGAAATATCTCTCTTACAGAGTGAATAAGAATCACTGAAGTACATAATTACAAGTATATGCAAAACAGAGTATTTAACGTGAAATTTATAATGCGTTCGTGTGTGTGTTCTTGTTGTTTCTCTGTTTGGATGTTCCCATATATATAGATGTGTTGGTAATGATTGTTGGAACATTTTCTTCACGCCCGTTAGAGTGTGCGCAGCCACTGTTGAATTTTCCAGTATTTAAAAAATATCCATTTGCGGTAGGTGGCGGTAGGTAGCGTTTGAACGTTGCATTTAACTTTCCTTATTTGGTAAGATCTCTTCATTGTTTATCTACGGATATGCTAAGAATACTAATACAATGAAGGGTTAATCACATAGGAAACAAATCAATGAACGTTGGAATGATTTCCAAATTTCTGAACTTGCATACTCGAGTAGCTACTCGAGTATTCATTAAGTTTACTCGAGTATCATTGTGAGAGTAATGATAGCAAGTTAAGGAATGAACATCACATAACTCAAGTAGTGTATAAAGTAAACAAATTTACAAACCTTGAAAATATCTATTTACTCGGGTACTTACTCGGGTATGGCACACTTTTCTTCATAGGTTACTCGAGTAGCAACTCGAGTAATGTCTCAAACAAACTTAAGGTTACTCGATAGTTCACTCCAGTAATATTGGCAGGATTTCAGGGCCGAGAGCACTTTAAGTTTAATTACCTTGTTACTCGAGTACGTACTCGAGTAAACATAAATTTTTTGCATAGCTTACTCAGGTAGATACTTCAAGTGCTGTGTAAATAACACTACAAATTACTCGATTACTGACTCGAGTAATCTCATTAAAATATTTGATAAAGAATAATTGAATACCTGCATACTTGAGTAGTGCCTCGAGTGAAGTGTGATAAAAGCATTTCATGTTATTCGAGTATTACCTTCAGGTTTTGCTTACCACAGTGAGTTACTCAAGTAACGTTGGCAGGCCGAGGCAACTGCAAGTGATTTACCTGGTTACTCGAGTAACTACTCAAGTAACGTTGGCAGGCCGAGAGCAACTGGAAGTCTTATACCTTATTACTCGAGTACTTACTCGAGTAACGTTGGCAGGTTACTTGAAGGTTGACTCTGGTTACTTCAAGTTCCGGTCTCATTACTCGAGTAATCCTTTAGAAATTTTGCCAATGATGAAGTTTCTCAGCTTTTTCTCTTGGCCTTTCTCCATTACTCCAATGCTTACTTCAAGTGATAATTTGCTCTGTTATTACTTTGTTCAAACTTATTTGTTTATCAAATCTTTTTCATACCATTTTTTGTTATCATCAAAATATGTGAGATCTAACATGGGGAAGTTCCTATAATATATCAAATAATTTGTATCAATAGTATTAGTATTTTTATGCTATTCTTGTTTGCCCACTGCACTGCGCTCTAATACTTTGAAAATTGAGAAAACAAGATAAGGGTGTTACAGTGGGATAGTCCCTTGTTAAACTAGTGAGACAATAGAAAGTCAACCATCATCCACAATGGAGGCTATACTATGTGGTAGAATAATTTACTCCATCTCATCTCATACCCATCATCACAACAATTATCAACAAATAAATTAATGAGAATTTCTCAAGATTTTCACATTTATAAGATGATAATCAAATCATCCACATATATATACCATAATGTCTCAATTTTTTGCTCATATATGTATATATATATATCACAACTCAAATCATAAGGTTCCACAAGGCAAGCTTATATCAAAATACTCCACAATATCATGCTAACTCTCTCAATCACAATAAACCTTTACTCATTTAACTATCTAATAAATATCAACATTCCATTTTCAATCTCATAATCATTTTTACAAAGTACTCACAAATAACATACTAATACACATAACAAGTGGAGAGTGGTTACCTCTCATCAAAGCAAAATTATAACCACAAGCTCCTAATCCAAGAGCTCAAACATACGCCGAAAATCAATCTACAACAATCAATTTATTACATATTAATGACTCTTTGAGTTATTAGAAAACTTAATTTACTCAACTTAATTCTATAATCTTAAAGTTCTGTCCTAAAAATTCCAATTTCACACTAAAAATCCTAATTATTAATTCAAATATTTTTCTTAACTCAAATAACCCGTTTAAATCATTAATTATTATTAATTTCATTTCTTTATATAAAATCCCCAATTTTTAAAATAGCTAAGTTATAAATCTTCACTTTAATAAAAGATTCAAACTGATTAAAACTAAATAATACTTCCAATAATTCAAATAAATAATTTATCCTAAATTTAATTGGTTAAAAAAGTTTAATATACAATTATTCATAGATGGATTATATAGAAAATTCATTATAAAATATTATACCAACTAAATAATAAAAGTAAACCAATTAAAATTCATTATTAAGCCTCCCTTATATTTCTATAGTCATATACTGATAAAACTTAAACTTGCCTAAAACTCTAATCTTAAAATATTCTCTAATCAACATAAAATCATTGTCATAAGAAAGAAAAAAATATTTAGAAAATTTCTTATGAAGGAAGTTTTATGATTAGAAATGATCTTGAGTACCTTATTAATCCCCAAAAATATAAAAATACTCCTACCAAAACTTCGTCGTACGCCTTCCTACACAACATTTCACTCAAATCTCTTACGTGAAATGTGTATGGAGAGGGGCTATTTATAATACCCCTCCACCTAACTTTAATTTTTTTAATGTAACATTGGTTTTGGTGCCACTACCCAAAGCATCTAACATGTTGGTGCTTTCGGCCCACCAAAATTTAGATATTTTATTTTATTATTGTTTTTTTATTATTATTTTATTATTTATTTTTTTAATATTTTTTTTAAAACATATTTTAACTAAATTCCCTTTTCTTTGTATTCCAAACTAAATTATTTTTATAAATAATTATTTCATACTTATAATTACATCCCATAAATAAAAATTAGGATGTTACAGCTCTCTCTACCTAATTAGAATTTTATTCCAAAAATTCGATTTAAGTGAGGAACAAAAACACAAGTCACAAACACAAACTCAGTTACAATATCAAAAATTCGACAACAAAACAACATAGGCATAAATATCAACCCTACTACATCACAAAGGCATACCAAAACAAACAAGTAATAGAAAACACGTTGTATTTGCTCTTCCATTTCCCAGGTGGCATCACCGAGAGACATACACTTCTAAAAGATTTTTAGGAGACGTATTGTTCTATTTCACAACTGCTTGTCCTTCACATCTAAGATCTTCTCTGACTCAGACATATAGGTCAAATTCTCCCTCAACTCGACTTTTTAAGCTCAATCACATGGGAAAGATCCGAATGATATTTCTTAAGTTGCAACATGTGGAACACATTGTGCACACTCGTCAAGTACGGCAGCAAGGCAATTCGATAGGCAACTAGTACAATTCGTTCTAGAATTTCGTATGGCCCAATGAATTGGAAGTCAACTTCTTGGCTTTAACAGATCTATTAATACCAATCACCAGAGAAATTTTAAGGAATACGTGGTCACCCACTGTAAACTCTAAAGGTCTATGCCGCCTATCAACATAGCTCTTTTGTCTGCTTTAAGCGGTCAACAACTTTTGGTGAATCATTTAAATCTTCTTTGTAGTTTTACCCACTACGTTCGGTCTAATCACGGTTCTCTCATTCAATTCAGTCTAATAGAGAGGCGATCTACACTTTCTATTATATAATGTCTCAAAAGGGGCCATCTAAATACTCGAGTGATAATTATTATTGTAAGTAAGTTTTGACAAAGGCAGGTGATTATCCCAACTACAAGGTAGCTCAATGGCACAAGCTCTTAACATATCCCCAAGGGTCTTAATCGTCCTCTCTATGTGACCATCATCTATGGGTGATAAGTCGTACTATACTTTAACCTAGTCCCTAATATCATAATTAGGTACTTCACCATTCTGCAACTCTTCTATAATCCTTAGCAATTGAATATTTTCTAGTTGGGCTATTCTTAAATCATTATAAAAGTCAAAATTCCTTAGTACTGTACTTATAGTCACCTCTGATTTTGGTTCAAGATAAGCCTTTGATAACCTTTCTAGGAGGTTATGCTCAGGCACACATGTATGAAACATGTGTGCTGACTTTTAGTGTAACCCCCTCACCATAATTACATCCGGATTACGAAATTTAAGTGAAATAGAGACCAATAAGATGAAATAACAATTTATAGTCCCACATCTAAGAGATGGGGTATTTCAAAATCAGTTCCAAAATATAGTTATTCCTGGTCTCACATTCACAGGCGGATATAATTACTTGAGAAATCAGAGTACATAATAAATATCAAAGTGTGGAAACCAAAATCCCGGCAAACCCCGGGTTACTATATATATATAATGGGTTTACAAGTTCCCAAAATGGGGATTACATAACCAAAATAATCATTTACATTAAATATACACTTGGCAATCCCAAATCAAAAACTAAGATAACCAACATCCACGAAGTCTCAGAGTAGTCCTAACTACTCCTGGTTGTCTGCTTCCCTTTCGAGCCACTCGCCCTGTCTGAAAAGGTTAGTCATATGGAAGGGGTGAGATTCTAAAGAATCCCAATAGTAACAACAATTTCATACCACATGCAATCACAGAGTATGCACACAATTCATCTCACACAGCAACACACGTCACCCCACCCTCATCCCCTTTTACCGCCGGGAAGGCATACGACCTTCACCCGAACCGTTGTTAGCGACTCAGGGACTATTGGCATGGCAGTGCATACAAATAGCCACACGGCTCGATTATAGCCCTTCGGCTTTCACAAATGGCCCGTCGGCCTTCACAAATAGCCTTTCGGCTCACAATTAGCCTTTCGGCCCACATATATACATATATCACTCCCTAACCTCATCCCCTTTTACCGCCGGGAAGGCATACGACCTACACCCGAACCGTTATTAGCGACTCAGGGACTATTAGTATAGCGGTGCTTCCACAGTTTTCACAACACTTGCAGCATACGAAAACCATTTCAAACAATGACATAATATACATACAATGTATCACACAAGGTATAAAGAGAGAGAGTCACTACCTGAATCCTTCCTGACTGGCTCTGGCACCTTAGCCTCACGAGGACGACAGATGTCAAATCCTATATCAATCAGGGACAACCAATCAATCTCTTATCCATATGTATATTTCAATAATACTCTAAGTTGGTTATCATTTAGGACTCTTTAGGTGACTATTAGAGGCCTAAACATATGCCTAAAGGGTTGGAAGACACTACCCAAAAGACCCCTTACTCGAAGGCAAAACACTGATTTTTGGTCATCTCACTCGAGTACAGATGCTCTCACTCGAGCACAGTACGAACATCACTCGAGCACAAGAGGGAGTGAGACTGCGAGTGAGCACCCGAGAGCACAAAGAAACTTTCAGGAACTGGCTCACTCGAGCACGCTGAACCTCACTCGAGCACAAGGCTAAATGCCTCACTCGAGCACCTGCGAGTGAAGTTCAAGAAGTGAGGACCTGAGAGCACACAAAGCTCTCCAAGACCCGGATCACTCAAGCACACACCTCACACCCGTGAGTGAGAAGGCACACTCGAGCACCTTACTCGCGAGTGAGAACTCGAAAGCACAACTCCCACTTGAAGCACAAGCTCACTCGAGCATGAACCCTAGTGCTCGAGTGAGACGGCTATGCCCGCGAGTGTCAGAGCACACTCTTGGCAATTAGCCCGCGAGTGAAGACCAGAAAGCAACCCCTTCACTCTGGACTCCCACTATCACTCGAGCAGACCATGCTCACTCGAGCATGTTCTTCGCTCACTCGAGCACAAAGCGATGTGCTCGAGCATTGCTCATAGAAACCCAGGCGAACTCGAAGCACAAAGGGAAAAACTCTCACGTCACTCGAGCCCGTTCTTCCTCTGCTCGAGTGATTGTATCAGAGACCCAAAACGCAGCCAAAAACCAGAAACACCAGATGGTCAATTTCACTCCCAAATGGTTCCCAAATTCCTCCCAATGCTCACACACACTTGGCACTAACTAGGGAACATATTGGCCACTTCATAAACACCCTAAAAACCAATTTGACCACAATCATTCATTAAGGTCTCAATGACACACCATATCCAGATTCCCTTAACACATTTTTAACATTCCAAATTACATCAAATGCTCATATATCTCCAAACTAAATCATTTCCAATCATCAATCATAATAAACTTCATATTTCCAAAAATAGGCATAATTAGGGCAAAATTCCAGATTTGACCAAACTTAGCCAAAAATCACAAACAATACTTTAAAATGCTCTAAATGCCTACCTCTTCTCTTTGCCCAATCAAGAACCTTGATTCCTCAACTTTCAATTTCGAATTAATGCCCCAATCAAGACCATTCAAGGCTGTACAACCATCACAATGTAGCTCTCAATGAGACACATATCTTTATAGAAAAGGATCAGAGCAAAGGAGAATCATAGCTCACCAAGTTTCAAGCTTTTCTCCTTCCTCTTCTTGCTTGCTCAGCGAAAATGGAGGAGAAGAGAGAGAAAATGAGAGGTAAGGAGAGATGATGATGATGGTGCACACTTCCTCTTCTCACACACACACTCAACTGAAAATGAGAGAGAAAAGAGAAAAAGTACTATCTTGTCTTCTAGTGCCATATCCAATGACTCCCCCTATGCCACATGTCATCATCCACTCACTCCCTTATAAGCTCACCAAAATCACAAAGCATAGGATTCCGACCCACGGTCAAGGAATCACAACCCTTGATCTTAAATACCACATGTATTTATTCTCAAAATTCATATTACATTAATCCCAAATATATTTAATCAACATAATTACAATAATTATCGGAGTCATTAGCCCTAATTACAAATCGGGATATTACATTTAGCTCAAACCATCTACAACTACATTCACCTTGTCAGGATGATACTTCAATTCAAAGTCATAATCCTTTAGGAATTCCATCCACCGGCACTGTCTATTATTTAACTCCTTCTGATATACCAAATACTTCAAACTCTTATAGTTACTAAATACTTCAAACTAAGACCTATACAATTAGTGCCTCCAAATCTTCAAGGCAAATACCATAGCTGCCAACTCTAGGTCATGAGTAGGATAATTCTCCTTATAAGTCCTCAACTATCTTGAAGCATATGCAACAACCTTGCCTTCTTGCATTAACACACAACCCAAACCCTTGAGGGAAACATCCATATACACAATGTATGGATGACAGGGATCAGGAAGGGTAAGCATAGGTGCTATAGTCAATGCACAATCGCATACTTCCATCATTCTTTTTGACAAATAACACTGGCAAACCCAAGGGAAAGATACTTTATCGAATGAAACCTTTCTCAAGTAAATCTTCTATTTGCTTCTTTAACTTAGCTAATTTTGCTGAAGATATTCGATACGGAGCCCTTGAAATTGGAGTTGTGCCAGGTAACAACATAATCAAGAATTCCACCTCTCTCTCTGAAGGTAATCTGAATACCTCATTAGGAAACACCGTAGGATATTCTCTTACTACATCGATATGATTGATCCCAACTTCCTTTTCTATACTAACAGAGAAGAAAACTACCTAGGCTTGGCAACCCTCTCAAATACACTTATCCACTCAAGTTGTTGACAACAACATAGGGACTATAAGAGCTTTTACGGATACAGCATTAAAGGCATAAGTTGCCACCTTCTTCTTACAATAAAGTCTGACATCATTGTCCACTAGCCAATCCCTACCAATAATAACATCTATACCTTTCAGTGGTAAACACACTGAGTCCACAATAGAATCTCAATTTTTGAATCGAAGGGTAATACCTACACAAGCATGTGCAATTATCACAACAGGCCAACGAAGTAGAAATTCTCCGTCACTTTACCATAGGTATGATAATGATAGAGAACTTGCCCTAATCATCCTAGGGTTTGGCGCCCTCTATCTCAAACTTTACGCATGTAGTTACCCTTAAATTGGCATAAGTGTCCTCAGATCTCTTATAATGTTACAGAAAAAACATCTGCTTTAAATCAGACTTAGCCCTCTCAATCAACATATAAGACTCCACTTTGGTTCCTCTTTCAGTTGTAGGTAGGTGACATATTTAGACAGATCAAGGAAGGTAACAATAAACTCCTACTCATGCATATCACACTAACACCAAACATAAAATGCTATCTCCTCCACCTATCTTAAAGCCAAGGGTGTAATGCTCACAAAACTTCGCCTTACACTCCTCCTATGTGGTCCTTGAATTATCTAGACTGCCCGCACTAACAACAATTTACTGGCTCTATCTGAGCATTTATCATTGCGATTTGCATCTTCCTCTTCTTCACTAGCCTCATTATTTCATCCATCATGACAATAAACATCACTATTTAGCAAATTGGACTACTCGAGACTAGGTGGAGATCAGTTATCACTAAGGTAGGTCCTTCTTAACCGTACCATTCTCTCCACCTAAGGATGCAACCCACCATAAACATAATATAAAACTCAACAATATGAAAAAAAAAATAAGGGAAGGTTATGTGTGAAAGAGTACATTGCCACTATATGCAATGCATCATAGATCACAAAATCTTAGATTCTAATACCAATTTGTAAAATCCTTTCCTTAAAACTTACTTCTCCATATACTTAATCAAATCTTCTAATAATGAACAATACTATTGCACTAAAGGGAAATCTTAAACCCGAAGATCTACCATGAAAGAAAAGATTACAACTCATCTTTTAAAAGATTACCATGATAGAAAAGAGTTTAACTAACCATTTGAAAACTCTACTATGGTAATAAAGGATTTAAGCCCCTACAAATATCTACCCATGATGAAAAATAATAGACTATTCATTTAAAATTTATCATAGATAATAAAATTCTTCTCATTACTTCATAAATCAAACCATAATTAATCAACACCCTTGGGCCTTGGACTTCTCTAAGCCCATTACATAAATGTTCAACCACAAATCCAATATCAAACTCAATTATCAAAATTCTTAAACAACAATTTTCTCAAATATCAACTTGAGTATCCATGATAGGAAACAATATGTTCCAAATCATAATATCACATCAAAGCATGCAGCATGAGCCTTACAGTGGCGATACACAACAATTCACCACATAAATAAAAAGGAGAAGGCTTTACAAAGATTATCACAATAAACAAGCCTTCAGAGCCTTCCCCAACTGACTAACAGCAGAATTGTTACCTAAAAAATGTTAAATCGACGGGGTGAGATAAATGCCTCAATAACCAACTAACCAACTCATTACACATGCTGATATGCGCTTGTGAGATGCCAAGTGGAACAATTTATATAACAAATAGAGATATAATTTATAAAAATTCAATATCACAATTTTATACATAAATATCATATAAAGAAATCTTATCACAATTTCATATCACAAATTCTATGTCATAATTCCCAAGTTGCCTCCCATCAATCCAACTGAACGTCTTCTATGCACCGACTAGACCCATGGGCTAAGTTATTATCCATGTCACTAGTTACTCAAAAAGTTCTCTAGTCACGTGTTGAGGATTGACCAATTCCTCATAGCACACTCCCGAACCATGGTTCTTTCCCCTCATTAAACTAGTGAGGTGTCGCAACCCCTCATTAAACTAGTGGGCAGTCCCTTATTAAACCGATGGGACAGTCCCTCATAGAACTAGTGGGACAATAGAAAGCTAACTATCATGCACAATGGAGGCTATACCACGTGGTAAAATAATTTACTCCATCTCATTTCATACCTATCATCACAATAATTATCAACTGTCAACACCTATTTACATTTCGATATGCGCAGAGTAATAAAGGTATAGTTCCACAGGCATATAGAAAAAGTACAAACATACATATAAAAGTATTTGTTTACATAAGAGAAATCATCCCCGCAAGGTTGATAATATTTACAGATCTATACAAAATATCTAAAAATAAAAAATACACATAACCACTATCTTTTCTCTTGAGTTCCACACCTCAGTTGCTTGTGTCTGCCACCTTACCCTTTGATATGCTAGCTCTCGCTGGCACATTTATTATTTATGAAAAAGATTCTAAGGAATCCCAATAGTAACAGACTATCGTTCATATAAAATGAGAGAAGTAAATATGTTATGCACCAAGTATGCACAAATTAATGAACAATATAATGGCATGAATACATAAGTAGGGCTCCAATCCCACTATCCATACACCTTGGTTGGATTGTTACCCAACCCCCAAGTGAAATTGCACTTCTCGCACTAACTGCCCCTTCTTGGCAAACTATGTTAATTAATTAAAGTACAAACAATGGCATACACAATCATATAAACCATGGCATAATGTATGAAGGATAATATCATTACCTTAAACCTTTTTCCAACTCGATAAGCGTTCATCGGTATGCCTGCCAAGGACTCGGACTCGGGCTCTCAACTTGGTCCTAAAATTGCAAATGTACAAGAATTAGATTAAAACACATTCATGTACAAGTTTAGGCACTTCCATAGTGTTTCTGATGATTATATGAGTCTATAGTGAAAAATTACCAAAATGCCTTTAGGGACCCGAGCCGACCCCGTTGTATCGGTCTGACCGTACTTTTCCAAAAATTTTGACCCAGGCTATTCTTACATATTTTTACCCAAGGAATCCATGTTTGGCCTCGGTTTTAGCAAAATCACTACCAAATAACAATTTTGCCCTTGGCAGCCCCTAATTAAGGTTTCGGGATGTTTTGGTCATTTTGCTTTCTAGGGCTGTTCTGAAAAAATGTTCAACAGTAACCCCACCTAATTTTCCCTCCTGAACACAATAGAACCATCAATTTCATGAAAATCCAGTTCCTATCCCATTTTCCCTTCTTGGCCAAAACTAGAGAACTTAAGGTAAAATTGTGGTTTTTGATTTTCAACTTCAAATCCTTACACCTTTCTACTCCTAATCACTTGATTAACTACTTAATTACCTTCTAACCATGATTTAGACTAAATTTAGACAGCATAATAGCTAGGGTTTAGTATTTTCAAAAATTTACAAATCGCACAAATCAACCACAAAACCACCGATCAATCCAACAACAACAACAAGAAGTATTTGAAGTTTGGGAAGCTACCTTTGATTTCTCCTTCTTCTTCTCACTTGGCTGAAACTTTAGCCTCCACAAACCCTAAATTTTTGCTTCCTAAACACCTTGAATCATGTAGAAGAGTAGCTAAGAGGAAGGATTACACAATCTAGAAGCCAAAGTAGCAAGGAAATCACACTTACCTTGAAGCTTTGCTCCTCCTTCTCTCTAGATTTCTCAAGAGCTCTCTCTCTCTCTCTCTCTTGAGCTATGACTGTGGAAATGAAGGGAAGAGGAAGGGAAATCTGATTTAATAAAATATCCCATTTTCCCTTATTTTCTTTAATTACCAAATATCCAATATTTTGACTTTTGAGGCATATGCTTATCTACATGAAAATGGATGTCATAAGCCCAATTAGATGCTAACTAATATTTCCCTTCTCTTGGTCCATCCATATTCATGCCTAAGGTCCTTCCATCAGCCCAAGTGACTTTTTCCCATTTATCTCATAATTTCAAAATTGCCGTCACATTATTTTCTTCATTTTCGGATTATTTGGCAATTCTGGTAGATTTTCTACCCAAATTTTGAAAAATCATAACTAAATTTGTAGACATTATATTGAAGTGATTCCAAAGGCTATAGAACCCTTATTGAGTCTAGTTTCAAGAAAAAATATAGCCTTTAACCAACTGGAAGCACAAAATTCCTAGAATTTAAGTTTTTGGACGCTATTCCAGAAAATCAATAATTTTTCTGGGCTAACTTCAAAAATTCACAATTTTTTACATACAACTCCAAAAATTAACCATTACCTATTAAATTAAAGCTTAGGATATCTACTTTCTCCATATAAAATTTCATAATTTTTTTGTCATCATTTGGTTATCCAAAACCACTTGACAAACTCACTGCACAGAAAATATCACCGGTAGCATTGTTCACATTCTCCAAAATTCACCATTTTATTGAATATTTCATAATAATTACAATATATATATATATATATTGGTGAATTAAATTTGGGGCATTACATCAACAAATAAATCAATGGGAATTTTTCAAGATTTTCACATTCATAAGATGATAATCAAATCATCCACATATATATATACCATAATGTCTCAATTTTCAGCTCATATATATATATATATATATATATATTACAACTCAAATCATAAGATTCCACAAGGCAATTTTATATCAAAATACTCCACAATATCATGCTAACTCTCTCAATCACAATAAACCTTTACTCATTGAACTATCTAATGAATATCAACATACCATTTTCAATATTATAATCATTTTACAAAATACTCACAAACAACATACTAATATACATAACAAGTGGAAAGTCGTTATCTCTCGTCAAAGCAAAATTATAAGCACAAACTTCTAATCAAAGGGCTCAAATATACGCCAAAAATCAATCTACAACAATCAATTTATTATATATTAATAACTCTTTGAGTTATTAGAAAAATTAATTTACTCAACTTAATTCTATAATTTTAAAATTTTGTCCCAAAAATTCCAACTTCACACTAAAAATCTTAATTATTAATTCAAATATTTTTCTTAACTCAAATAACCCGTTTAAATCATTGATTATTATTAATTTCATTTCTTTATACAAAATTCTCATATTTTAAAATAGCTAAATTATAAATCTTCACTTTAATAAGAGATCTAAACTGATTAAAACTATAATAATACTTCCAAAAATTCCAACTGAATAATAAAAGTAAATCGATTAAAATTCACTATTAATCATCTCCTATATTCCTACAGTCACATACTGATAAAACTTGAACTTGCCCAAAATTCTAATCCTAAAATATTCTCTAATCAACACAAAATTACTATCATAAGAAAGAGAAAATTATTTAGAGAAAAGGAAGTTTTGTGATTAAAAATGATCTAGAGTACCTTATTGATCCCCAAATATATGAAAATACTCTTACCAGAGTCTCACTATAATATTCCAATTTTCATCACCAATATATCCATTATGTATTGAGATATTTAATGGAATAAAATGGTGAATTTTGATGATCTAGAATGTGCTACTAGTGTGGTTTCTTGTGAGGCAATGGGATTGTGACGTGTTTTTGGATAACCAAATGATGTCCAATAAATGTGAAATTTTTCAGAATAAATGTAAACATGTCAAGCATTAATTTGATAGATCATATAAGTCATTTGGACCTATACACTAAGACTTGTGTAATTTTGAAGTTAGCCAAGTAAAACTGGCAAGTTTTTATGACAGTGTCCAATAAATAGAAATTCTAGAATGCAATAAATCCAGTTGGCTACATGAAATATTTTTTCCTAAAAATAGATTTAATAAGGGTCACATAGCCTTTGAAACCACTACAATTGGACATCTATAAATAAAGATATGAATTTTCAAAGTTTGATGAAAATTCTATTAGCTTGTGCGAAAATCACAAAAATGTATGGCCAAAATAATCATTTGGCTAAATAAAATTAAAAGAAGGGGTGAGAAAAATCAAACCAAAACCAAAGACCGAATCAAATCGAATCAGTTTCTATCTTTTCGGTTCGGTTTTTTCGGTGTTCAGTGTATATTCGGTTTTTTGTTCGGTTTTTCAGTTCTGTTCGGTTTTTAAAAAAAAATTCGGTTTAAACTGAAAAATCAAACATATTAAAAGAGTACACCACCACCGAAAAAATAGAAGCAAGATAAAGAATGATATATGATATATCATTGGATATTCATCTTTTTGAACTTTTGTTATGCTTTCTTTGGATTAAGTAATGATTAATACAATTATTCTACATCTCTCAGAAACCTTCCTACTTTTGGGTCCATTATTGGAATATTGAGTACTCCAAACTACATTGATCATATATGTAATATGTTGTTTATATTTTATTTTATATCATCTTTCTTTGGATCTTGATGAGGCTGTTCAATTTTATAATTTGTATTCATTTTTACTGGTTGGAAATTTAGATATTTTAAGTCAATTATGAAGGCTCAAAAAATTTTGTTTTTTCTTAAAAAACTGAAACCGAACTGAATAATTTTGGTTTGGTTATTTCGGTTCCGTTATTCAATTTCGGCTCAGTGGCAAAATTTCCTTCATTTTGGTAGTTCAGTTTTTTCGATTTTTACCAAAAACCCAACGCTCATCCTTAATTAAAAGCCCATATTTTTTCTTATTTTCATAGGCGGGACATCCAACAAGGACAGGGAAAAGGAAAATAAAATGCTTGGCCCAAATTAAATCAAGAAGGAAGGAATTATAGCCAGGTAAAAATCAAGTTGAAAAGTCAAAAAGTGATTTTATAATAAATGGCCATCTTGCCATTTATTGTAAGGAAATGGATGAATCAAATTGAAGAAGCATATGTGGTTCCTTTAAGCCTTCATCTACGCCACTTTGGCAAGAAGAAAGAGAAACAATTATGCCAAGTAAAAGGGAAGGTCAAAAGGTCAACAATTTCAACTAGAAGTGCTTTTTAATTGAGGAGGTGAATTGTGAGAAAGCAATAGCTATTAATTATTTCCCTTTTTCATGTCACTTTCGGTCAAGAGGGAAATAAAAGAGGAACAAATATTTACTTGGACAATAAATATGCCATGTGTTATCATCTTTAGCAAAGTAAAAAGATGAAGTCATAAGGCAAAACTCACATAGGAAATTAGCATTAAAACAATATCAAGTTAATATCGTTTCTCTTGGCTCATTTTCGTCCAAAGCTAGAGAAAATATAGAGAGGAAGTGAGTTTTAAGAACCTAGGCACAAAGAGAGCTCAAGAAGGCAAAGTCCAAGGTAAGTGCTTGTGATTTCAAGTGTTCTTGCCTTCTAGCTTGTGTAAAACCTCTTCTAATATCCTCTCCTCCATGAAAATCATGTTTAGCAAGCAAATCATCAAGGGAAGAGAGAGTGAACAGTGTCACCTAGAGAGAGAAAGCCAAGAAATCAAGAGGTAATCTCAAAAACCTTAATCATATTGGTTAGTAGGTGGTTGTTGTTGTTGTTGATATTGGCTTGACTTGGTTGATTTTGTGAAAATGGAAGGTGAAACCCTAAGATGAAATGCTACCAAAATTTACATGAATCATGTTTATTGAGTGTTTGAATGGTTAATCATGTGATTATAAGTGAAAAGGAAGTGGTTAATCAAGAGAAATCAAGAAAACCTAACTTCTCTTCTAAGGTTCTGATTTTTGGCTAGAGGCAGGACAAGGGGAAGGAGTTGGAATTTTGCAATTTTGATGATTCCATTTGATTTAGAAGGGAAAATTGTGAAGGAATATATAAGTTCATGATTTTTGGATGTTTGTTTGCAAATCTGAAAATTTGTGAAATTGAAAGGAAATGTTGTTTGATTTGTTTCACTGGAGGCAGTGTTGTTGTGCAATGGATTACATGGGCTATACCTAGTCCAAATATTATGAAATTTTGCAAGATTAAGGTAGAGATGTATAGCTTTAATTTGATAGGTGGATCATAATTTTTAGACTAGTAGATTAAAAGATATGAATTTTTGAAGTTGTGCCCTATTGCTGGAAGGAAATATGGAATAAAGGATGTTAGACGAATTTTTGGGAACAATATGATGACTGTGGTCAGACTTAAGTATTTTTATAAAAAGGTAAATCTAAAAATATTCACATAGGCTTTGTAATCAGTCAAATTGGATTTTCCTAGAATTAATTATGATTTTTTAAAGTTGACTGAAAAATCTGCTAGTTTTCTGGAAACAATGAAACTGCTCTAAGTAGAATTGTACTGTATAGAAACTATTATAACTGCATTAGATAACCAACAAAATTTGATATAAAGGTAGTAATAGTACAAGTAATAATCAGTTACTTGTAACTCTAATTTTTATAGGAACTGGAAATAGCCCGAGTTGGAACAAGAGTATTGGACAAACGGTAGAGCTGAAAAAGGGGACTTAAGGTAATAACTCTATCCTTTATACACTATGTAAATATATATATGCTTTGTGTATATATAGCATCTTTTGTGATATGTATAATGCACTCTCCAACTGGTACAGGAAAATCACAAGTACCGTCCGAGAGAAAATCACAAGTACCATTTGGCGGGAAAGAACCAATACCCCAACGGCCCCAAAAAGAGGATCCAGTTATGAGAATTCAGTACCAATTAGGTACATTGCCTAGTCTGTGGCTGAAAGCCTAGTTGTGGTACGATCAAGTAGAGGTTCTAATAGTAGTTTGCCCTGGACCCATGTCTGATAATCACAATAATCATAGTGAAATCATAACAATCACAGTGTATTTATTCTATTACATTATGTGGTACCTGGTATTATTATTTGTTGCATTTTATATGATTGATTGTCTGTTACTACTGAGATTCTTTCGAATCTCACCCCTTTCTACACTTAAAATCTATCCAGCAGAATGAAACAGCTCTAGAAGCAAAAGCGTACTTACTGGCAACTGATGGTTTCAGTGCTAGTTAAGCAAGACTGTTGGTTATCTAAAGACTTTTTTATTATTTTAAGGTCTGTAACTATTATGAATACACCCTATTAGGACTCCTATAATATAATCATGTACATATTATCAGTGTATTCATGCTATTCCATAAAATTTTTTTGATATGAATTAAAGCAATTAATCATGCATTAAGATTTATAAAACTCATTAAGACTACACAACTTATATGAATATATTCCTATTTCATATGTAAGTTATGGTTTTAATTATAGGATCTACACATATGCATATCCTTCCAGTCTTAACATATGTATTGAAATCATTCAAAAGAGGGCCAATCAATCGAAAACATTAAGAACAATAATCAAAACTCAATCATAAAGGAAAAATTAAAACTAGATTTAATAAGTTAGGATTCAATATGTCATTAGTAAGCCACATGTTCATCATAGGAAAATGAAAATTTAGCTTATGATGAAATTAAAAACAAAACCAAAATAAATTGAAACTTCATAAGTATTGCATGAAACTCAATTATTAAATTCTAAAACGCACAGATATAACTACAAGATGCATGAAAATGGAAAAATCTAGCCTTCTATATAGGAGGTAAAACCTTCTATGTAGTTGGCAACCTATACCATCCATAAAGGAGGACTATTTAAGCCCTCCATGAAGGAAGCATGCAAGAAGCAAATACAATGTATAAAATTAACTCTAAGATGGTGTGTCTCTTGAACTCCTCTATTTATAGATGGAGGGGGTGCACAAATTTCCACATAGTTAGGCATCAATTTTTTACATTAAGCTACCAACATTGACCTTGTGGCTATCAAACTTCTTGATTGCTGCCTAATTTTGACATTCAAAACGATGGAATTTCACCATGTGATCTTCATGAAAGTTATAGCTCTTGATCTTATTGTGAAGACATAACTAGAAGCTCCTCATTTCAGCATTTGTAGATCAAGTTATGGTCAAATTAGTAGACAAAGGTCAGTCAGGGATAAATTCACATCATCAACTTCCAAGCAAAATTCAAAACCCTTGAAGGCAAAACTGGGTTTTGGGCTCAACATAAAAGTTGTAGAGTTTTTTCTTAGCTTTTTATCCATATAAAGAACGTCCCAGTCTAACACCTAGAGCTCCAGATATTGTCTGAAAAATGAAATAGGGTTTGATTTAGTATTTTTCAAGAAATTCTATTTTATGCCAAAATCATTATTTATTTATTAATTACACCCAAATTCATTAAATTAAGCTCAAATATCATCCATAAAATCATCATATAAGAAAAAATAAATATGCAAATATTTTACTTATCAGGCTCTAAAATGTAACTCATTCCATTCGAAATGACTCGTTTTACTTGATGACTCGTGAAACCCTTACCATTTTATGTCTATTTAATTAACAAGAAATGATCTTTAAAGGACACATTCTACAAGGACGCATGGACAAGTTTGAAGAAACTGACCTCTCTTGTCCACTTTCTAGATGAATCTGATGACACAATAAATCCTTCATCCTCATAACTTTAATTATTTATTTATTTATTCACACTCTCATCTTCTTTTTTAAATTTTTTGTTTGTACTATAGGGTTGAATAATCAACAAAAATTATTTTAAAAAATGTCAAATAAGTAATAGATACTATGTAAAATCTGTCACTTTTTAGGTAATGATTGTTAAGAAAAAACCATCATCATTAACAAAACCTAACGATTGTGAGATGTAAAACCGTGAACTTTGTTCAAAGGTTTATTATGATTGTAAATTAAGAACTATAAGAAAAGACCATGTTTCATAATGGTTCTACACTCTAATAGCTAACAGTTGTTAAGAAATAACTATCAACATTTACAAAACCTAACAATTGTGGATGTAAAACCGTGAACTTTCATTTAGAAATTCATTACAGCTATAAATTAAAAACTCTAAGAAAAGGCCACCTTTTATAATGGTTCTACACTTATAACCGTGAGCAAGTTTTGTCAAGTCTTTTAAAATGCAGGCTATCTCGCACCTCTTCACATTCCCAAGTTATTTTACTTAACATGCTTGTCTTTGGTTGAACGATACCCTCCATCCTTGAAACTCCACAAATCCAGTGGACCTTTCCGAGCATCGACAGTTGCCTTCAATTGAACAACATCTTCTACTACTTTCTTTGAACTTTAGTCCAATACCCATATGAGTTGCTTCGATTGCCCTAAATTGCTTTTTTGGTTTTGAAGCCTTAGTTAGGACACATTCCTTTGCATGCTCTATTCTCCATATTTTAAGGTATGATTTCTCTTCTACATTCTACATTCCATATTCTCCTTACTTTTACTTTGTCTTTCATAGCTAGGTTTTGACCTTAGTCATGCATTATGTCTTTTTGGAAAACCCATTGCTCTATTCCATGTAGTTGACTGAATGAGTTTTGTTTTCTCATTAAAATGGCCAGTCCTACTTCCTCCAGCATTGATAATGCCCCTAGTTCTGAGAATGCCCCTTATATTGATGTTGTCCCTAGGTAAACTAGAAATGAGATCATAGAATAGGCGTTAGAACGAGTGTGGGATATTGTAAGGAGGTGCCGCTATGCCTCGAATTTTGTAAATGAAGCAAAGCTTTTAGGGAGAAAATTTCATGTCACATGGAACAATGACGGTCAATCTCTTGAGCTGCCATACATCGTCAGCTACATCTATGTAATTGTAACCCCTTCACTGTAATTATATCCGAATTATAAAATTTAAGTGAAATAGAGACCAATAAGACAAAAATCACATTTATAATCACTCATCTCCAAGAGATGGGGTGTCCAAGAAAAACGTTTAAAAACAGAATTCATCTGGTCTTACATTCACTTTCGAATACAATTACCTGTGCAGTTATATCACATAATAAATATCAGAGTGCGTAACCAAAATCCCAGCAACCCCGGGTTACTTGTATATATACAATGGGTTTAAAGTTTCCCAAAATAGGGATTACATATCCAAAAATTTATATTCACAATCCATATATATAGTAATCCCAAAATCCAGCTAGATAACGAACAATCCCAAAATCTAAAATGTCCCTACTAGCCCTAACCACTCCTGGTTGGCCGCTTCCCTTTTGAGCCACTTGCCCTGTTTGAAAATGTTAGTCATTGGAAAGAGTGAGATTCTAAAGAATCCCAGTAGTAACAAATCACTCATACAATATATAAACGCAAAGCATGTAATGTTATCATGTTCAACAGCATCATCAGCAACACAATGATCCATGGCTCGCACCATAGACGACAGCACTCACAGTTGTATCACAATACACTATGCCCACTTTTACGGTAATCACAATGTCAGCTTTCATTGTAATCTCAATGCCAGCTCTCGCTATAATCTCAATGCACACTTTCACGGTAAACACTATACAGCAGCATTGCAAGGCAAAAAGTATCACAAAGCTCCATAAAGCGTCACAAGGCATAAAGCATCACGAAGCAACAGCAACACAATGCATGATAGGCATACATACAGTATATTTATACAAAGTATAAGAGAGGAGTCACTACCTGTATCTTTCCTGACGTTCTTTGGCACAGTGGGCTCACGCGTCTAGCAGATATCAAATCCTATACCAAATTAGGGACAACTGATCAATTTCTTTTCCAAATACATATTTCTATAGTACTCTAAGTTGGTTATCATTTAGGACTCTTTTGGTATCCTTTAAAGGCCTAAACATAAGCCAAAAGAGTTGGGAGAACCTACCCTAAAGACCCATTTTTCGAAGACAAAACACTAATTTTAGGCTGACTCACTCGAGTGAAGATGACCTCACTCGATTGATGAGAGACTTGCACTCGAGTGAGAACGGCTCTCACTCTCAAGTGTTTCACAGTGAGCAACGACCATGGCCAGAAAGTGCTCACAACACTCGAGCATAAAGCTCTGTACTCGGGTGATGACTCTAAATCCACTTGAGTCCACAAAAGTGCAACACAGAGAGAGACAACCTAAGAGCACAGACAACTCCAGAGGGAAAGGCTCACTGGAGCACAACTTTTGGCACTTGGGTGAGAAGACTTCACTAGCGAGTGTCAGAACACACTCTTGAAACTTAGCCAGAGAGTGAGGACCCGAGACGTAACCCTTAACATGTAACCCCCTGCCGTAATTATATCCGAAATACGCAATTAAAATGAAATAGAGACCATAAGAAACAAAAATTATTTAAATTCCCATCTTCACGATAGGGTTTTCACAAATCACTTTCGAAATCTAATTAACCTGGTCTCATATTCAATTTCGAATACAATTACATCACGCGGAATATCACATTTAAACAAATATCAGAGTGTATAACAATAACTTCCCGGCAACCCCCGGGTTCATACCTTTACATAGAATTCATAGGGCACATTCGCCCTTTACAATTTCAACATGGGGATTACACAAATCCTCTCAAATACATCTACAAATATCATATCCAAATATATTCCAATCCGTACATATCCAAATCTAAATCCAAATATACATAATACTCCCAACTATAATAACCAACTACCAACTCAAATATTCCGAAGGAAGCCTTGTCGCCCCTGGTTGCTTGCCTCCATCCTCGATCCACCTAACCTGTCTAAAATGTTGGTAGGGGAGGGTGAGATTCGAGAGAATCTCAGTAGGAGACAGATACCTATATGCATGTATGATATGTGTTTAATGCATGACATGCTTGCAATACAAAAGTCATGTTCACACAATGACATATCTGCGTGCTCAATGTTTCAACAACATACTCATGGCCATAGCATAACTAGAAACAGAGCTACAATCATTCATACATGTTTCACATAATCCAGCAAAGCAATACATGCATCAATACACAAACACAACATCAAAGCATGCAAGAGAGGTAAGTTCCCTACCCTTTTCTTTCCACGTATGCTCCAGCTCCGCTTACTCGCGATCCAAACGAATACTGAACCCTATAAACCAAATCAAGGATATAGGGTCAATCTCAATTCCAAACCCTTACTTTTATATCACTTAAAGTTGGTTACCATTCACACCCTTTAGGTGGCTAAAATAAGCTCAACGAAAGCTTAAAGGATTGGGACGTACTAGGTTGGAAATCACCTTTCAAAATCTCAAAATCCTGAAAAATGGGGGTTGGCTGCAGCCAAGACCCTCTGGCTGCAGCCAAAACACGCACAGAAGGTTTCTGGCTGCAGCCAAGAATTTCTGGCTGCGGCCAAAACGCTCACAGAAACTTTTGCGCTGCAGCCAGGATTTTCTGCTGCAGCCAAGGCAACTTCAAAAATTCATAACTAATTCCACAAAAATCGAAATGAGGTGATCCCAAAGTCAAATTAAATATTTTTAAGTCCTATTCATAGGAAAAATATGGCTCATTACCAGAAATCACCACACAAATCCAGATTTACACAAAATCCAACATTGCACCAAAACAGGGTCCAGTTTCGTCCCCAAACTTTGGACAGTTCAAACTCCCAGTTCACAAAACGAAATGACACATATCATATGTCCATTTTGAAGCTTGGGAGGTGAACTTTAAGACTGGAAAGTTTCAGAATTTTCTAACATCATTTGCCCATTCAAAATGGCAACACAAACAGACTACCCAGACAGAACTTCCAATTGACAGAATTCCCAAATTTGCACAATTGGCTTCCAATGGTCCAATTTTCATATCAAACATCATTCTCACACAAAATTTCACAAGGAATCCATTGGAAATACCAAATCAACCAAATTCACATTATATTGACATGTTTCACAATGAATTGCAACATGTCACACAATTCACAATACCAACTCTACATTACAATCTCTTTCCATTTCAAATTCAAAACCAATTTCAATGATGCCAAAACATAATATGACACCATTTTCATCATCAAACACAATCCAATTCATCCAATCAAAAATCACATGAAAATCATGGTAAAATTCGAAATTCACAATACTCAACCATAATTCACAAAACTTGGATCAAAAGGCTTCAAATACTCACCTCTTCCTCTTTCCCAAACCAATTCCTTGATTCTTCATCTTTCCAATTTTCCTCAAGCTATCAAACACCACCAATCAAGAATCTAAAACCATAGAGATGAAGCTCTCATCACTATGAACAACTTTATAGAAAGGTGTTTAAGCATTAGAGGACATTAAGCCAACCAAAAACTCACCTTTTGATTTCTCTTTCTTCCCTTAAGCTAGGCGAAAATGGAGACTTTGGTGAGATGAAGATGATGAAGAAAGTGATCAGATTTTAGCCCCAAAAAGACACACATGGACGTCCAAATAAAGGAGAGAGAAGAGAAAAAGAGTGTTGAACTTTTGACCAAGATCCAAGGGTCCAAATTGTGCCAAGTGTCAAGATCTTGTTCCATCAACCATGAGTTCACATGAGCACAACCACACATGATTCCACCCTTTGATCTCTTGCAAAAATCAATCTCAACCATTGATCTTGAAGTTACCAATGAGTTTCCTCTTCGGTAACTGACCAATTGGTCGGTAACTTTACCGTTTAGCCCCTGATTTCGGAAATTTTCATTGAATCACCACCAAACACTTCATATCGTTTCATTTAGCCACAATATGCGCCTTCCCTCTATTTTAAGTCAATTTAGATGTTAATCCATAATTGAGCTTAAATACAGGGTTTTGGCACTGCTCACAGCACACACGAATCACATCGGGTGCCAACTCACACCATAATCTCCAAAAGGGTTTATTTATCACTAATCACTTCCGCTTTTGGAGTCATTATCTCTTAATCACAATTTGGGATCTTGCTAAACCGGGGCTTAGCAGTCCACTAATCTCAGGCTTATTCTCTAGCCTCAAGTCTCAAAATTCGGGGTATTACATAACATGAACTCAAACCTTCACTCGAGTGTACCTATGCTCACTCAAGTAATCCTAAACATCACTCGCCGTTACAGAAGTGCACTCGAGCTTTCTTCATGAAAACCCAGGCAAAACATAAATAAATAGGCAAGAATCAAACTAACACACTCGAGTGAGATCCTCCCTCACTCGAGTGATGCTTATCAGATTGCCAAATCGCAGCAACTAACAGAAATTCCCAGATTGGCCAAAATCACACCCAATGGTTCCCAAACTCCATACAAAGCTCATACTCACTTAAAATGACATAGGAAACCCATTGGTGACCTCCAAAACACCCAAATACCATTTTAAACATAATCTAACTCTTTGGGTATCAATAACACACACAACACCCAATTCCAATCAACACACTTCTAAAACTCAAAACCATATCCAACACTCAAATGGCTTCACAATAAACCAATTCTAACATCAATCACTATGAAATTCACACATTCGAAAATGACACAAGACCAAGGCAATTTTCCCAGAATTTCTCAACTCATCCAAAAATCACAAATAATATACCAAAATGCATCAAATCCTTACCTCTTTGACTTGCCAAATCCAGAATCTTGATTCTCCAGCTTTCAAATTTCTCTAACACCCAAACCACCACCTTTCAAGACTCTGAAACCACCAAAATAGAGCTCTTAACACTATGAACAAGTTTAGTGAAGAGGATTTGAGCATAGGAGGATCATTACTCACCCAAAATCAAAGCTTTCTTTTTCTCTTTCCACCTTCAAGGTAACCAGAAATGGGAGAAGGAGAGAGATGGTGAGATGATGAAAATGATGATGATAAAGCAAGCTTTCTCTTTCTTCCCCATACACCCCAAAATTGAATAGGAGAGAGAAAAGAGAGAAAAAGTGAGTTTTTGTCTCTTAGCATAATCCAATGGTCCACCAAATGCCACTTGGCAACATCTTATCACTTCCATCATGAGCTCACACAGATGTAAAGCATAGGATTCCGACCCATGGTCAATAAATCTCATCCATTGATCTTTAATCTCCAAATATACTTATATCAAATTTACATCACATTTCTCCAAAAGTGTTTAATTACACTAATTACAATCAATATCAGAGTCATTAGCCCTTAATCCTAAATTGGGTCATTACAGTAACGATAGGGACTAACATTCTTATCACAGCAGGTAACTGGTGTTGGGTACAAAGAAATTACGTAGACATTATTTAGGATAATACGAGGGTAAGGTATATATATGCCTGCTAATTACTTGTTATGTACTTGTAAAAATGTTAACTTGAATCAGGTGCTTTACAGTTTGCATATCATCTAGACAAAACTTTCAAGAAATTTGTGATGACGACATTTTTATCATTAGCCTTGAGTCTACAATCAAAAATTAACTGATAATTGCGTATAAGCAAACCTATGATCATTCTTTCTTCTTGAGGAGCCTTTTACTAATACCCAAGTATTCTAAATGCCATGAAAATGCAATGAAAATAAGGGGAAATTAGTTTTGGATTTTTTGTTGAAAGTAAGTGTAAAACTTAATTAAAATCCTAAAGCTACTATATTTTGTCTTTTCGAATAATGAATGGAATGTAATATGAATGAAGTGCATTTTCTTGAGAAAATTTGTTCAATGGCTATCCTTGTTCGACAAATGATATGAGAATTTGAAATCAATCAAGTCTTAATTAAAAACCTCAAGTTATCATATTGGGTCTAACACTCCTAATCAATATCTACTCCTACAATTGCATTTATAGTTATTGCTAAGAAATATCATTCAAGAACCACTTGATGTACGAAATAAATTGGTTTAATGGCTATCCTTGTTTAATAAATGTTATGGGAGTTTAAAATACATCAAGTATTAATTAAAAACCCCAAATAATCACATTGGGTCTAACACTCCTAATCATAGCTACTCCTACGATCGCATTTATAACTATTGCTTAGAAATATTATTCAAGAACCACTTATTGTGTGAAATATATTGAATTAATGCAAATGTTTCCTCTAATATGAATGCACAATCGCAACACTCAAATTAACCCAAATCAACTACACAAACTAGTAATTACATGGCAAACATAATCTCATTGAATTAATAGGAAATAGATAATTGAAAATATCCAATCACAATAATTCCAATCCAAACACAATATAAGCAATCTTATTTCAACAATATAGGGTCCAAATAACTCAAAAAAATTCTATTGAAAGTACCTTAGAACATTTCTAGAAATTACAATAAAAATAGGAAATTCATAAAGGAACTAAGAAAAACTTCTTAATGAAGCTCTTGAACTCAAGCCAAATCCCCAATCCTCAAGAGTTGAAAACTTAGCTACTTATTTGGATCTTTGAAAATCCATGAAAACTAAACTTACCGCAAAATCACAAAGCTCACCAAAAAGTTACAAACATCACTGGAAATCATAAAGAACTGCCATGGAGGAAGATGTGTATTGGTAGAGAAAGAGAGAGGAAGTCCAACTATAGTAAGATAGAGAGAGGGGTCAACAAAAAAGGAGGGAAATGATGAATGGTAGAGGTGGTTGACGAAGGTCCGATCAGCGCTATATGAATGGAGAAGGAATGATGGTGGTGATAGGTCGTGGTCTCTTCTCCCCCAAAACTCTCTCTAATTTAGAAGCTCCACGGCCACACATACTCTAAGCTCTCAACAGTCAACCTCCGGCGATGGATAAGACTCTAGCAGTGCTAAGGGAGGAAGTCCTTGATAGTGGTGGTGGCTCTTCATCCCTTTCCCTCTCCTTTCAAGCTATGGTCTGATCTCCAAGCTTCACAGTGTTTTATAAATATCTCAAAATTGGTCTAGTCTCTCTCACCATGAAGAAGAAGAAGCTCTAAAGGTCAAAACTAACCTAGCCCTAATCAAAACACGTTTTAACTAGGGACTAAATTGCAAGAATTCAAAAGTTTGTGAAGGGACTGAACTATAAATTTTAAAATGTTTGTGGGGCTATACTATAATTTTCAAAAACTCTACGCCTTTTTTTGTAATTTTATCTTGTCACTTCATTGATTTACAATTTCCGAAAATTCTCGACCCTATTCTTTAATTTTCCCTAGTCCTTAAAAATATTAATTCTAACCCTAACCAACATTTTCCACATTCTTCAAATTATCTTCCAAAACACCTACAATACAAGATTAAGCACAAGGTAGCATCAAAAGTCTAAGAAATCATTTGCATGAATAAGTAACAAATTATGACCATTTAACCCCTAATTAGACTTAATTCAATACAAATGTCCCTAACTCAAATTAATGCTTAATCATGCAATAATGGCCTAAGAAATACATTAAATTCCCAAATTCATCATGAAAAAGCATATAAAAATATGGTTCAATTAATTTGTCCTCAATAAGGTTGGGCAATCACTATGCATATTCCATTATGCATTAACGAATGCGTATTTGCATAATCATAAAGAGACTGATGAGACAGAAGTTCCTGAAGATCTTGGATCCACCATCAAACTAGATAATTAGAAAGAATTTGTCATCTCATATCGTGACCCATCATTCTAGGTAATTGTTACTCATAATTCATAAGACATGCATGTATCTATTTAATATTAACTAAAGTGTTGTATGTTTTTGTAGGAATTAATTTAGGTGAATAGGGAGAGGGTGAAGAACAATAAATATCCCTACAAGGGAGGGAAAATATGGTATGCTCGGATTGCTCAAAAGTTGTCTGCTAAGAGTGGGGACAGTAGTAGACCTCCCAGTCATGAACTTTGGTTAGTGGTGAGGTAAAATAAGATGGTACTTATGACGATCCTTAGGTGAAAGAAGTTGCCGATAAAATGGTAAGTATTAATATTAGTCCCCAATTCATGAAAGTAATATTTTCAATTAACTATCAATATTAATATTATTATTAAATGCACAGCAAGCAATGTCTCAGAAAGTTACAACACAAGGTTGCCTTACTCCAGATGAGGATGTATTGGCCAAGACATTGGGGTTTGACCATCCTGATCTTTTTAGGGGTGCCAGCTTTGGATTAACTAAGGTAAATTATTATGGTCAGCGGTAACCTCAAAGAAATAATAGGGATGAAACATTTGAAAAACTCCAAAAATAGTGCGATGAAATGCATAAACAAACACTATTTCTCACAAAAAGAGCTGTTGAAGGGGCGTTATATAAAGCAGTAAAGGGGAAAATGGTGGCCTAAATACTAGAGGCAGCTGCACATTTCCAAGCCCTGATCTGCCTAAGGGCTTGGTGGATGGATGTTGAGTGTTTTGGCGATTGCCCTGGACTCCGTACAGTTGCGACGAGCTATATGTTCAACCGCCTGGAGGATAACCTACTTTACTGCAAGCCTATCACTTCTAAGCATGTGAAAGTATAAATCAACACTAACATCAACCCCAGCTATCTGCTCCCTGTGCCCACCAAAGACACAAATACAATAAGAGGGGCTATGAGTTGTTTCTTTGCGTGGCCTCACCTTTTACTTAGAGTATGCAAGTCAACCAAGAAGTCCACCATTTAAAAGAAGCTACCCCCCAATCAGTTGAGCCCCCACCAAATTCAGGAAGAAGTCTTTCTCACACAATAAGCATGTTGGCCAATCAGCCCAAAAGTCCCTCCAGGAGTTTGCTGGCAAGCTCTTCACTTCAGACTCATATCCAATTATCAAATTTGAAAGAAAGGTCTTCGACCAAGCAAACCAAGAGGATGCTATAAGCCAAGACTTGTTTTTTAGGTCCCAAACAAGGAGATGGCAAGTACAAGCTTTATTAACTTTTTTATAAGGTATTTCTTTAGTTGTAATTAAACAATTGGCTAATTAGAACTTTGATTACGTCTTGATATGTTGGTTTTGGCATTTTAGGCACCTGTACCATACGTACATCTTCTTTCATGGCCTCTAGGACAAGATCAAGTTCATCTACCCTGATAATCCAATAACTAAGGTGACAACATGAAAGAATATGTCAATCAATATCACACGAGGTTTCTTGGTGATAAATTCATTAGGAGGGTGCTTGAAAGAAGAGACACTTACTTCTTTATGCCTTACATTCAAGGATGCGAACATTATTAACTCTGCTTAAATTAATTTTTATTTATTTTATAATTTTCTTGATGGTATGATATATTATTCTGGATGTGTCAAACCCCTTAACATTTTGATATTTGCAGAGTATTAAGCACGTAGTTCTGTAAGGTATACATAAATAGCGGAAACATATTGACATTAAGTTCTTGTTTCTAATACCGGAAATTACCCATAGGGTTTGAAAATATATACAAAGTATTCAAAAGAAACCAAAAGTACAATTTTAAATAACTAACAACACCTTCCACCTATACCGAAACCTTATTCACTGGTAACTATTACCTTGGCCTTTGAGCCGCTAGCTTCAGCGGTAATGTTTATATTGTTGAAAAAGGGTGAGATTTGAGCGAATCTCAGTGCAACATGCATTTCAGACATACAAAATGTGAAAATAAATATGTCATGCACCATGTTTATGTAAAATGATAGAATGTTGTATACATACTGTCCAAGGCCAAATGACTGTTCAACCTTGGCTTAACCCTGCACCAACCCTGGCTTAACCCTACACCAACCCTGGCTTAACCTTACGCCTCTGTTGGGTCCTATAACCCAACCAAGCTAATATGAATGTCCGAGACACTATGCTTATATTACAAAAGATGGCATATACAAACATATAATAATCTCATAGTATATGTAAGAAAAAGTTACTACCTAACTCCTTTTTTGGTTCCTCGGTCCATCCTAAACTTTGGTTCCGTCTTAGGCTATTGATATGTCCTAAAATTCCAAATCTACAAGAATTGAGTTATTACTCATCCATGTATTGTTCTACATTTTGTTGGTTATCGTTTGAGCCACTTAGGTAGCCATTGGAAGCCCAAATAAATGCCTATAGGCTTAGGAAAGGCTAGACCAATCAACACCGTTCAGAAAATGTGAAATACTGAAATAAGGGCTTAGCTGCAACCAAGAAATCCTTTGGCCACGGCTAAGAGAGGACAGAGATATTTGGGCCACGGCCAAGCAATCCTTTGGCTGCAGCTAAGAAATCCTCTTTTTCTTGGCTCAACTTCCAAAAATCATAACTTAATCTACAAAAATTTAAATAGTGGCTTAAAGTTCCATAAAAAGCTCTTTAAGTCCTCTATATAGAAAAAATATGAACCACTACCATCTACTACCACAAAAATACAGAATTCCACTAATTCCCACACTATTCCATAATCAATTCCAATTTCAACCTCAAACTTTAATAATTAATATCTTCCAATGTACAAACCCAAATTTAGCATATTATATATCAAATTAAAACACTACATCTCTACTTCAATCTTGTAAAGTTTCATAGTATTTGGACTTGGTTTGGCAAACAAAATTCACTACACATTAACACTACCTCCAGTGAAATAATCAAACAGCATTTACTTTGAACTTCAACAAATTCCAGATTTGCTTACTAACATCTAAAAATGATGAACTCATGTATACCTGCACAATTTTCCCTTCTAAATCCAATGGAATCATCAAAAGTACAAAATTTGTTCTCCTCCCCACTATTCTGTACTTGGCCAAAACTAGGGTTCTTAGGAGGAAAAGTGTGTTTTCTTGATTTCTCTTGCTTAATCACTTCCTTTTCACTTATAATCCCAAGATTAACTACTTAAACACTAAACAAACATGATCCATGGAAAATTGGACAGCATAACATTCTAGAGTTTCATCATCCAAATTTCCAAAACAAAGCAAAGTCAACCAACCAATCAACCACGACATCAACAACAATCACTAATCATCAAGATAAGCTAATTTTCCATGCTTACCTTGATTTTCTCTTACTTTCTCTCTCTAACCGTGCAGCTCTTATCTCTCTTTACTCTTGATTTTGCTTGCTACAAGCTATATTCATAAAGAGAAGAAGGTCAGAGGAGGTATTACAAGCACTATATGACATAAACTCCACGTTTCCAACCTCTTACCTTGGATTTTTGGATTGAGCTCTCTTCTTGCTCCTCTATGTTCTTGAGACTCTCTCTCTCTCTCTCTCTCTCTCTCTATTTTCTTTATGTTGGCCGAATATGGAGGTTTGAAAAAGGTTAAAAGCCTTATAAAATATCTCTTGGCACCTCCTCCATTTATAATATTTAATTGCCTTTAAGCACATGCCAATTTTGCAAGCTTTATCTCTTTATAGCTTTATTATAAATGACTTCTCTTTCCTCTTGCAAAAGTGATGTAGAAGAGCTTCCAAAATAACTAAATAAACTTCTTTAATTACTTCATCCATTCCCTTATAATTAATTGCAAGATAGCCATTTGTTACAAACTCATCTTTTGACTTTTTAAAGTTTCACCTTTTTACTTGGTTTCATTCCTTCAACTATGGCCTTTAGATTTGATTCATTAATTCCCTTTTCCTCTTGCCCAAGAATGACGACATAAAGCTCCCCAAAATAACCAAGCAAGTTTCACTGGGCTAACTTCAAAAATACATAACTCTTAGTGTACATTTCCAAAAAAAACTCATATGACCTATCAAATTAAAGCTTGGAATGTCTACTTTTATTCTGAAAAATTTCACATTTATTGGACATCATTTGACCATCCAAAACCACAAGACAATATCACTACCTCACAGGAAATCACACTAGTAGCACATTGTAACTTTACAAATTGTGTATGACCACTAGTTTCTTTGTTTTGTCACTTTATATGCACCATAATTCATCATTTTTATTCCACTAAATATCTCATTACATAAAGGGAATATTGGTGATAAAAACTGGGATGTTACAGGATGCTCATAGTGGTAAATCCAATGCGCAAAAGGATTTGGTACTATGACTCGATGGGCGGGGTTCTATATAGGAGACCATACATGCAAGAGACATTCAACCAGTAAGTCATACATTCATCATCTCTTATAATTTAGTTCATCTTTCATGTTTCTATATATATAATTTTTTATTGTATTTTCTCATAGCAATGGACAAGTATCACATGTAGAATGGTCTTGATTGTAGCAACTGCAACCATACCGATAGCCGCTTCAAATATGCCTTTCAATGTTGCATCCAAAGGTATATATATTATTTATCAATGACTATAATATTAAATTGAAGCACACAAATAGTTTATATATATGATTGACTAACAAATTTTTCATCTCATTTCTTTATGGTGTCCAAAGCAACCGGACATGAGCAATGATTATTGGCACTGCATGACACAGTATATGAAGAACATAATCACACACAGTCCTAAAAATATTGATATAAATAAGGTATATTATATGCTCAATTTGTTCATATATACATTAGATTAGTTATATATTACAATATCTAACTTTCATTTATTGTTTCCTTTTGTGCACAGTATCTTAATGTCTAACGCATGATGTTTAACAACTCACAAATGGAAGTAGCTAAAGAGTTGGCAGCATATGTGCAACATCAGCGGGAGAGTAAATATATCGAATGATTGTAAATTTATAAATACTAATGATTTGTTTGTTTTAAAGTTTCAGTTTTAATAGTGTATACATATACATAAATGACTGCAAATATATTATGATTTTTTGTATTGTTCTAGATATGAATGACTGTAGATATATATTGTTATTCGTTATGTATAAATATATATATGCAGGGAGTATTGAAAGCAAAACCACTCCCCCCCCCCCCAACTTTTTTTTAAAAAAAATAGATTCGATAAATCATGGTTGTTACCTAACAACCGTTATTTATGTCAACTTTATATAATGGTTATTTAAATAAATCTGTTAGTATTACTATCAGTATATAATGATTGTTTTGAAAGAATCATTATATATGTATAACAGTTGTTAAAGCGGAATCGTTATGTATTATGAAAGCATTACCATATATTATTATGGTCGTTCACATGTGACCGCTAGTTATTATCACAACAATATGTATATTATAACCTCACCAAGCCTCAATACATAATGGGCGTTATCTTGTAACTGTTCTAAGAGGTCTAGAATAAATAACGGTTCGGAACTGCAATTTATCTGCATGGAGCTTATATCACGCCTGCATATATGACAATTCGGAACTATGATGTATGACATATAATAACCATCATGTATCGCGATTTTTGTAGTAGTGATTTGATAAATTTTTATACACAGATCAAAAGTATCAAAACACTGCAAATTTTGTTTTTATGTCATTTTTAGCAATAAAACTTTTGATGGAGGTACTTTTCCCTAATTTCTCTTTTTAATACAACAAAAATTGGCTTTCCCCAAATTTCTACAGAATTAATTAAAGAAGGAAATCAGTAATGAGGACTGAATTTATTTTCAAAATAAATTATTCTCACAAACTTGAACAGATCAAATCCCTCACCTCAAATGCTGTTAAAACTTTCAAAGGCTTTATTATTCTTCAAACACGAGTCACCAACTTTGCAGGGAGCAGTGTAGCATCCTTTTAATAAATATCTTGCTATCAATTTATACGCAGATTCTGTAAAATGAACACCATCCCAGTTTATGTACTTTGAAGGATCATCACAACCATTCACTCCTTCACCTCCACACGCTTTTGAAGCATTGTAATTGTATGCCCCACCACCTCCACAACAAGCTTTCAGACCCGTAAAACCTGTAATTTATTTCATTAAATTAACACAAATCAGAATACTATAATACGTCCATGGTTATATACAGAAGTATAAAGGGAAATCATTATGAGGTCTCATAAAATGAATGCAATCACCAAAATGTCTAACAACAAATAGTGAGCACCATAGACCTATTGTCATTTCCTGACTTTTTGGTGATTACATTTTATCAACAGGCCCCATAGTGATTTTCCCAAATATAAATGTCCGATCAAAGTGTTACCAAATTTTGTGGGAGATTGATAGAGTGGCAAAGCAGCATTGTAATAATCAGCATATATGATATTGGCATGAGGATGAAGCTCTTGAAGCTGATTTAGTTCAGCTTGGAGCCTTTGGTTGTAATATTCAGCAAACTTGTTTAACCAAACCAAGCAACCAGCTTCATCATAGTCCTCCTCATGTTTGCTCTCATACATTGTTAAATAGAACGCACTGCATCCTATTGGGAAATTCCCAGGAACAGCAAGCGTTTGAGCCCCTAAAGCTATCAAATCCTGCAACCAAAAATCCAAATACTTGGATGAAAAGTATTAAGATACTCCCTCTTGTCCTTAATATAAGATCTATTTCAAGTTAAAAAAAAATTGAACTACAAACTAGATAATATATTAAGGATCAAGGAATACAATACATATAACAAACAGATGTGTCTGTGCTAGCCGAAATGATTGTATAAGATTTTAAAAATAATCTTACACTTATGGTTGAAGAAATTGCATTAATCACATAAGGCACGTAAGTTTTGATCTCTGCGAAACTCCTTCGTAGAGCGAAAGGTCCATTAAAGTCATTGCCTCCTATTTCTCCAACCAGAAATAGTGACTTCTCAAACATTTCCTTGCAGCCTGTAAGGTAAAACATTAAAATGTTCCATAATGTTTGTATCCAATGGGCCATGGGAAATTTGACTCTTCTAAACTTCAATTATACTTCCCAGTTGACTTTTTTAGAGAGATTAATAATCTAAATAAATTACTTTAAAGTATTTATATTTATCATTTTTCTCTAAACTAATTTGTGTTACTCATAAACTAATGTATAATCTAATAATACAAACCATATGCTATAATTAAGAAAATTTATTGAGCTTCTTTAATTTTTTGAAAAACAAAGTCAACTAGTTCTACGATCTTTGCAGAACTTACTAGAGTAAGAATTGCATATAGAAGGCAATATTTCCTTGAACCAGCCCAACTGAACACTGAGAGAATCATTAGTACTTATGACCCCATGAATGCCTCTCTCTTCAAAGAAACTTAAATCCAGAGCAGTTGCTCCAGCAACAGCAAAATTCACTCCCTCCTCTTTGGTCCAATTACTTACTTGACCATTCGTAACTCCCAGATATGGTTTCACTAATGGTATGTTTAAAGATTCAGCTGCACAGCAACAACAATTTAACGCATAAAAACCCTGATGTTTGAAGAGAGAGAGAAAATCATTGATATATTTTAACATGTATAAAGGGGGAAAAAGAAATAGGCCATATTTAATTAAAGTTTCAAAGTACAAGGGATATGATAGTAAACAGATCATAGAAAGATCAAGTCAAGATCTGAGCGTTACCGATGAAATCAATGATAAGACGGCCATCAGAGCATCTTCCGGTGAGGCGACCGAAGTAGGTTTCGCCGTAAGGAGGGCGGCAGCACTGGTGGAGATGCGGTGGTTGGGAGATGAAAAACAAGTTTCCGGTATCAGCAAGTGAGTCGCCGAAGCTGAAAATGGATGTGTAGGGGCATCCTGTCGAACTGAGAATGAAGGATAGAAACGTAGCTATACATAGTATTAGGGATACTGTCTTTTGTTGTTGTAGAGTCCAAAGTGGAGAAGATGAAGGAGAAGAAGCCATTAATGGTTATGTAGGAACAATTAGCCACTTCCAACAATAGCAGAATCAATGTTGTTATATGGTTCAAGTTGACTTTACTTTTGTTGTGCTTCAACTACCTAAGATTCTTAGAATTTATAATATTTAGCGTTGAAATCGTGTGTTTCTTAAAATAATATTTTTAAATTTTAATCTTTCAATCATCTGTACGTCAAGATCAGCTTTCGAATAAAAATAGCTCCACTAAGATTAAACAATTCTCAAATAATTGAACGAGGACTAATTAATTAATTGCCTTTTGATTCGCCATGATTTCAACTACTCCCTCAGTTGATTAATATATTATACAAGTGTTAGTTCGACGTTGGATTTTTTTTTTTTGATAGTACATGAAAAAACTACAAACACCTCAGAAGCTATCCTCCTGAGTCTACCTGCGATCTCGACCTATTTTGATCAGTAAGCAATAAGCTCGTAATAACTACAGGAGGTGATTCAGTGATATGGAGATCCAACGCCATCTTCTAAGCCTCCTTTGCCATGGCGTCTGCAACTGTGTTAACATCACGATTACAATGTAATAGTCCGACGTTGGATTTTATCCTTCTTTTTTTGCCGACGTTGGATTTTATCCTAATGCATAAAAGGAAGCGAAAAATTAACTTGAGACGCCAAGAAAGGAATATAATCAATAAATGAGTGGTATAGACATATTGTCTTTTTTTAGAGAGGGGTGTCTCCATTGATCTCTCTCTTCATTAATTATCCATTTAATGTCTCAACCATTAAATCAATTTTTAATGATTGAGATTTAATTATAGATATAAAAATATTATTATAATTTTAAATTTAATAAAAATATATCATTGGATCTCAATCATTAAAAGTTGATATATTGATTGAGATATTAAATAGACAATAAATGAAGAGGGAGGTCAATAAAGACATTCATTTCCCGTCTTTTCCTATCTCAAACCTTATCATTGCATGCTGGGCACTTATTATGAGATTTTTTTTTTTATTACATCCCCTCTTAGAACTTCCACATTGGTTTTTTCAAAAAAGGATAACTATCACTCTGTTTTGTTTCCAAGTCTCCATTTGGGGCGTATCATAATGTTGATTGTTGATAACCACAGTAACCAGTTTTGGTGCCCATCATATTGATGGGTAGCATGTGCTCATCAGATATGGACCATCTAGATCTACTCTTGTTGGTTCATATTTAATTTTCTTAGAAAAAAATTATTTTAATATGTATAAAATCTAATGCTATTATAAATATCTATTAAGTATCATTTTAAAATTTTTTTTTTTAATTTAGTAGTCATCAACTAAAAAAATTAAATTTGGATGGTCCAAATCAAATCTAGACAATCCAGATCTGCTATGTGCATGGAGCCTATCAAAATGATAGGCACCGAAACCAATTCCGATCATCACATGGTTGTTACAATTAGATGATATTTCCACAATCCAAATTTAAAGTTTTAACATATAATTTCTCAAATGATAATTTATTAAGCAACATTAATAACGTTATTTTATTTAGTATGCATATATTAAAATAAAAAAATAAAAATAGATTAAATTTGGACATCCAAAAATCAATTTGGAGAGTTTGGTTTGATGATGAGCAGTTGAGCACCCCACGCACCTGAAAAATATGATGCTCAGATCTTTATTCTATAGGAGTCTCTCAGAGATGGGATTCACATTTAGATTTCACTTGTTACGTTTCAAATGCTTGACTTCGGTCTCTTAATTTGATACTCCCTTCCGTTTTTATACGATACTACTATTGGTTAAATAGGTATGTAAGTATGTTCCTTTTTATAAGATAACATTTGAAGATGTATAAACATCAAGGTTATTAAACTCGGGCCAGTCACACTCACTGAACCGGCTGGAATACTGGGTCAAGGGTCAGTAGGTCAAATTGGAGCTAATTAACTTGAGACCAAACCAATGAAAAAGTGAAGATTTCAGGCTTACTAATATAAAATTATAAAGAAATTTTTAAAAAATTGATTTAAAAAAAAAGGTGAACTGGTTTGCTTCCCCAACCGGACCGGTTCACTGGTTTCCGGTCCAGGTCCTATTTTTAATAACCATGATAAACATTTAATGCATTTTTTCTCTTTTACCCTCAATTAGTTATATGTTTTTTTTCTCATTCTCTCTCATCACTTTTTTTTTACTCATTCTCTCTCCCACCCACCTTCTTTATAAATAAGGATGTTTTGGAAAAGAAGTTGTATTTTTTATATATTTATTGTCTTTAACTAATTTTAATTAATTTTTTTATTTACGTAATTTAATTATTGATATCTTATAAAAATAAATGGAGTGAGAATTGGTAGTATAAAGACATCCTTCGAAATATGGTTGGACACTAAATGTGCATGTTTGCCCGTAGATATTCGAACATTAAATAGTTATATTGTCACTTGTGAAAGACCAACTCTGTCCATTAAACCGAACCCCTTATTGGTGATAATGAGCTGCGTTGCCTAAATTGAACCTATGTCAAGTGAGTTGGGCTTCTTGCCTTCTTTTTTATTTTTGCATACAATTACATTGGGCTTCTTGCTACTTCTTTTTGCTATTATTTTTTTTTTTGTATGACACAGGGCAAAGCCTGGCTTGTTGCTTTTTTTTTTATGAAGTAAACTAGAAAATAAGAGGGTCTCCAATTAAAAGTCCAGTAACCATGCAGAAAATTGTTAAAAAAAAATAAGGGAGCTTATCCCTCGAGTAAAGGAAATTTTTTTACCATAAAACCAAAAACTTTACGTAACTTTTCCGGTACGTGGTATCAAAGCCTGGCTTTTCTTGTAGACTTGTAGTTGCGCTTTCGGCTAGGCAGACAAATATTACCTGACTTTTCATGGTTTCTTAATGCCGAAGATATAAGCCTCAAACGAAGAGAAGATATCTTTGAGCACGCTTCAACCTTGAGAGAGGAGCTCAGTCATATTTGAGAACCCACACATGCTAAATTTAGAATATGGCTCATTTGCAAAGTTTGATAAGTTAAAGTCACACACCAAGTACACTTGACCAGTTTTAAGACTATTTCCCAATTATTCTACAATATTTTTTTTTTGGCTGAATAAATACATCAAAATGACAATTATGTTACAGAAATAGAGGAGTGTTCCAAACTGAACTTCCTATTGAGGATTTGGAGGTCGACAATTTGCAGCAGCCACACGAGAACCCCATTCTAGTAACTCTTTGCTGGTGTCATCTTTGTGTGCAAACACTTCTATGAAACATAGTGAATCTTTCTGAGGCCCGGTAGCTGCAGCAATCGCTTCGATCAGGTCCTCTTCAGTGTGCACCTACATTCACAAAAATAAAAGATCAATGTATTAGAATAGAGTCAGTTTCACATCGACTAATTAAAAGTATATAACCTTAACGCAAATCCAATTAAATTGACTTAAACTATTTTGACAGAAAGACAAACCTAATATATATCATATTTATAAAAGTCTAATACAATGAACTAGTTAAGTGTACAAGAACTGAACAAAATGTTTCTATACGTTGAAGAGGTTACAGATTACTATTATCCAGAAGTAAAGGAATGGAGAATGTAAGATCATTTATACGAACCTTAGCCGTCCAGCATTTGCCTTCTGAATTATGGATGGCATTTACAAAACCAGTGTAGTCCCAGTTCTTAATCACATTGTATGGGCCATCATGGATCTCAACTTCAATGGTATATCCTCCATTGTTAATGAGGAATATGATGCTTTTTTGTCCACATCGGATCATCGTCGAAATATCCTGTGCTGTTACCTGAATGATCAGAAGATGATAATGTTAACATGCTTTGTTAATTTATATTATTAAAACTAGTAATGACAGCAAATAAGTTCTTTTTCCTTTTGATTCTACTTATAATCTGATGTGACTAACCTGAAAACTCCCATCGCCAATACAAGCAATTACACGCTTAGAATTTGCAGCCTGTGCATATCCAAGTGTTGCACCAACTGACCAACCAATAGATCCGTACTGCATCTGGAATTCATAACTGAAAGATGGGATTTCACGAGGATAATGTTAATTTAGATATCATGGAGAGAAAACAAAAAATAAAAAAGTAATGAATAAATTCCTTGACGTAGAGATTGTGAGCCTTACCCACAATTCTCAGGGAGACGAAGCTTTTGACAGTTGAACCAAGAGTCTCCAGTTTCAGCTATGACAGCAGTGTCTCCACTTAGCATGTCCTGTTGACCAAATAATTACTGAATATTACTAAATTAAAAAAAAAAGTAATTATACTCTAGTTCCCAAGAAACAGATTCATTCACAAGCAATCAATGGACATGAATACATAGCGCATGAGAGTTCTGATATGGTTTTACTTTCTTGATATATCAAAGAAGCATTGTTATGTAAGCTTGAGAGAACTTTTCGGTTATTTAATACTGCCCCACATGTACAGTTCACTAGGCTCAAATCTGAGGGTAGTACATTCACAAAAGTCACAGCTACCTTCTACTAGAAGCAAGCACTATTATAGATTAGTTGTAAAAAGATAGATTAACAAGCAAAAGATGAAGAAGGCGGCAAAGGTAGAAGTTCGAGAAAGAAAAGGTTTCAATTATCAGTAGTTTTTTCCTTCACCTAAGCTCTGTACTACACTGCAGATGATTCATTCCAAGTCTTCTACCATGTCCAAGAGGAAAATGATTTTTTAAAAAAAACAAATTAAGCTGAGGGACAAAATTTAGTGTTTTTTTACTGTAACTAGAGCACGTAAGTTAACATTCAATGAAAGGGTTAAAAAGATACCTTGTTAGTTATACAAACTGAAAAGATTATGCTCTAATAAAGAAGTGAAAACAAATCTTGATCCTTCATGAATGTACTTAAAGCACAATCCATTAGAACAGAAGAAGCAGAATTCTAGAGCCTATAGCATCATACCTGAATGTGCTTGAATAGAACATTAACTCTAAGAGGTTCATTCTTCTCCCTCTTCAAAGGTACACCAGGGGGCACGTAAATACGCCGGTAATTCTCCAAGGCCGTGTTGTTTTTCTTGAGCTTCTTGGCCAAAGCAGATAAGAAATCAGCCATGAAAACCCATCCAAGAGAAGGACCATTGCCAATGGTGATCCGATTAGGCTGCACTACAACCGTTTTCTCCTTCTTTATCAGCAACGAGTATCCCACGGAGCTGTAGTCATTGAAGATGGGGCCAACGAAAACATATGCATCAGCAGATTCCACAATCTCACCACAAAAGCTAGTACTAACAGCTCCCCAGTATGTTCCAATGAAGTGAGGATGATGCTCTGGCACAAGTCCCTTCCCTGATGGCATCACTGCTATTGGATATCCACTGGCTTCTGCAAACTCCATAAATGCCTTTTGTGCCTTCGCTACACGAAGCTTTGGTCCTGCTACAATCACTGGCTTCACAGCATTGTTCAGAAATTTAGCTGTTGCTTCCACTGCTGCTTCTAGTCCTAATTGATTGCTCACCCTGTATAATAAAGTGCAAGGTTCTAATTATTAGAATATATTAGTTATATTAAGTCCCACGTTGACTAATTGAAAGATGAATTAAGAATATATAGCCTTGAGACGAGTTAAGCTATTTTGATAGGGAAAAAAACATAATATATGCCTCATTCACTATAAATCTAGGGGTGAGATGGAAGTGAGTTCCATAAGAAGTGGGTTCCAGCCTACCAAGAGCCCAAAAAACTCAATTCCACTTCCACTTCCACTTCTCTCTTCCCAATTCCATGCCACCAAACACAGCATAATAGAGTAATTCGGTGTGGGAGACCTCTAAAACTCAAAAGAAGTACAAGCTTAGGCAAAGGGCAAAAAAATGACTTAAATGTATATAGCTTTGAGGCAAGTCATATCAAATTGGCCTGAGTTATTTTGATAGAAATTACAAACGTAACCTATTAAAGGTTTCTGCTTGTTAGGTTTGTAGAATTCTGAGTTTTGAAATAAACAGCAAACTAGATTTAGTCAGGTAGAGAAATATTGAAACAAGACAGGTGATGAATGAAAGTGAAGTCATACTTTGGGGCAATGTAAAAGGGAACAGGGTCTCTGGCGAAAGTAGGATGAGGAATTCCAGGCAGATTACAACTTATACTGATATAAACAGGTTTGCTTTCTTTTACAGCAGTAGAAATCGCTGTATCAATAAGCTCATGTGAATCATCCAAGTTATTCACCACAGCCTGAAATTTGATACGTATCTTATTAAGTTCAATCTTCAAATTGAGCACAAGTGAACTTGAATGAAGTATGCACAATGCCTCACCTGAAAGCATGTGATTGTCTGAAAGCAACGAAGCTCCTGGCTAAAATCGGGCAACCCGATTGTGTGATGGAGGATCCGATTCGTTCCGTAATCATTGGAATTGGGGCCACCTACTATGCAGATAACCGGCAAATTCTCACTGTAAGCCCCGGCGATGGCGTTCAGGACGCTGAGGCCACCGACGGTGAAAGTGACAACACACGCGCCGACGCCCTTGAAGCGCGCGTAACCATCAGCTGCGTAGCCGGCGTTGAGCTCGTTGCAACAGCCGATCAAGTTGAGCCCAGGCTCGGCGATCAAGTGGTCAAGAAGGGTCAAATTGAAGTCGCCGGGAACAGAGAAGACGTCGCTGACGCCGATCTCAACCAGCCGCCGAGCCAGGTGCCTGCCAAGCGTACCACTGGAAGCCGAAGCGCGGACCGGAGTCGGAACCGGAGCATGGTTCGATGAAGGCACGGAGCCAAGTTGGGTGGAAGCTTCCATATGAAGAAGAAAATATCAATCGGAAAGATTGTGAATGTGTGTGTTGATGGGTTGATGGGTTGATGTTAAGAGAAGTGAATCACTGTTTCTGGGTTGTTCGAAGGAATGTGATAGATTTTGAAGGTGTATATATAAAGGTTGTTACTTGAGACTGAGCACATAGCTAGGGGAAAGTTCAAAGCTTGGTGTTAGAAACTATGGGCAGGAATGGAAGTTGAAAACTTGAAATCTTACAGAAAGGGCAAAGAAACAGGGGCAATTGGGAAAAAAAAACCACAGGTAATGCCTCTGGAAACAGACTATAGCTTTCCTAAAGTTGAATTATTAGATGTAAATATATACTTATATATATAATATTGAACTGAATTTCAATTTTCTGATTTGCAGAGACAACAATGGAAGAGATGTCGGGCTTTTTCCTTTTTTTCACGTAAAATTAGGCCATTGGTCGTGTACTTTTTCCCTGACGCTTTTTTTTTTTTTTTTTTATGGTTTATGCACTGGATCATTTTTGGCCTTCGATGCATCCACCTTCCAGGTATCCGGCGTTAACCTGAAGGCCAACACCGGATTTATCGACATGGGCCCTTGACAACCGACTAGTCCTGGCGCCCCCAATCTGATAGGCCCGACAGGAATTCACTTCTTTGAGGTGCCCCAGGGGAAAGAGCTCCCAATGAAAATTCTTTACCCCTTCCGTTTTCTGGGATCGAACCCAAGAACGGATTGGTGTGGCGCAGATGCCTACCCATCTGCACCAACTTCCATTGATTCCCAGGCGCATTTATCTTGCTCCCTTGAGTAAAAAAATACAGGACATAGCCTGTTTAGGATGGCATTTCCGATATCAAAAGTGATCGTTTTTTTATAAAAAAAAAGTCTGTGGGGGTCATTTTAAGGTAATTGGATTGGTATTTTGATAATCAAATTTTTTTTTCTAAAATCAGTTTATGAGAAGAAGTTCAAAAATCTAATTTTTTAAATAAGAGTTACTTTTATTGCTATCAATCTAAATATAAATTATATTTATAATCTGATTTTTATAATATATTAAATTTATAAACCGGTCCTAACCTTATGGGGTAAGGAATAAAATAACAGCATTTAACTAATTAAATTTAATTTGTTTTAAATTAAGAGTTTTGGTTGAATTTTAGCCTTAAATTTTTCAAATAAGAACGGTATCCCAAAGTTTCCTTTTTATCAACTTCGTTATAAAAGTGTTAGAAAGGAAGTAAATTTACCATAACAATTGGGGAAAAAAAAACTAACTTCAAGCATTTTTTTAACAGCCAACAAGGGACATTGCTCTTTTTTATTAACACTTCCAAGGCTAAATTTATTTTTAAGAAAACTTTCAAATACTCATAACTGCTCGACCAAAAAAAAAAAGTGCTCATAACTGCCGCATAAAAACTTGGGATAAAATTAAAACTTAATTTTTTATTTTAAAAAGTTTTTAACTTTACTCTTAGTTAAATTTAACCCATTACTCTCTCTTTTTTTTATGTTTAATATTAGGGACAAATTGAAAAATGGTACCTCCAATTTTAAATGTAGAAACTACTTCCTCATGTTTTATTTATAAACAATTTTTTCTCTTTTGGAGCTTACGCTTAATGTAATCAACTTTTTTTATTTCAAAATTTAAACTACTTTTTTTCCTTTTCTACTCCTATTATTACATATATTTATAATAATGAATCACTAATTTTCTTTTATTTAATCATTTATTACTCATTTTTTTTTATATTTGCTACTCATTCTCTATCATACTTTTTATACATTCTCTCTCCTATACTCTTTATATAAATAGAGGCATATTTAAAAAGGATATTATATTATATTTTTGACACATTTATTATTTTTAATTACTAATTTGTTTTATCAAATTAAAGAAAAGTTGTTTATAAAAAATAGGAGGAGTAGTTTATAGTGCAACCAGATAAGTAATTAATATTCTTTTTATAATTTATAGTACTTTAGACTAGTGGTTTCTTTTAGAAAGCATAGCAGATTTTGGACAGTGGTGAATATTCGTATCTTTTCAAGACTTCTTCTATTGTATATTATTTTGTCCTGTAGTTCTGTGGACTGCTGTTTGAAGGGTGGTTTTAGTTTGGGTTTTAGTTTGGGTTTTAGCTTTAGCTTGTAAAGACGCAGCGGTTTTGCCGGTGGGTTTGGGAAAATAAAATTGAAAATATACGTTCTGTTTTGGAGGGTTATTTAATTATTTTATTGGACAGCGAGATGTACGAGAAGTGGTGTTTTGAAGGCCAAGTTATAATAGTGTATACTCTTTTTTTAATTATAGGATATATTTAATTAACTTTAAAAAAAATTAAAGATAGTGGTTAAATTAATTAATCATATTTATTTTTATAAAATATCTTTATTTAAAATTTAAAATGGCATCTAATTATGTTGATTCTTTATGTTTTCTTGTACCTTTCATGCCTTACACACAACTTCTCCAAACTCTCACACAATCCGGCGTCATCAATTTCCCTCAACAACTTCCGATCTACTCTTATTAAATTATTATTGTATTTAATTATTATTGAGAAAGTATCAATAAAGGGTATTTTTAAAAAAATTGATAAAATTTAAAATTTTATCCTATAATTAAAATTAAAATCAACTCTTAAATATCATCCCATAATTATGAGCGAGGGAATACTAAATAAGGGCATCAAACCAATCATTCCATACTTCTGAAGAGAATATCTTGGATGCTTTTGACGGAGCAGCTTTTTAAAATCCTTTGCCTAATCAAACCTTTTGTTCATTTGTCAAAAAAAGAAAACCGTACCTTTTGTTCATTGGTTGATTCAAGGGTCACTAATCACTATGTTCTATTTGCAGTCCCACGTGTATTTTTCCCCTCAAGACAGATAGAAAGATAAATTATTTTTGAACAAATTCGTGAATCCTCGTTACAAAATTTAGGGAGAACCCATTTGAAGGTGTTTATACTTTTCTTCAATTTTTAAGTTAGTACATATGTTTTTTTCTCTCGTAATTAAATTATTATTTTTGTTTTATTAACACTATTAGCTCCTACAACTATGTTCTATTAGCACTTTTAGCCCTTGTGCTGTAGTTAATGGTATTAACTAAGTAAAATTAAAGCATTTAATTAGTAAAAAAAAACACATAGGTACTAAATTTAAATTTGAAGAAAAGTATAAATACCTTCAAATAAGTCTTCCTAAAATTTATTATCCAAAGATAGCTAAAGACTAGGTTCTTGAATGGGTGTAACCCATCTTCAACATATGCAATTCTTATTTAGTTGTGTACAATATATCTTCAACTATATAAATAAATGTTTTTAGTTTTACATATATAGTTGAAGATATGTTACATACCATTAAAGAAAAGTGACGTATGAATCTTTAAATAAATTTCATGTACTTTTGAACAAAAAATTATAGGTTAAAGTATATGTTTTGTCCCTTAAGTATAAAAAGTGCATTTTTAGTCCATTAACCCTAGCCCCATTTGTTTTTTTAATAGAAAATGCTAACTCAATAAATTTAAAAGATGATTACGCAATTACATGCTGATAAATCACGTTTAAATTTTAAAATATAAAAATGATTATGTTGAATAATTAACATTTGAACATATTTTGTCAACATTTAATTGCAGAATCATCATTTAAATTTGCTGGATTCAACATTTTTCATTAAATTAAACTAACAGTGTTAGGATAAAAGAAATAAAGTGCAATTTTTAAATTTAAAGGACTAAATTGAAATTTAATGTAAACTTAAAAAACTAAATGTGTACTTTAACCCAAATTTTATAATAAGAGATTTCTCAGTTATTTTCCCATTATTTTTCTTTTGAGAAATGAATATTAATATATTAATAATATTATAATTATTATAATCTTATAGTGTGCCATAAATAATGAAGGCTTCCCTGTGAAACTTAGAGCCCGTTTGGTTCAACCACATTGCATGCCTGCAATGGTAATCATGATTGCATTACTAAGATAAGAGTGTTTGGTTGCTCTTTAGCATAGTAATAGGGTTTACCATGGTAATGATGATTACCAAAAAATTGGTAATCCTCATTCATATCTCCCCCCCTATGAATCCTCATTATCATCACATTGCATGGTTTAAAAAGTCCAATTTACCTTTGAGTTTTCAGTGTCTTTATTTTACTTATCTCATTTCACTTATCGTATCACGCCACAACCACCACCGCCACTACCTCCTCCTCCTCCACCGCCGCCACTACCTCCTCCTTCCCCGCCGCCGCCTCCGTCACATGCCCGCCCCCACCACCACTACCTCCTCCTTTGGCGCCGTCGCTGTCATACACTCACCACCACCACTACCTCTTCCACCCCGCTACCTGCCCACTGCCACCACCACCACCTCCTCCTCCTCCGCCATCGCTGTCACCACCCGCCCACTGCCACCACTACTACCTCCTCCTCCTTTGCCATCATTGCCGTCGCTACCCATCTACCGCCACCTCCGCCACCCGCCCACCTCCACCCTCGCCGCCACCTCCTCGGCCGTCGTTGCCGCTTCCGCCACCATCACCACCTCCCCTTCCTCCGCCATTGCCACCCACCCACCTCCATCATCGCCACCGCCACCTCCTCCTCTTCCTCCTCCGCCGCCATCATCGCCGCCGCCACCTCCTCCTCTCCACAATCGCAACCCACCCATCGCCACCTCCTCCGCCACCGCCGCCACTACCTCCTCCTCTACCGCTGCTGCCACCGTCACAAGCTCGCCGCCACCGCCACCTCCTCCTCCCATTGCCACCACCATTACCTCCTGCTCTACCACCATCCTCATCGTTGCCGCCACCACTACCTCTTTCACCTCCGTCTTTGCTACCACCGACTCTTAACTTTTTTCTACAAAGATTATATTAAGGGTAAAATAGACTTTGTGTAATATATTAATTTTAAATAATTGTTAAAATATTAACTCATTGCACCTTGCTTAAAAATCAAACCAAACATTATTCCTGTAATTAATATCGCATTGTATTATCATTGCATCGCATTGCATTGCACTGCATGGTGTAATGGGATTGAACCAAACGGGCCCTTAGGATTTATACACAACAATTTATGTATATTTAAAATCAATCATTATATACTGGTAAGTTTTTTTTTTTCATGAGTCAATGACTTATAAATAGTAAAAATGGAAGGGTTGATTAGATTTGCTTTGCGAAGAAAATGAAAAAATAACCATTTCCTAAATGAAGAGTCAAATGATTCAGACAGATTCCATCTATAATTGTCTGTGAATGAGGAATGGCTTTATTATTAAATTATTTGTAAAGAAGAAATATTTGTTTTGAAAAGTCAAAACTACTAATTTCTCGCGACCCTAGTTTTGCAAGTTTAAAATAATAAATAAATGAATTTTTGCAAGTTTGTACTTTGCAATGCTATCTTTTTTTACCACCCCGATGCTCCTCTATCTAAACTAAAAGGACAAATGCTGAGAAGTTTAATAAAAAAAAATTATTTTGAAGCATGAGATTGATAAATGTTTAGTTTAATCTTTAAAACGTTTTTAATTCGAACTTATAATTTTTCAAAATCACCATATCTGTAATTAGGGGCAAATATTCGGCAAAAAAAAAAAGAGGAAAATTGTCTAAAAATATCTTTGGGGCAAATCAATTGTTGAATGTTACCAAGCGTGTAAATAATCTTCCATATGTGTAAACAATCTTCCATTGTGTGCAAACGATCTTCCATGTATGCAAAAATCTTCCATATAAACGTGCAAACAATCTTATGTTGTGTGCAAAATATCTTCCGTTCAAGTACAACAGATCTTCTAAGGTAACATTCAACAATTAAGGTGTTTTTAAGTTATTTTCCAAAAAAAAAAAAGAATATAATTGTAAAACGTTCAATTACTTTAATAAGTAAATTCATTCATTTGTTAATTATTACTAGCGTTTGGGTCATGCTTGGCTATCACGCTTATTATCTGAATAATTAATATTAGGTCATTTAATTTTATAATTTTTATTTGTTTATTAAAGAAGCATAGTGTTTTAACTGGCAATTTTATAAAATATAATGAATGTAATTCCATTTGTTATCATTTGATGTTAACTAGTTATAGAAATATTATTGAGAAATTCCATATTACAAAAATTACAAATAATTTAATAAGACTCGTCTCAAATTTAAAATTATAATATGTCTTTAAGCGAAAACTGAATTAATCTTTTACTTAATTAACCTCCCAACTCCCAAGGATCAAATTTAATTTGAATTTTTCCCCTTCTATTATTATGTTTTCATTTTTTTATTATTTTATGTTTAACACTTCCTTTTCATTGTATTTTTTTAAGGGTTAAGATACAAAAATGTTTAATATTTTTTTAATGATTATTTTATTAAAACAATCACACCTTCTTTCTCTTCCCCACGTTCTCCCACCTCCTATGTCCGTGACCTCCCTCCCTCTCAAAATTTCTCCGTTCTCTCTCCAACTCTAGGGCAAATCAATAACATTATTGATTTGAGCTGAGAGATTACATACAACCTCCTCTCCTCCTCCTCCTCCTTCTTCTGCCTATGTATCAGTAAACACGGCTCAAGAGAGCTCTGTAATTGAGGAATATACTAATAATAACAACATATGAAAATGGGCAGAAGGCGATTCAGGTTGAAGCTGAAACTTGTGAGCACTGCACCAGTGTTGTCTGCTCCATCGTTTGCATCCAAATCCTCCTCTGCTTCTATCAAATGTGGGGACATGACTGAATTCCCGAGCATGAGCCAGGAAGATAGCTCATGTGATCATGAGGATGAGGATGGGAATAAGATAAGGGTGTATGGATCGATCAAATCAAACTTGGCCTTAGTCGGAGAGAGCCCAGACAAGTTTTGAGAGAGAGGGGGGAGGGCATGGACAAAGGACGAGGTGGGAGAGGAGGGTGTGATTTTTTTTATAAAATAATCATTTAAAAAATATTATTGTGGGCAGCACCTTACAAAGAATATTAGAGTTTGTTAAAATTACATAGCGCTATTTTCGCTCCTTTTTTAAAAATTTATAAGTATTTTTATATCTAAAAAAAGTTTATAACACTGGATGTTCACTTAGAAAAAATATGCTTTGCATCTTCACCATTTTTTAATTTTAACGATGGTTTTCGCCACGTTTTCTTGTTAGGTTCATCTCATAAAAACCAACAAACATCGCACATATATAATTAATTAGTCAAAACTCAAGTTTTGTCAACATACAGAAATAAAAGAACCATTTAGTTTTGTAATTGATTTTATAATTCCGAGAATGATTACTTTTATATTTCCGAAACGTAAACCACTAATCGCAGTGAACTTATTCAATGGGCGATAATGGAAGAAGAAAACAAGAAACAAATAATTGATCAACAACAAACGTAATTTATAATTGAAGACGTATATGTTCTTGTCTTGATCTCTTCCTTTTCTAAATCCTTTACTATTATTACTATTACAAATTTGACTTGAATATCTCTCATCTGGAAACCTTTTCAAAACCTATTTTTGATTTATATCCGTAGCCTCCATTGAGAGGACCCCCTCCCCCACCCGTTTTCGGTGCCGTTCCATTTGAACCGTTTAGATCATTTGATTTTTTTAAATTGGTTATTTTTTATTAAAATATCATTTTTTTAAAAAAATATTATTTAAAAGATTATCTTTATTTTAAATTCTATATCAATTAAAATATTTTTTTAAAAAAATAAAAAATAAAAAAAATAAATCTAGACCATCCAACTCTCCCTATACACTCTCTACTCACCCTTTGAACGAGGACCCCCAAAACACACATATAACCCCTAAAAAACAGATCCAGCTTCCATCCGTTGCCTTCCCATCCGCTGCTCGTCCTTTTCTCAATCTGGGCTGTTGAAATAAGATCACAACGATCCATATTTTTTCTTTATTATAAAAATAAAATAATATTTTTATAATATATTAAATCTGGACCGTTGAGATCTTATCTCAACGACCCAGATTAAGAAAAGGACGGACAACGGATGGGAAGACAGCGGATGGAAGCTGGATCCCTAAAAAACGCACCCTCTTCCAGGATCACTTTTCAACCATGTGGTTTGGATTTCATTATTTGCGTAATTGGGTTTTTTCCCAGCAATACGCCCATATATGCGCGCGCGCACACATATATAGATATATATTCAAATTTCATCTTTCTTTTTTTTTGGTGAAATTCAAATTTCAACTTTTGTAGGCCGATTATTAGGTTTATTAATTAACGAGCTTTTTTTTATGTAAAGTTATGTCTGGGTCGGTCAAAAGAAAATGATAGTGAGCGGGAGAGAAGAAACACAGGAGAGACTATGGATTAATTTAATTTTTTTTATGTAATGCTTACGATATTAGTTCAATAATTATTTGATAGCATTGATTTTGTTGTATTAGTTTTCAAAGATAGGATACGAAAGTGATGGATTAATTTAATTTTTTTTATGATTGTTTTTCAAGGATATATTCTGAATCAGGTTGCTTTTATTTTTTCCCTCATTTAATTTTTTGTCTTATATTGTCAGGAATATTTCTCTGTCTCTTTTTCCTGTTGTTCCCCTCATGTTGTCTTGTTTTTGTCATTTGTGGCTAGCTTTCTTTTATTTTATGTTTTTTCCCGAAATATAACCACCATATATCTTCTACTGTGAATGAAGATATATAATTAAAGAAAACAACGAAAACCGCTAGAGAATTCCTAAAAAAAAAAAAAATCACATTTCAGAGGAACCATATCTTCTAAAAAAAAATAACAACTTCATTACTAAAACGAAAACTTGCAATTCCCTTAGACTATGTTTCGATAGAGAAGAAAGTTAGGAGAAAAGGGGGAGGGAATACTAGGTTGAAAATTTTCCATAAATGATAAAAATTTTTATTATTTTTGGGAGTTTTCCTTCATAGTTTTCTTTTTTCTTAATTTTCTCTCCATCCAAATATGAGGTTAGAATGTAATGCATAGATTTAATATTCAATGCATAGAGCTTAACAAAAATAACAACTTCATGTTTTTCTTATAAGCATATATATCCTTCTATCGGAGGTAATCCTATTCGAGATACTGTCGAACACTAAATGTGGGCATCTCTTCTGGCGGAAGTTCAAACCTTGGTTCACCATAACAACTTCATGTTGTCTTGTTTAATGCTTGGATTTTATTGTAAAAAGGAGTAGAGTTGAGGGCTCACTTATGTATATACTATATACTCTCCTTGGTCCTATTTATAAGCAACTTTCTCTCACATGGGGTTGGTCCTTTTTATAAGCAACTTTCACTTTTTGTCTAAAAATGTAAGCTTCTTTATCCTATTTTACCCTTATTAAATATTCATTCTTTCTCATATCTTATATTCACTATCTCTCATACTTTTTATCTATTCTCTCTCATATACTATTTTCATAAATAGGGGCATATATGGAAAAAGCATAGCATTTTTTACATACTTGTTGTTCTTATCTATTAGTTCGTTTTGCACAATCAAAAAGAAAGTTGTTTATAAATAGAACCGGATGGAGTATGTTCAAAATCATAGTGTTGATTTTTCATACCTTCCATATTTTAGCGTTGATTTGATATTTTGAATATGGGTGAAGGTGCAAAAATACCCATATACATATGTCACATGTGTGCCTGGCATCATTTACATTCCTTGGGTGCAAAAATACCCATGATCTTTACAAAAAGGGGCAAAAATACCAGCTCCGTCAATTGAGGCAAACAACCGTTGAGTTTTTTTTTTTGTGGGCCCCACTTTAATATTTTTTAATTAATTATTTTAAGGGCTAAGGTGCAAAATTACCTATCTACATATCTTTCGGGTGCAAAAATACCTATGATCATTAAAAAAGTGGACAAAAATGCCAGCTTCGTTAATGAAGGCAAACGACCGTTAATTTCTGATTTTGTGAGCCCACTTTAATTATTTTTAAATAATTATTTAAAAAACTCTCACCCTCCTTTCCCTCTCCCCGTCCAAACTAGAGCCCCACCTTCACACCAGTAATAACTCTCTAAGGCCACCCACATGGTCACCGCCTTTATACTACCCGCTCCCTCCAAATGCCCTTTCATAGTTCATCATCGAAACTTTTCCTTTCATTAACGAAATTAAAAATTAATGAACATTTATCTTCATTAATGGTAATGGCATTTTGTCCCCTTTTTTAATGATCATAGGTATTAATTAAAAGCTATGATCATTAAAAAAGCGGACAAAATGATAATAGGTATTAACTAAAAGCAACATTTTGTCCACTTTTTTTAATAATCATAGGTATTAATTAAAACCTTAAAATACCTCTCTACATTAAGCTTTTAATTATTACTTATAATCATTAAAAATGGGGACAAAATTCCAGCTCCATTAATGAAGGCAAACATTCATTAATTTCTGACTTCGTTAATAAGGGGAAAAGTTTCGATGATGAACTATGAAAGGACATTTGGAGGGAGCGGGTAGTATAAAGGCGGTGACCATGTAGGTGGCCTTAGAGTTATTGTCGGTGTGAAGGTGGGGCTCTAGTTTGGACAAGGAGAGAGAAAGGAGGGTGAGAGGGAAATGGGTGCAAGAAGAGAGAGAGAGGGTGAGAGTTTTTTAAATAATTATTTAAAAATGATTAAAGTGGGTTCACAAAATCAGAAATTAACGATCGTTTGCCTTCGTTAACGAAGCTGGTATTTTTGTCCACTTTTTTAATGATCATAGGTATTTTTGCACCCGAAAGATATGTAGATAGGTAATTTTGCACCTTAGCCCTTAAAATAATTAATTAAAAAATATTAAAGTGGGGCCCACAAAAAAAAAACTTAACGGTTGTTTGCCTCAATTGACGGAGCTAGTATTTTTGCCCCTTTCTGTAAAGATCATGGGTATTTTTGCACCCAAGGAATGTAAATGGTGCCAGGCGCACATGTGACATATGTAGATGAGTATTTTTGCACCTTCGCCCTTTGAATATTGATAATTTGATATATAACATTTTATAAGAATAATATATCTACAATAAAGATTATAATCATTAGTGTTACAAATAGGATTCAGCACATAACCTATTTATAAGGGGAGCAATGGAGCAGATACTTGAATAATAAGAGGGCAACGAATCTACAGCCGTAAAGAAATAATACACACACACACATGTATTTCTTTCTTTCTTTTTGGCATTAAATGTGGTCACATGTTCTAACAGGAATTTGAACCTTGATTCGTCATATTGTGAGAAACAAATCCATTCCTCTAGACACATACAACCCATTGTTCACACACATATGTATTAGTTATCAAATTTTCAAATGAGATCAAGTTTGGGTTGTGGGCTCAAAGCCAAGTCCATTCATGAAGAATGTTGAACTCGATCTTGACCGCAATTAGGAACCACTCTTGAACTCAATTGATAATTGTGCTGATGACAAAACATATTTAAGTTTTAATTTTTTTAATATAATATATTTAGATTATTAAACTAAAACAAGCCAATAAATCGTTGCAAATAAAATTGAGAATTTGATATTTAGATTATTAAATTAAATTTTTTTAATACAATCAAGGGTTTGATATTGATTGTTTTTTCATCAGGCTTTTCGATATTTTTCAATTTACTCATATTTTAAATTTAAGATTAATAACATTTAATTACACAGTTATCACTTAAGTTAATTTACACAATCATCACCTGAGTTTATTGCGTCAGCGTTTTCCATTAGCAACATTAATAGTGTTAGAATTATAGAAACATAAGTATACTTTATAAAATTAATGGACTAAAAATATCACTTATATAAACTTAAAAGACTAAAAATATGCTTTTTAGCCTTAATAATATCAAGTCTCCTCATATTCGGCGGCAATAAATCCAATCCAAGGATACATAATTAAAAGGGAAAGAACAAGAAACCAATCAAAAATGGATAAAAAAAAATTATAATTAGAAGTCCTAATAAAGAAGAGAACAAGCAGTGATTGAAGGTTAATGTAGTTGGTGTAACTATAAGAAGGGTGTAAATTCAAATCCTCACCTCAAAATCAATACTTTTTTGTGAAAAAAATAAATACTTTATTAGCGGGTTATATATAAATATACTTTATATAAGTTTCCAAACTTCAACTACCTTTTTTGCCAGGTTCACAAAAAGAAAAGAAAAAACTACCTTTTTTTGTCTAATAATAGTTCTCTCTTGTCATAAATATAAACTAAAGCTAGTTGAAAGATTTATTTTTGGTCATTAAGACAAGATCTCAATTCAATTTGTCTCCAAATTTTTATGATTTTTCCTCCAAACTATTTTTATTGGTTCTAGGATTTTTATCAATATAATATAAATGATTAAATGAGATATTTTAGAAAAAATAACACATTTTTTTTAATAAATAACTAACTTAACTAATTTTTTTAATTTGTATAAATTAATTATCTAGTGTCCGCATTTTCAATAAAATAGTACGTAGTTTTATGAATGATCTTTTCAGCCTCCTCAATTAGGAAGGCAACTTAAAAACGTAAGGAATTAGAGGAAAACGGCCAATGACTGCCCCTACTTAACGTTTCTTGCAGTTTGGCAGGCGAAATCATTGAATAAAAATAAAAAATAAAATAAAATACACTATCTCTGAATATTGACATAAAAGCTACTTATTTAACTGAGTAAGTTAACAAAAATCGATTGATTAATTTGAACAAATATCTCTCTAAAATATCATGATATAACATTAGTTTATAAGTTAAGTAAACTACTTTCAGAAAATGATAATAAATATAAAAGAAAAATGGATCAAAATATTATATTTAAAATCAAATCAAATCTCACAACTAGCTTTTATGTTAAGGAGATGAGGACTTAGAGAAAAATTGTTTTGTTTTTCATACACCCCCTTCTCTCTGTCACACGCACCAACTAGTTTCTGATTTTCCTATATTTATTTATTTTTTTTTGGTTTTCATACACCCCCTTTCCTCTCTCATACGCTCCTTGGACTTGGAGTAAAAACGTCCAAATGGTACCTACCTGAAGTTATGCCTCTTGTACGCAGAGTCTTTAAAAAATTTTGTTTTGGTTTCTTATATGATAGCCGTCTATGATATATAAAGATGGGCGGAACAATTAAAAGGAGAACAAAAAATAGGGGGTATGTTTTTTTTAAAAAAAAAACAACGTAAACTGTATTACCGTATTACATTTACGGGAAAAAAATCATAAGACGTAATGAGCAAGAAGAAGTCACTAATAGCGAGATTTTAAAAAATAGATGATGCAACAAAATTAGAAGAAATGAATGAATGAAAATTGCAGTACACAATAAATACCCTTTGAATACTATGAATCGAACCATATGGCTAACACGGAATCTTAGAGATGAACCACTCCATGACCCATATTGGAGCCTTGATCAAAGCGATAGCAAACTCAACGATGATGGTCACACACAGACAACATGGACATATACACGTTAATATCAACCTGCATATATATATATATATATATAGCACAATATTAATAATCCATCTTAATTATTCTACTGGTGATTTCTTCAAATATTATTAATTCCAACGATACTTAAATTAGGATTCTTGGAAACAGATCAGAGACTTACCCAACAATCCAGATAATCACACCTATCAGAGAGAGGAGCAGAGATAAGAAGGCAATGGGAAGCCCTAGCAGAAACCCTAGAGGCCTGCATTCACAATCTTCTGAGCAGCACATGATCGATATGTCGTCTTCTTCTTCTTCTTCTGATTTTTCTTTCTTCTTCCTTCTTCTCTGTGTTCTATGGCGGTTTCTTGCTTCTGAGAACTCAAGGACAAAATAAACTACACATTGACGGAGGGCACAATAAATGTATTAATTAAATAAGTATGTGTGTGTGTATTATGAATTATTGGTGAGACACGTATATATATAAAATAATTAGCTAGCAGCCAAATGCTGTTCCAACAACGAAACTGGTTCACAAGAAACCAATCACAGAATCCCACGTTGTCTTCATCAATCAAACATGATTAAGTAACATTTCTCTCTGATAACGCCACTTTCTTGCAGTTATAAACTTGGATTTTTTTTTTCTCATTATTATTTCTAAGATTTTTGAAGTTGTAATCTTAAATTGGGCCTATGGATTATGTTGAAGTCATATACGATCATCGGTCCAAAAATACAGAAGTCGTATACAGGCAAAGGCTTTGTTCCCGGGAAGGATCCGTTTGGTACAAGAAATATCTAGGAAAACTTCCCGAAAAATATTTTCAAAATATTAAAAATCCCAAATTAGTTTTTTTTTTCTAGAATAGTTTAGGTATTGACTAGAACTGATTAGCAATTCACAAATCATTTTATTAGAAAATTACTGATTTGGGATTTTCAATATTTGAAGGTATTTTTCTAGAATTTTTTCAAAAATTATTTTTAGAGATAATATAAGGAAAAGAATAGAAAAAGATTAAGATCTCCCTAATTCCCTAAATTAAGTTTTCTATAATATTAAGCAGAAAGCACAATAACTTTTTTCCCCATAAAAGCACAACGAATTTTAAAAGAGAGACAATTTGACATTACCATTACATATGGTTTCTAACCGTTCTCTTCGTTTTCTTTAGTGGATCATTCACCAGACTTGCAACCCATTGAGGTTTGCCAGTCAACATCACAAGTTGAAACAATGTTGCTTCACATACATATCCCAACACCATAGGTTTCCATCCAAATTCAAATTCAACTTCACAACTTGCAAATGGTTCTTGTCTTTCCTCATGGGTGATGCACGGAATCATAAATTGAAAACCACATAACTCTTTTGTTTCCTTCAAATGAATCACTTGAGAAAGTCTCGAATTGTTGGCTCCTAGGAATGCAGCCTTCACGTTCATTCCTTGAAAGGTTCAACACGCCAAGAAAATTGAGATTAGTCAACTCAGTAAGAATTGTCCTAGTGAAGTTGTTTGATGACAAATCCAACTATTTCAAATTCCTCAAATTTCCCATTGTATTAAGGTTTGACAAACTAGATAAAAACAAACTGACGGAGCCCTTATGACAATGTGTTGGGCTTCGATCGAGTACAGCCCATATTATATAGTACATATTACTTTTCTTCTCCTTTTCTCTTACTCCAAACATGATATGGTCACTCAGCCCACAAAAAAAAAAAAAAAGATATGGTCAAGTTTACTGGTAAAAGCAAAAACACTCAACTCTTGTTCTTAGGTTCAATTGACGAGGGAGTCAGACATTCTCACTAAGGGCTTGTTTGGTTTAAAGGGAGGGGATGGAATGGGAGGGGTTCATTATCCATCACTTCCAAAACCCCCCAATTTGGGGGGAACAAAAATGAGGGGATGTGAGGGGTTGTGAGCCCCTCCTTTGGAGCCCCTTTCTCCAATTTTTCAAACCAAACAAGGGGAGAGGCTCATTTTTCATCCCCTCCCTTCCCCTCCCCTCCAACCAAACAGACCCTAAAGGGAGAGGCTTAGATCACGTGGAAATTTACTTAGTTGTGCTCCAGTTGAAGCGCTGTGGAGGCATCATAACTTGAAACCCTGCCCTTGGATCGTGGGTGAGCCTAACCCCTTTCCTAAAATTTTAGTAACAAAAAAAAGAAAAAAGAAAAAACACTCAATTTTTTGGTGAACAAAAACACACGTTTTTGTTGTGTGATACTCTAGTGAGTTCTTTCAAGGAAGGAGCTTTATTATGTCTTTAAATGTTTATTCATAATAAATACGAAAGAATAAGGTTAATCTGAAAAAAAGAAAGAAAGTATATTTCTGAATTCTGGTTATTCTAAGTAGCTTATGAAACTAATCAGATGCAGTGGAGGCGAAGAGCGTCATAAAAATATAGAAATACACATATATGTAATAATGTTTAAAAATAATTAAATAATAAATTATATGCATGAATAGAGATACATATAAAGATATAGGACTAAATTGAACCATTTTGTAAAATTTCAAATGTACAGTTAAATATGGTAATTACACCTACATAAAAACCCGCTCTAGGATAAATTTGTCATTTAACCCAACATAAAAATCACTAAAAATGTTATTCTTTATGAGTTTTTTCACCAATCATGAACTGCCACACAGATACATACATACATACATACATACATACATACATACATACATATATATTTATTTATTTGGTCAAACAAATTATGTTTTTCTATTACAAAACAGTCAAAGTTGATATATGATAACGGTACTAACCGCATTGCAACATTTCAGGAAGTTTGAGGAACACATCGAATCCCCTAAAAGTTTGGAACATTCAATACTTTTTTGGGATAGTTTAAGAACAAAAATACCTTTTAACAAAAGAAAGAGTAAAATACTTTAACATTTCTTACGATTTACCTAAATTACATCAATTCCTCTCTATTTTAAAAACATACGCTTAGGTCCTTAATGTTAACTCCGTTAAGAAGTTTTTAAATATATATTATTTAATTAAAATTTATATTAAAATAAATTTTATTTATTGATTTACCCTTCATCATTACTAATTCCCTAATTTTAGCTTAAATTGTTTAAATAATTTAAGAGTTTTTTATTTTTCTTAATTTATTTTTTCTAATTTTGCAAATATTTTTTTGTGAATTTTTTTTTATCATATTAGGATAAAGGAAAAATTAATTTAATTAATACAGACATAAAAATGTAATTAAAAATTTGATTAATACTTTAAATAAATATATGCTTAATTACATTTATTTATAAATTTTTGTATAAAAAATTATTTGAAAATATAAAATTAGAAATTTGAATAATTTATATAATCTCACGAATTTATATTATTTATAATAAAGATAAAAAATATTTTCCTTGAAATATGTTTTTAGTCATTTAAAAGAAAACTAAGTAAATAAGTTCAATCAATATGATAAAAAATTAAAATTATAAATTTTATAATATAATAAAAAATTAATAAATTTTATAATATATTGGAAAGTTTGAAAAAATATGTATTAGAATTATTTTTTGGTTGTTAAAATATTATTTTTAGGAAAATATAAATGTTTATTCTTTTGTTGAGAGAGGGGTATTGCGGTCAAAATAAATATATGACCATCAAACTTAACAGTCAACTAACGATTAAGTGGATGAAAATTGAATCTCAAATATATATATAATGGAGTTTTTTATACAATGTATTTTAATTTTAAAAGAGCTTCATATACATTTTCAAAATAAAGGAGAGATTTCTATAATTTAGGTAAAGTAAATGAATGGGAAAATTCCAAAAAACTACGTTGCAAAATAGAAAAGGACAATTTAATACAGTGAAATTTGGAATTCCCATATCAGTGTTGTGTCAGAGCAGATGAGGGATATGGGATATGATATCTTGTCACAATGACTTTAATACCCTTAGTGACAGGGAAAAGGGAAAAATCAGAAGAGGGAAGGCCGAATAACTGGAAGATGAGAAACCTAAGGGGCAACGAAGAGATGACCGGAACAATGGTGTAGTGATGGTGGCCAGCGGCTATCTGGGGTCTCTTGGAAGGAGGTTAACAAAGAAAGGACTAACATAGGAGGTCAGCGGCGTGGTACAGTTCTGCGACCTGCAATCTATCAAGGGGGTTGGAGCGTTGTTCCTGCGAAGATGTTAATGAAGGAAGCAGAGTCGTTAATGACGAATGTGGTGTTGTTAATAGTCCAGGAGGTATTGTTTTCGGAAATCCACGTTACGACTTTCTATATAGTTCTAGCAAAGATGTTAATCAAGGATGTGGAGTTGTTAATAATGAATCTAATGTTGTTAATAGTCCAGAAGGTCTTCTTGTGAAGATGTTAATGAAGGAAGAAGAGTCATTAATGAAGAATGTGATGTTGTTAATAGTCGAGGGGGTGTTGTTTTCGGACATCCACATTACGGCTTTCCATGTAATTCTTGCAAAGATGTTAATCAAGAATGTAGAGTCATTAATGAAGAATGTAGTGTTGTTAATAGTCTAAGAGGTGCTATTTTCGGACATCCACGTTACGACTTTCCATGTAGTCTCAATGAAGATGTTAATGAAGGAAGCAGAGTCGTTAATGACGAATGTGGTGTTGTTAATAGTCTAGGAGGTTTTGTTTTCGGACATCCACATTACGACTTTCCATGTAGTTCTAACAAAGATGTTAACCAAGGATGTGAAGTTGTTAATGACGAATGTGGTGTTGTTAATAGTCCAGGAGGTCTTCTTGTGAAGATGTTAATGAAGGAAAAAGAGTCGTTAATAAAGAATATGGTGTTGTTAATAGTCTGTGGGGTGTTGTTTTTGGACATCCACATTACGACTTTCCATGTAGTTTCAGCGAAGATGTTAATCAAGGATGTGGAGTCGTTAATGATAAATGTGGTGTTGTTAATAGTCTAGAAGGTGTTGTTTTCGGACATCCACATTATGACTTTCCATGTAGTTCCAGCGAAGATGTTAATCAAGGATGTGGAGTTGTCAATTATATCACATGTGTTGTTTTGAACCTAATAGCAATGGCAAACAAAGTTGCAACACACAAAATATTAACAACGCTACATTCATTATTAATAACTCCACATCCTTGATTAACATCTTCGCAGGAATTATATGAAAAGTCATAATGTGGATGTCCGAAAACAACACCTCTTGGACTATTAACAACACCACATTCGTCATTAACGACTCCGCTTCCTTCATTAACATCTTCACTGAAACTATATGGAAAGTCGTAATGTGGATGTCTGAAAACAACACCTCCTGGACTATTACAACATTACATTCTTCATTAACGACTCCACATCCTTGATTGACATCTTCGCAGGAATTACATGGAAAGTCGTAAAGTGGATGTCCGAAAACAACACCTCCTCAGCTATTAACAATACCACATTCTTCATTAACGACTCTTCTTCCTTCATTAACATCTTCACAAGAAGACCTTCTGGACTATTAACAACACCAGATTCATCATTAACGACTCTACATCCTTGATTAACATCTTCGCTAGAACTACATGAAAAGTCGTAACGTGGATATCCGAAAACAACACCTCCTGGACTATTAACAACACCACATTCGTCATTAACGACTCCGCTTTCTTCATTAACATCTTGACAGGAACAACACTCCAACCTCCCTCGACAGACTGCAGGTCGCAGAACCGTACCATGCGCGCTGACCTTCTATGTTCGTCCTTTCTTTTTTAACCTCCTTCCAAGAGACCGTAGATCGCCGCTGACCACTGTACTACACCATCGTTCTCGTCATCTCTTAGGTTTCTCATTTGACAGTTATTTGGCTTTCCCTCTTCTAATTTTTTCCCTTTTCCCTGTCACTAAGGGCATTAAAGTCATTATGATAAGATATCATATCCCAGATTCCTCGTCTACTCTGACACAACATTGATATGGGAATTCTGAATTTCACTGCACTGAATTATCCTTTTCGATTTTGCAATGTAATTTTTTGGAATTTTCCCTAAATGAATGGTCAATGCATTTTACTGAAGAAAAAAAAATACACTGTGTTTTTAACTCAAAACTAGATCATGGCCAAGTAAGCTGCTATAACCCCGGGAGAATTTCACCCAATACGGCCTAGTGTGACATGGGGTAACCCATTGGTCTAAGTAGGTTATACAAATTGGCAAAAAAAAAAAAGGTTATACAAAAAAAATCTATTTTAAAAAAGTTTATTGTGAAGTCTCATGGAAAAAAAAATGTAAATACTAAAATATCCCGCCGAATGGATAAATAATTAAATTTTATAATTCTAAAGTTTTTAGGGCTTGTTTGGCATAGGGGGAGGGGAGGGGCGGGAAAGTAAGTGAAGGAATTTTTTTTTTTTTTTACTTGGATGATCTTAAAAAATGATAGAAGTGTGGTTAAAATATTTTAATTAATTTTTCTTACTTTTTTTATCTTACATCTTGTTTAAATTAAAATTTATAACCCCACTTCTTCAATTTTTTAAAATCCAACTAATAAAAATCCCTCCTCCAAATTCCTTATTCTAAACAATAACTAGGCACTTAGATGTAAATAAGTTTAAAAGTAAGAAGGCAAAAAAATAAAAAATAAAAAAGAAAAAGAGAGAATTACACTTAGGTCTCATAGAAGAAAAAAATGAAGAAATGGTCACTGTAGATTTCAAAATGAAAAAATGGTCCCATTAACAACTTCATGAGCCTGTATTGACAACTCATTAACAACTCCAGGAGCCTGTATTGACAACTCCATGGGACCATTTTTTCATTTTACAATCTACAAGGACCATTTCTTCATTTCTTTTTTTTTTGGGACCTGAATGTAATTCTCCAAAAAAAAAAGTTTAAAAGTATAATTACCACATTGTCCTTGTAGATTACAAGAAAAGTCTCCCCATGTTTGTCAGAGCTGCAGTCATCAGATGTTGCCATTGGCCGATCAGGTTTTTGAATGGAAAATGAGCTTTTGGAGTCAAGCAAGACGCAGCTTTGGTCAGGAAGACATAATGGAAAGCAAAGGAATAAGAAAGAGAAATGACTCCTCATTTGTGACTGTTAATTCTGCTTTGATTGCTGCAACAAGGGAAGAGAAATAACTCTATTTACAGCTAAATGGAGAATTAGGGGCGAGTACGGTGTCTAGTGGCCAGGTGCGTTCATCCTGACCCTATAAAAAATTGTCCAGTCCAGTTTTAAAAAAGTGGCCTCAAAAAAATTTTGGGTAACTTTGGACATGTTAATAACTAGGTAGGGCTGGACATCGGATAAGAGGTGTTGCTCTACTCATTTGGTCCTGCTCGGAAAATTATTTTTATTTATTTAAAATGTAAAATTTCATATCAATTAAATATTATTTCATATATATTTCTTTATTTAAAATATATATTGTATAATACTCTTTTGATCCTCTCTTTTTTGCCCTAGCCACTACACATTATTTACAAGTAGATTTCTTCCTTTCTTTTTTGTGATGTATTAAATTATAGTTGTTTTTTATTTTTTTTTTCTAGATTCTTCATCATTTGATCAACTTTTGAGATATTGAATTGATGCAAACTACTTTGACTTCACAACTTTAATTACAATCGTTTTGTTTCCTTCTTTATAATGGATTATGGATGTTGTTTAATTTTTAAAGCATGGATATTTGTTAAGACATATGGTAGTTTTTAAATTTCAAGACTCAAGTTGTACACTTATTTTGAAATATCCCAAGATGTGGAATCATCAAATGTATTTGAAGTTTATATTACTTAGGGCGAAGTTAAGACATATGGTATTGGTAACTGCAGGAATATTTTTCATTTACATGGAATTATATTTTTTTATGTGTGAACAAGACAAGGCATTATCACTTGAGTAGGGAATCCCATCTTGCCCAGCCCACCTTTACTCAGCTTAAAATGATTGGGGCTTTTAGTAGGCAGGACAAGACATCAGGCTACAAAATATAGCACATTCATCCTTCAGGCTGGGTATTAGATAGGATCTCGCTTTATCCAACCTTGCTCTACGGAGAATCAGTATATTTGCATCTTTGCGCGCAAATTCAGTTACGTTTTGAAATACACATAGTTATTGCTAACTTTTTTAAAACTAAATTCGACGTTCTTTATGAAATTTTGATTTGATAATCTATTATTGCTGAGAAAAGCCGTGAATTTCTATGGCTACGATTGCTTCCGGATATTGTGCGACTGTGATTGGACTTTCGTTATTGGTTGAGTTTTCTTCTTCTTCTGGTTTGGCATTTTTGGGTGTATTTATTGCCGCTATTTCTGATTGGTTGCATTTCTCTATAAATATTCTTTCTGGTCCTATTTATCAATAACTTTTTCTTTGATTGTGTAAAATAAACTGGTAGTTAAAAATAATAAGTGTGTCAAAAATATCATGGTCTTTTTCCATATATGCCTCTATTTATGAAAAGAGTATAGGAGAGAGAATAGATAAAAAATATGAGAGACAATGAGTATAAAATATAAGAAAGAATAAGTATTTAATAAGGGTAAAATGAAAAAAAGAAACTTACATTTTCAAACAAAAAAAAAAAGTTACTTATAAAATAGAGAGAAAGAAAATTACTTATAAATAAGACAAGAGAAAGTGGTTGGATAAAGATGCGCCCACTGCCCTAGCTATTTATGAAGGTTCAATTAGCACCCCCTAACTATTTAATAGTGCAGTTTTGCCCTTGAGATGTAATTAAATGGGGGCAATTCTAACCCTATTTTAATGGATTAAAAACGGATGCTTCCCCGAGTGCTAAGATCTGCACAACACAGGAGACCTCTAATCATTGACAAAATTGTTGCTCTATTCCCCGTCGATGACTTCAATAGCCTAACGTCCGACGCTTTCCAACCAGTGTACCCACTACCAACTAAACAGCGGCAGACCTCTGGTCACCTCTATGAATGACACGCTCGAGAGGATTTGGCTCTTCCAAATGCAAAACAAGAAACTAGACAGAGAATTTGTTAAGAGGGTCAACAAAACAATCCCAGATTGAAAGGTCTGATGGCATCATTAAGTTTGGAATCCCAATGGTTAAAATAAAAGGCTTGTAGATCAAATTTTACTCCAGAAGAAACTATGAAGGAAACACGTTAAAAAATGCCCAGGAGACAATATCATTAGAAGAAGTGAGGAAAGAACCAAATCCTTTAATTTTTCTCAAGAAATTAGAACAAACATGAATATAAGCTTGGCTGCTGACAGACTAAGGGAATAAATCACAATGTCTTCGCACAAGGAAAATGTCCATTTTTAATCCTTCAGGGTCCAGGTGGAATTGCACCAGTTTAAATATATTAAGAACAAAATTGTACTATTAAATAGTTTAGGGTGTTGGATACACTTTCATAGATAGTTTGGGGGTGCTGAGCGCACTTCGTCCTAAATAGTTTGCTGTCATGGTATCATTTCTTTCATGGCTTTAGGTTTCGCTATTTCGTTTTCTCTTTTGTATGATTTAGGTTTAGATTAGATATACTGGATTTGTTGTTCTGTTGATTTTTTGTTGTTGTGGTGTTGGCGTGGGGAATGAGATTGATGTTCCAGCATCCTGGCTCATTTGTTTTCCTGAGCTTCACAGTCGTCTTGGATATTGTTTTTTAAATAAATTTAATTGAATTTAATTTAATTTCTTTAATAAATTTAAACAATGTAAGTGAACAAGTTAAATTTTCCATATCTTTTTGGCCAACAATTGACCATATCTTCATAACTATAAAAAAATCCAAACTTTAATTAAGTGGACAACCCATCATGTCCCAACATATATAATATTATTATACATTTAAATCTTTATCACATTGGCCTCCCAGCAAAAAGTGTCGGATCTGTGATAAAAAAATGTTTTGGATCTAAATAATATTAATGATACATACTTACTTGTATGTAGCAAAAAAGTATTAACAAAAATATACTTTTATAACTTAAATTTAAATTAGTTTATTTACATGTAAAATGCACCTGGTTTGATTAATTCAAATTCTTTTAGTAATAAAAAAAATTTCATTTTACCCTGCAATTATGTCTTAAGAAAAATACTTTAAATACAATAGTTACTAAGATATTTATAAAAAAATATTTGAATAATAATGTGAAGAAAACTTACTTATCTATATTTTTCATTTAAACATATGTGACTAAGTGTTAATTGAAATATTTTATTTAGTATGTTAAATCAAACCATGAGGGAAACAATTTAAAAATTATTTTTTTTAAAAAATAAGATAATGCCGCGAAATGTAGGTCGTTAGGCAGGGCACTGATATCTCTCAGTTGTGCACTGACAAAACTTGAAAACAAGGTTGTGGTTGAGAAGAGAAAAAGACAAAGGCGGGTGCATTATTATTTGTGATGTTTAGATATGCTACATGGGTCAATCTCTCCAAAACTTTCAGCTACAGCGGTCTATTCCAAGGGATGGCTCTTTCATCGTCAAATGTTTGAGTCTGGCTGTCTTCTGGATTACAAAGAATCCTTTCTTTGTCCCTCATGCTTCTTCCCTAGAAATATGGTGCGCTAAAGCTCATTTCAAAATGCTGCAGAAAAATCAAAGAATATTTCTCCTTGCATTATCTACAAGGAAATTTTAAGAATTGTTTTCCTATTTTGTCACCTTCAAAGTTTGTACTTTTAATTATCAGGAACTTAGGACCTCTACGTTACTTTCGTCGTGTGCCTTTTTAATATTTTTTTTTTGGCCAGCGGTGCCTTTTTAAGATTTAACTTGTACTCTACATCTGAGCGTTTTCTAATGGTATTCGATCATTTTCTTGAAAAAAAGAAAAGAAAAAGGCAGCTTGAAAACAGTTGTTGCGACTTTTGGGGAGAAATTAATTGGATGCATTAAAAATGGAAGCTTTTCCCCCAATAGAATAAGGAAGACCAGCTTTATCACTAGTGAAAAAATCATTTTTAAGACCGGTTAAAAATGATATTTTAGATCTGTTCTGGATCCGGTCTTGATACAGCCGGTTTTAAAAGTCTGCTATTTTTTAGACCGGTTAACGAAAATGGTCTTAAAAATCACTTTTTTAAACTGGTTGCTCGAAGACAATGTCTAAAAAGTCCAGACTTTTTAGACTGGTTGTTTAAAAATCGGTATAAAATTTTTTTTCAAGACTTTTAAGACTCGTTATTAAAATAACCGGTCTTAAAAGTGATATTTTTTTTTTAAAAAATAAATAGGTCCTTTTTTTTTTGTAGTCAAACGTACAGATGAGTAGAAGGGATTACAGTGAAAAATCGATTACGGATACTTCTAAGCAAATTACCACCATCAGATTTCACAAAAACACATTCCCTGTGAATCCCGCTGCTAAAATTTTTGAAAGCTTGAATTCCTGTATCATTCACTAAGAACATCAAACAACATAGAAAGATAATGAACAGCTTTTGTAACAAAATTTAGGCACACCCATAATTTTAACTTTGTATTCATATTCAGTTTCTTAGTTAAAACTATGAAACTATTTTGGCACAATCATAAGGAAGAAGAAAACCAGAGATGAAATTTAAAAAAAAGCAAACAGAGTAATTTCGCAGATAGGATCCCCCAGAGACCGACCACACACTCAACTTGGTATATATCAGTATGTATACCATTTACACCTACAATAAAACCCTAAAAAAATCCAAATAGGATCTCTCTTCTCTTCCTGACCATTGTTCCTCTGGTAAAGAAAGCAGACGAGGAACTGTTTTAAGCGAGGCGCTTCGCTCTGCACATTCTCCTCATCTTTCATCTATCGCCACCTTGCAGTAGATACTCAAAAATTAGTTTACAAATTAATTAAGCGTTTAAAAGAAAAGTTTATTCAAACCTCATAACATCAGTTGCATCTTCTTCCCGCATCTCTGGGTCAAAGCAAATGAGCAAGCAGCTTATGGCAGCCAAGAAGTGAGGCTGCCAAGGTAGGTTGCGATGAAGGATGGATGTCACGGGGAAAGTGAAAAGTCGCACGAAGGAGATCAGAGCAAGCGAGGTTGTGGCGGCGACAAACTCATTCAGTGCAAGGGTAAGAGCACCGGAGCAACAAACATGAGAATGAGATCGATCGAAGATGACCGAGCTCACAGAGTAATCACACCAAGAAGAGAGGTTTTAGATTTAGAGAGCGAAATTTAGGCGCGACAAACAGGAGATTCAAAAATTTAGGGTCGATTTTTTAGACTGGGTATATATAAAACCGGTCTTAAAAGGGTGGGAAAAAATAATTTTTAAATTTTTCATATTTAAGACTGGTTTTTATTAAAACCGGTATTAAATTTTTGATATTTAAGACTGGTTATTAACTAGTTATTATTAATAACCGGTCTTAAAAGTTTAAAATTTTTAATTTTTTAAATATTTTGATATTTTTAGACCGATTTTATTTATAATCAGTCTAAATGATTTTTTTAAGACCGGGTTTTTTGAGAACCGGTCTTAGAAGTTCTATATAATTACAAAATTGCCACCGGTTAAATTTTTTAGACCTTATCAGCTATAACTGGTCTAAATATGGCGGTCTAAAAGGAAATTTTGTACTAGTTTATTTATTACTCATTCGTCTTTTTTATAAACTATTTTTTTTATTGAGTAAAATGAACTGACAGTTAAAATTAGTTAAAAATCATAAATGTGTCAAAAATGTCATGTCTTTTCTAAATATGCTCTTATTTATGAAAAAAATATAGGAAAGAGAATGAATAAAAATATGAAAGAGAATGAGTAGAAAATATGAGAGAGAGAATGAGTAATAAATAATTGAATGGAAAGAAATTAGTGGTGAGTAGGGATAATTAATATAAAGTTATGTATTTAATAGATGTAAAAAAAATTTAAATTTTGAAATAAAAAAAAAGTTGTTTATATTAACGACATGTTCATGAAAAAGAAAGTTTCCTACAAAAGAGGCCAAATATTAATCTTTTAAGAGACTCCACGAATGAGGGACATGGCTTCCCTCCTTTACCTCTTCCTACCATTTTGCCTCCTTTTCCCTTTTCCACGGTTAGATTAATATTTCAACGGTTCAGATTTATCATATTATAAAAATATTATTATACTTTACCTTAAAGATACAATTTTTTTTATACCAAATGTAAAATAAATTTGAACTGTTAAAATTAATTTTGTATCATTAAAGTACAATTATAACAATATTTTTATAATATGATAAATCTGGACTGTTAAAATCTTAATTTAACAGTGAAAAAAGGAAAAGGAGGGAAAAGGATGGGAAGTAAGGGTGAGTATTTGGGGTTCAGTTCGGTTTTTGGTGGAAACTGAAAAAACCCAATAACCGAATATAAAGGCATTTTAATGACCGAATCGAAACCGAAACATTGAAATAACCGAACAAGAACTAACCAATTTATTTCAATTCGGTTGTCGGTGGTGAAGTTCGGTTATTGGGCCTTTTGGGCCTCTCTTTTTCTCTATAAGCCTATCCAATGCAAAATAAACTACTGCCCAAGGAAAATTTCTAACATTAAAGATAATTAATACATACCAATTTTTAGCAACAAAACCAATGAACAAGAAGACATTTGAAGACATTTCAGCCACAACAAAATTTACAAGCATTTAATCACTTATCATATTTGCCCATGGCCACAAGCATTTAAAATACAAGCACTTAACATAATCAACAATTACTTTACTGGAGGTCTGGAGCATCAAATTGCCTAACTTCAAAATATAAGCTGAATCACTTATATTGCCTAACTGTTTGTAAAATTTAAAGTTGACCTATTTATTAAAAGAAAGCATATTGAACATCAAAAAACTTGATATATATATCAGATTCTGGCTTGCCCCCCTGAATGGCCCCCGAATGGCACCTACAACTGATAGAAAGAAAAAAAAAATCAAACAAAACAGAAGAAAAATGAAATACTGCAATGATTATATTACAAGTACGACAAGAAAAATTCACTCACAAAATCTCAAGTTTCCCATATTGCAACTAGAAGATATCAACATTTGTCTCCAATTCAATTTTTTGCAAATCAAGCAAGTTAAAAAAATGATCAGTCTTCATACATCACAATAAATATAGTATTAACACTATAAAGTTGTATTCCATGAAGTATAAAAAAACATAACCAAGCTCTATCTTTTATATATCATCTCCTCCTTCTTCAACAAGATATTCCAATGATTGTCTAAGCCAATCTTGAGCACAAATTAGAGATTGCACAACTTTAGGAGTCAAAGAGCTCCTGAATGAATCTAGAACTCTTCCTCCTGTGTTGATTGTGGATTCTGAGGTAACCATGGAAGGCAAGACATCTCTTGTTACTTTAGAAAGAAAAGGAAATCTAGGACTATTTAATTTCCACCAACCTTGCAACCCTTTACCTTAACAACAGTTAATATGGTTCGAAAACATAGTATAAAGCTAGCGAGAGACCAACAAAAAATTTTAAAACTCATGAAAGATCCCAAATTTAAAACAAGATTTAGTTCTGATATAAAGTGGGGTTTTCAAAACCTTTCACAATCTGTTTAATTCAGGTCTCTTGCCCACATTTAAAACTATTTGGCCTGTTCGGTATCGATGCATTCATACATATCAAAGTATCCCACGAAATTCCCAACGATCCTCAGGGTTCAATCTTTAACTATAAAAACCTACAGGGCATATTCGCCCATTTTTTCCTGGGGATTCCAGACAATTATACAATTCCACTACCACAGTTTACCTTTGCACATATACAAATGTCTCGACAAGTGATAACCAACATAAACTATTCTCCTAGCCACGAACTCTAACGATCCTTGTATACCATCTTCTCCTATTATCTTCCTGCCCTAGCTGTAGGTTAGTAATGGAAAGAGTGAGATTCATAGGAATCTTAGTAGCAAAAATTTTACTAATATAATGTATAATAACCAAGGCATGTAAGCAACTAAACAACTACATACAATAATACTTTCAGCAGCAATTCACACTAACAATGACATTAGCACAATAATATATTTAGCAACAATTTACAACAACAGCTTCAGCAACTTTCACATTGATGAGTGACTCGCATGTTACATCACGACAGTCTTCACTGTAATCACAATAATACGTGACGATTGTCACAACAGCTCTAAAGCTGTATTCAGTTACCACAGTGATGTGTGACTCGCAAGTCACAAAATGATAGCTTTTCGCCGTATCCACTTTCACGGCATTACCCTCACCCGTACACCCATCAGTGACTCTGCTAGTGGTAATTGGGACTTTTGGGCATCAACAACGACATCACTTCATTGTATTAACTACCATGGTGTTACCCTCACCCGTACACCTACCAGTGACTCCGCTAGTAGTGACCCTGACTTTTGGGCATCAACATCGATATCACTTTACCGTATCCACTTCCACAGTGTTACCCTTACTTGTATACCCACAAGTGACTTTGCTAGTGGTAACCGGGACTTTAGGCATCAACATATGGCAACGGGCCATTCTGGAATCTCAATCTCTTCAATTTGAAGCACCTTACTGTAATGGCCCACCTAGAGTCTCAATCTCTTCTATCCAGGTGGCTGGCCGGGAGTCTCAATCTCCTCTATCCCGACAAAACTAGCATCTCAATCTCATCTAGCCATATATCAATTCCCTCAACATGATGACAGCTTTCGTCGTATTCACTTTCACAGTAGTATGACAGTATACACGTTCATCTCAATTTCAAAATGGCACAACAATATCATTCACATTCATCATCATTCAATGATAAGACATGCATTATACATAATATAAGAGAAAAAGTCACTATCTTGTTCTTTCCGTTCATGCTCGGCACCAGTTTAGTACGCTCAGGGCAGGTGTCAAGTCCTATACATCATAATCAAGGATGACAAGTTATTCCCTAGTCTAAGTCTTAAATAACTACAAAATACTTGGGGTTGGTTATCATTTGGGTGCCTTAGGTGGCTATGATAAGCTCAAACGAAAGCCTAAAATATTTGGGAAGAACTATATCAAAAACCCCCTTCAAAAGTTCAAGATGCTGATTTTAAGGGTTGGCCGTGGCCAAGGAATGCTCTAGCAGCTGCCAAAAATAGGTCAGAAATATTTGGGCCGCGGCTAAGAAAAATCCTGTTTCTTGGCTGAACTTCCAAAACTTATAACTAATTCTATAAAAATTGAAATAGGTTGATTCCAAAGCCTATGGAAATATATTTAAGTCCTCTACAGAGGAAAAATATGAACCACTACCAGCCACCACCATGAAATACAGAATTCAACAAATGTCCATATTGTTCCAAAATAGCTTCCTATTTCAACCTCAAACTTTGGAAATTCATAAATCCTAACATACATATCAAAATGACTGCCATAATATATCAATTTAAAGCTTGGCATGTCTATTATTAGAATGAAAAGTTTCAAAATTTTTAAACACCATTTACTCATTCAAAACTACCATGAAAACTGACTACTTGCATAGAGTTTTACTTGACAGAATTTTCTAGTTGTCACATATATGTCTCCAATGGTCTAAAATCTATAACCAACACTACTTCTACGCAATTTTTGCATGGAATCCAATAGAAACATCAAAACAACCAAACTCTCATTCCATTATCATGCCCTGTGTCATACCATTATCTATTTTGGACCTGCAGCGGAATATTATTACATGGTTCGATGGGTAGCACAGGAATAGCATAAATATACTGGTATTATATGCATGATTACTAAAATTCTCCATAGGGATTCGTACATGATACTTACGATTAAGGTAGCCTACAAGGCTACTAAGGTGTCAGAACCCATCCCAGTAAAACAAAAACTTCTTCCCGTCTTCGCTCCACCACTGCAACCCTTTCTTGTGCAGTTCTCTTCTCTGATTTTCGTGTACCTTCTGTATTTGCTTGTCTAAATTATTGGTAGAGGAGGGTGAGATTCGAGAGAATCTCAGTAGGAAAACAGTACTAATATGCATGCAAGATAAGTGTTTAATGCATGACATGCTTGCATTACATAACTTATGCTTACACAATAACATATCTGTATGCTTAATGTTTCAAACAACATATGTATGGCCATAACATAAATAGAAATAGAGCTTCAATCATTCATATATGTTTCACATAAACAAGCAAAGCAATAACATGCATCAATACACTATTACAAATACCAAATACATGCAGGAGATGTAAGTTCCCTACCTTAAACCTTTTTTCACCTCGAATTACGTGTCTTGTAAAGCATGTTGCAGCTTGGCCCTCCACTCAGTCTTACAATTCCAAATGTACCATTTCAACACTTCCGTAGTGTTTCTGGGGGGTTATATTAGCCTATTGTCAAAATTTACCAAAATGCCTCCAGGATTTTGACGTATTTTTCCCAAAATTTTGACATGGGCTAATATGGTTCGAAAATATAGCATAAAGCTAGCAAGAGACCAACGAAAAATTTTAAAACTCATGAAAGGTACGAACTTTAAAACTAGATTTAGTCCTGATATAAAGTAAGTTTTTCAAAGCTTTTCACAATCTGTTTAATTTAGGTCTCTTGCCCACATTTAAAACTATTTGGCCTATTTGGTATCGATGCAATCATACATATCAGAGTATCCCACGAAATTCCCAATGACCCTCGGGGTTCAATCTTTAACTATAAAAACCTACAGGGCATATTTATCTATTTTTTCTAGGGGATTACAGACAATTATACAATTCTATTACCACAGTTTACCTTTACACATATACAAATATCTCGACAAGTGATAACCAACATAAACTATTCTCCTAGCAATGAACTCTAACCGTCCTTGTATACCAGCTTCTCCTGTTATCTACCTACCCTAGCTGTAAGTTAGTAATGGAACGAGTGAGATTCATAGGAATCTCAGTAGCAACAATTTCACTAATATAATGTATAATATCTAAGGCATGTAAGTAGCCAAACAAAAACATATAATAATACTTTCAGCAGCAATTCACACTAACAATAACATTAGCACAATAATATACTCAGTGGCAATTTACAGCAACTCCTCAACAACTTCCACATTGATGAGTGACTCGCATGTCATATCACGACAGTCTTCACTGTAAACACAATAATACGTGACAATTGTCACAACAGCTCCAAAGTTGTATTCACCTACCACAGTGATGCGTGACTCGCAAGTCACAAAATGATAGCTTTTCGCCGTATCACTTTCATGGCATTACCCTCATCCGTACACCCACCAGTGACTCCGCTAGTGGTAACCGGGACTTTTGGGCAGCAACAATGACATCACTTTATCGTATCAACTTCCACGTCGTTACTTGATAAGTAAAAAATATTTACATATTTATTTTTCCTTATATGATGATTTTTTGGACGATAGTTGAGCTTAATGTAAGGAATTTGGATGTAATTGATAAATATTCCTTGTTTTTCTTTTGATAGCTACACAATAAGTGAAGAAAAGAGACCCTAAAATTGGACCAATGAGATTTTTAAAAGGGCTATATACTGTAGTAGGCAGCGGATACTGTAGCAAGGGGGGAGGGGGGTCGCTGTAGCAAAATCACTGTAGCATTCATTCTGCCAACAGTTACTATTCACTATTCATATAAAGTTACTATTTATCCGAAGAAAAAGCATACATCTACCAACAGGATACTGCTCACTCCGTGAAAAGAATGACATGGCACTATAATATCATGGAAAAAAAATGACATGCAACTGTTGCTCACTACCCATAAATATGAGCATCAGGCGTAGAGACTGGGATATGGAGATATTTCTCTGACAATTTTCAATCCTTTATCCGAGAATTCTTAATACTTTATTTCATATTTTAGATATAATTTTATGTATTGTATTACATTTTGCATGCCTCTATCTTGGAAGGCTTAGGATTGTATTACATTTTGCATGCCTTCATCTTAGCTTAGGATTGTATTATATTTTGCATGCCTCCTACATGGAATGTAACCCCCTCACGGTAATTATATCCGGATTATGAAATTTAAGTGAAATAGAAATCAATAAGACAAAAATCACATTTATAATCACTCATCTCCAAGAGATGGGGTGTCCAAACAAAACATTTAAAACAGAATTCATTTGGTCTCACATTTACTTTCGAATACAATTACCTGTGCAGTTATATCACATAATAAATATCAGAGTGCGTAACCAAAATCCTGGCAACCCCGGGTTACTTGTATATATACAATGGGTTTAAAGTTTCTCCAAATGGGGATTACATATCCAAAAGATCCATATTTACAATCATATACATACAGTAATCCCAAAATCCAACATCTAAAACATATAACCAACAGTCCAAAATCTAATATGTCCCTACTAGCCCTAACTACTCCTGGTTAGCCACTTCCCTTTTGAGCCACTTGTCCTCTCTGAAAATGTTAGTCATTGAAAAGAGTGAGATTCTAAAGAATCCCAGTAGTAACAAATCACTCATACAATATATAAACACAAAGCATGTAATTTCATCATGTTCAGCAACAACACTATGAGTCATGGCTTGCGCCACAACCAACAGCACTCACAGCTATATCACAATACACTATGCCCACTTTCACGGTAATCACAATGACAGGTTTCGCTGTAATCATTATGCCAGCTTCCACGGTAATCATTATGCAGCAGCATCACAAGGCACAAAGTATCTCAAAGCACAACTTATCACAAGGCACAAAACTCCACAAGGCACAAAGCTCTACAAGGTATCTCAAAGCAGCAGCAGCACACAATGCATGATAGGCAAACATACAATACATTTACACAAAGTATAAGAGAGAAGTTACTACCTGTATCTTTCCTGACGTTCTTTGGCACAGTGGGCTCACGTGTCTGACAGATATCAAACCCTATACCAATTTAGGGACAATTAATTAATCTCTTTTCCAAATGCATATTTCCATAATACTCTAAGTTGGTTATCATTTAAGATTCTTTAGGTGACTATTAGAGGCATAACATATGCCTATAGGGTTGGAAGAAACTACCCTGAAGACCCCTTTTCAAAGGCAAAACACTGATTGTCAGCTGGCTCACTTGAGTGAAGATGACCTCACTCGAGTAATGAAAGACTCGTGCTCGAGTGAGAACGGCTCTCACTCGCGAGTGTTTGACAGTGAGCAGCTACTTCGGCCAGAAAGTGCTCACATCACTTGAGCATAAGGCTTTGCACTCAGGTGATGACTCTAAATCCACTCGAGTCCCCGAAAGTGCAACACAAAGAGTGACAACCCGAGATCACATGTAACATCAGAGGGATAAGCTCACTCGAGCACCACCCTTGGCACTCGGGTGAGGAGCCCGCACTTGCGAGTGTCAGAACACACTCTTAAACATCAACCAACGAGTGACAACCTGAGAGCAATCCTAACCAAGAACTCACACCATCACTCGAGTGATCCCATGCTCACTCGAGTGATCACCAACATCACTCGCGGTGAAGGAAGTGCACTCGAGCCCCCTTCATGAGAACCCAGGAAAAACACAAAGCAGAAAGGGAAAATACACTACAGTACTCGAGTGAGCTCCTTCCTCACTCGAGTGAGGCTATCAGATTGCCAGATCACAACAACTGATAGAATTTCCCAGATTGGCCAAAATCACACCTAATGGTTCCCAAACTCCACACAAAGCTCATACTCACTCAAAATGACATAGGGGCCCCATTGGTAACCTCTAAAACACCCAAATACCATTTTAACCACAATCTATGCCCTTGGGTCTCTATGACACACAACACCTAAATTTCATTCAACTTAATTCCAAACCCAAAACCATATCCAATACTCAAAGAACTTCACAATAAACTAATTCCAATATCATCCACTATGATATTCATACATTCAAAAATGACATAAAACCAGGACGAATCCCAGATTTTCACAAACTTCATCAAAATCACAAATAATATACCAAAACGCATCAAATCCTTACCTCTTCAACTTGCAAAATCCAAAATCTTGATTCTCAAACTTTGAATTTCGTCCAACACCCAAATCACCACCTTTCAAGATTCTGAAATCACCGTAATGAAGCTCTTAACACTATGAACAAAATTAATGAAGAGGATTTGAACTTAGGAGGGCCATTACCTACCCAAAATCAAAGCTTTCCCTTCCTCTTTCCACCTTCAAGGTCGTCGGACATGGGAGAAGGAGAGAGAAATAGTGAGATGATGAAAATGATGATGATGATGATGAGTGTTTTCCTTGCCCATACTCCCCCCAACCACATAGAAGAGAGAAGAGAGAGAAAAAGTGGACTTTTGTCCTTTGTGCCATATCCATTAGTCCACTTTAAGCTACATGTCCACATCTTATTCACTCCCTCCATGAGCTCACACAAGTGCAAAGCATAGGATTCCGACCCATGGTCAATAAATCTCAACCATTGATCTTTAATCTCCAAATACGCTTATATCAAATTTACATCACATTTCTACAAAAGTGTTTAATTACACTAATTACAATCAATATCAGAGTCATTAGCCCTTAATCCCAAATTGGGTCATTACATGGAAGGCTTAGGTAGTCCTCTTATATGGATGGTATAGGTTGCTACCTACATGGAAGGTTTTACCTCCTACAAGGAAGGCTAGATTTCTCCAATTTTCATGCATCTTTTGGCTGTATATTTATGTTTTAGAATTTAATATTCAAATTTATGCAGTATTTTGAGGTTTTCATTCAAGTTTTATGCAATGTTAATTTATTTTTGTTTTGTTTTTAATTTTATCATGAGCTAAATTTCCTTTTCCTAGCGTGATGACATAGCTTACTAATGACGGATTGAATCTTAACTTATTAAATATAGTTTTAATTTTTCCTTCATGATTGAGTTTTAATTATTATTCTTAATGCTTTTGATTGATTAGCCATCTTTTGAATGATATCAATATGCATGTTGAGACTGGAAGGAGATGCATGTGTGTAGATCCTATAATTAAAACCATGACTTACATATGAAATAAGAATATATTCATAACTTAATGAGTTCCATAAATCTTAATACATAATTAATTGCTTAAATTTATATAAGAATATATTGGATTAACAATTAATTATGGAATTGCTCGACCTTGGAAGAGGCTAATAATTAAATTAGAGAAACTCGACTATTAATCATGTGGAATAAATTGGGCTAGAATAGATAAGTGATTCAATCCAAAATTTGTTAAGTGAAATCTAATCCCTAGGGCTTTTTATCATATTTGCTTTCATATTATTTGCACTCATTTTAATCATTTTATTTTGTACTCTCAATCACCAACTAATCGATCGATTAAATATAATTAAAATTACCCATTTTGGTACTTAGTGATCAATTCTCGTGGGAACGATACTCTACTCACTTCTGCATTACTTGATTACGATAGTGTACACTTGCACTATTTAATTGATCATTTACACTCATAACATTACCATCACCCATACACCAACCAGTGACTCCGCTAGTGGTAATCGGGACTTTTGGGCATCAATAACGACATCACTTCACCATATCAAGTTCCATGGAGTTACCCTCACCCGTACACCCACCAGTGACTCCGCAAGTGGTAACTGGGACTTTGGGACATCAATATACAGCAACGAGCGACTCCGAAATCTCAATCTCTTCTATCCGAAGCACCCTATATAACAGCCCACCTGGAGTCCTAGTCTCTTCTATTTAGGAGGTTGGTTGGGAGTTTCAATTTCCTCTATCCTGGCAAAACTGGCATCTCAATCTCATCTAGCCATATATCAATTCCCTCAGCATGATGACAGCTTTCGCCGGATTCACTTTCACAGCAGTATGACAGTATACATGTTCATCTCAATTTCACAACGACACAACAACATCATTCACATTCATTATCATCAATAATAAGACATGTATTATATATAATATAAGAGAAAAGTTTACTACCTTGTTCTTTTAGTTCCTGTTCGGTACCAGTTTCGTACGCTCAAGGCAGGTGCCAAGTCCTATACATCATAATCATGGACGATGAGTTATTCCCTAGTCCAATTCTTAAAGAACTACAAAACACTTGGGGTTGGTTATCATTTGGGTCCCTTAGGTGGCTATGATAAGCTCAAATGAAAGCCTAAAAGGTTTGGGAAGAACTATATAAAAAACAACCTTCAAAAGTTCAAAATGCTGATTTTTGGGGGTTGCCCGCGGACAAGGAATGCTCTGGCCATGGCCAAAGATAGGTCATAAACATTTGGGCCGCGGCCAAGGAAAATCCTGTTTCTTGGCTGAATTTCCAAAAATCATAACTAATTCTACAAAAATCGAAATGGGATGATTCCAAAGTCTATGGAAAGATATTTAAGTCCTCTATAAAGGAAAAATATAAACCACTACCAGCCACCACCACGAAAATACAATATTCAACAAATGTTCATACTATTCCAGAATAACTTCCTATTTCAACCTCTAACTTTGGAAAATTCATAACTCCCAACATACACATCAAAATGACTGCCATGATGTATAAATTTAAAGTTTGGCATGTATACATTAGACTAGAAAGTTTCAAAACTTTTAAACACCATTTGCTTAATCAAAACTACCATAAAAACTGACTATCTGCACAGAGTTTCACTTGACAGAATTTTCTAGTTTTCACACATATGTCTCCAATGGTCTAAAATTTGTAACCAACACTACGTCCACACATTTTTTGCATGGAATCAAATGAAACATCAAAACAACCAAATTCTCATTCCATTATCATGCTCTACTTTAGGGCAGAATTTAACATAAAGTCTCACAAGTTACCAAACTTCACATTCAATTCTAAAATCAATTCTATTTAGCCAATGGACACCACAAAACACCAATACCATCAACAAAGTACCATAAATCCCCTAACACCCTAATTACATGAAAATTAGGGCAAATACCACAAGCCAAAACACTCAACCAAACATCACAATATTCATGTCAAAAGATCACTTTTGCTCACCTTTATCTCTTCTTCTAGTTTGCTCTTTAATTCTCCAACCACTAGCTTTTCTTGAATTCACAAAACACCTCCTCTTAAAAATATAAAATCATAGGAATGAAGCTTACATCAAGAGAAACAAGTTTAGAGAAAAGGTTTTGAGCAAAAGATACTATCTTCATGGTCAAAACATAAGGAGAAGGACTCACCTCCATGCTTGGACGTTTTTTAAAGCTTGAGAGTGAGATGATGATGATGATGATAATGATAAGAATTTCAGCCCCTCCCCATGCCTTAAAACGAAAATGAGAGGAGAGAGGCGAGTTGGTAACATTTAAAGTTTGACTTTTCCCCAACTTCATGGCCAATTCTTATGGTGCCAAGTGTGATGATCTCACAACCTCTCAAAAAGCATGTAACCATATGGTTACTCCAACTAATTCCCTTAGTCATTTAGTTATACCTCATATTCTCTTAGTTAATAATCAACTTCTTTATCGTTTGCTGACTAATTGGCCCATAAATTCTATTCTTCCAATTTTGCCCCTAACTATGGCAATTCCCACTGAATTACCACTTAACATATCTTTTGATTCCATTTCACATGTCATGTGCCCTCTGCTTTATTTTAATTCAATTTAAGCTTTGACATCATAATTGAGCTTAAATATTAGGTTTGGGCACTAACTACTGTTAATTCTGGTCATAATTCACACTGTATTTCCTAAAAGAGTTCATCCTCATGCGTTACGAATTTTGGGGCATTACAAACCTAAAATATCAACATCATCTTTTCTAACTTCAATTTCTTCATTCAAATACTTATCAACCTCTTTTCTACTTATTGTTTCACCCAAATTTTCATCAATGAATAATTATTCCTCCATATGAAGCAATTTTTGTTATGTTTGTATCAGGGTCTTCATCACCATGAAGATCTTCTTGTGTGTCATGTAGCAACAGCTCACCTTCAGATTGTGTTGATGGATGAACACTTTGACTGTATTCATTATACAAAGAAATCACAACTTGTTTAATTTGTATCACCAATTGTTCACTAACTATATACGAACTCATCTTAGATAAAAGCAAATTGCACCCATTTTAACTTATATCGGGGATCAAGAACAGTAGCAACATAAAGAAGTTTGTTCATCTTCAAATGATCTCCCCAATATTTATCATACCTCTCTTTCATTTTGTTAGCTATGTTTGCTATCTCTATGACATCACTCTTCCTTCACTTATCCAAAAACTGATACAGCTTATAAATTTAAGGGAAAAAACAGTTAGATGTCACAAATAAAGAACCAGAAATGTGCAAAGTAAGATTATAAAAATGACCTGACATTACAGTTAACCTTCTAACATGCTTTCAATCATCAGTTTCTGGTGCTCCTACTCCATGTTGAAGATCAAAACTAAAGTAAGGATCTTTAAGATAGTACCTATTAAAGGCGGCCTCAATTTTTGGGTAGTCTCCGGCATTAAATAGGTGGAGTTCTACCTGGTAGGTACATCCAAACATAACATTTTATTACTCTGAATTTTTTCGCCCTCACAACTTTCTTATTCTAATGGGAGATTGCCTAATAAAATGAACAACCTCTCTTACTTTTTTCACTGAACTCCCTATATCTTTCAGCCCTTCAGTCACAATTAAATTGAGAATGTGTGCTACACATCTCATATGTAAGAACTTACATTTCATAACTGCATAGCCCCATTTTATGATTTTGTCTTCCAAATAACCCACAGCTATATCATTAGAACTAGCGTTATCTATAGTAATTGTCAACACTCTTCAATTCCCCATTCAAGCAGACATTTTTCAATTTCCATTTCAATATCATTCCCCTTATGACTATAAATGAGAATGAAATTCAATATCCTCTTTTTGAAAGCCTATGAGTCATCTATGAAATAAGCAATAAGACACATGTAACTTACCCTTTGTATGGAAGTCCAAGTGTCTACAGTGAGGCACACCCTTTGCTTTTTACTAGATGAAAAATCTTTAAATTTAACCTTTTCATCTATATAAATCCCAAAACAGTCATGAGCTACAGTCCTTGTTGATGGTATTTGAAATTTGGGCTGAGCACAAAACATAAATTTCTTGAATCTAGCCCCCTTAACAAACTTGAATGGTAATTCATCATTTATTATCATGTATGACAAGGCTTTCCTAACAGCATCTTGATCAAATTTCCAATTAGCAAGACCCATTTTATCACCCTCTATATTGAAATTCAAGTGTGATTGTGTAAATTCTTCAGGAGGGGGCCTCTTTCTACAGATTCTATTGTGATTGTTAAGTGCAGTTGTACCATTATGTTTAGAATCACATGCAATCTTAGTTCCACATTAATTACATTTACCTTTAACTTCACCAGCCTCATTGACAAGTCTACTGAAATGTTCCCAATCTTTAGACCTCAGTTTGATGGTTTTTCTTTTTCTAACTCTAGCTGTCGTAGGTTTATTAATCTCAGCAGTAATAGGTTGACTTGTCTAATTAGCACGACCAATAATTTGAGCATTGGAGCCTCCTTCAATTGTTTGTTCGGCCATATTTTCAAATCCTGCTCTTGAAAAAAAGATAAAATCATCAGCATATTGATTCTCAATATTATTACCTTATTTTGATTCTGTAAAATTCCATGTACTTAAAATAAACCAATACATTGACCAAAGAAGAATTTATAATAATCAAGATTCAGAAATGAAAAATTGCTGCTCATAATAGTGAATAAAATAAAATTGAACACTTTATCAATGATAGAGGGACTTGAGAAAGAGGAAATCAAAATAGATAAGAAAGTTGATCAAAAAGAAAATCAACAAATGGAGAAGATAGAGTTAAAAATGATATCTAACTTCAATTAAGATCAGTCAAGAACTCAAGATCAATCACATTCCAGTATTCAATTTAAGGACTACTTAATCAGCTAATGATACCTAATTGGCTAATTATGAAAAGAAATAACATTAGTAGGAATTTTAGCACCTTGGGCGCAATCACAAGTTGACAAACATTTCATATTAATGTGATATTTTTATATGTTTGATTTCCATATTACACAAGCAAGATGGTTTGCTTTCATCGATTACCATTTATGTTAAAAAGCTAGCTAAGCTAGAGATATTAAACTTTGGTATGGTTTCCCAGTTCCCACTTACCAGAAATTAAAGCTCGAGGGTTGAAGATGAGTTGAAACGTCGTTCAGGGTTAGGCCACGGCAAAGTGACGTAGTATATCTTCCACGGGCTATGGTAGACAGAAAGGTTCAGTCTTTGCTTCCATGGTAAACAGAAAGGTACCTTTTTTATTTAAAAAAGTAAGAGATTTCAAGACTGGGAAGAAGGAAAATCATTCCAGACAGAAAGATCAAGTAGAGGAGGAAGAGATTTAAACCGACCTGTTGAAAAATAGGTAACCTACTTACCAAAAACTAAAGCTCAAGGGTTGAAGGTTGATCGGAATGGGACATTTCCACGAACAACGGTGAAGGTTAGGTAAAGTGAGGCTCAAAGCCGAGAGCATGACAGAGTTTAGGATTAGATAGTCAAGAGTTAAGGTAAAGCAAGAGTTGTATGGAATTATGGAATGACAGAGTTAGGGCAAAGCGAGAGTGTTACAGAGTTGACGGTTAAAATTTGAGGGAAAAGATGGCATAGATTAAGGTTGATCAGAACGAGGAACGATGTCGCCTGTGGATGGAACAACGCCGCTTCCATGGACAGTGAGGGTTAGGGCAAAGTGAGGGCGAGACGGTATAGAGTCAGAGACTCGATAGACGTTGAGATGTAGCTTTTAGTGAAAGTAAGGCCAGAGTAACTGAGTAAGTAGAGTGTGAGTGTGTGAATGTCGGCGGGGTTAGGGCAAAGTCATGTTAGAGTTAGACTTAGAGGTGGAAATAGGATAAAAAGGAATAATGAAATGAGCTAAGGGCTTTACCTTTTTGTTCAAACTTGGTCTTTGGGCTTGCTGATAGTTGTTATTGGTTACCAAACTTTGGTTATTCGGTTTTAACCAACATTTTTTTTCCAATAATCAAACTGAAAACCGAACAACTGCAATACCCAAAATTCCCAACCAAAAAACATCGAATAACAAAAAAAAATAGAACCAAAAAAACTGAATTAGGTTCAGTTCAATTTGATCTTCTATTCTAGTTTTACTTTGCTCTCCCCTAATGGGAAGGGGTAGAGGAGAGAACCAAGTCCATCAATGATGGTTCCTTTGGCATCAGAGGTTGGCGTGCTTATAGAGGTTTGATTAGAAGGATTGTGGTAGAGAAAAGTAATTCTTGGGCTTTAAAGAGCTCTCGTTTCTCTTCTGCAACTCTCAAACCCTATAATTGAACTACCTGTCATCACTATCTCAATCAACCTTCACCCCATAAATATAATTCTTAATTATATTTGTAGATATTTAAATTAAAAGCCTGAATTATTGAATTGTGACCTGATGTCTTTTGGGTGGATCTGGATTGAGGAGAAGGTTCAAAGATTTTGCTTCATTATAGTCATTATGGGAGAGCTCTGATCTCTCTGATTTTTCTACTCTATATTTGGTTTTATCTGCTTCTATCTTGTTCCCTGTCACTTATCACTAGTTTCTGAGAAGGTTTAAAGATTTCGCTTTACTATGGCCATTGTAGGAGAGATATTGTCTCTCTGATTTTTCTGCTCAATATCTACCTTCATCTGCTTCTATCTTGTTCCTTATCGCTCTTTGCTAGTTTCTGAGAAGGTTCAAAGATTTTGCTTCACTATGGCCATTATGGGAGAGCTCCGGTCTCTCTAATTTGACTGCTCAATATCTGACTTCCTTTACTTTTATCTTGTTCTTTGTTGCTCATCGCTAGTTTATGAGGTTTGAAGATTTTGCTTCACTATGGTCATTATGGAGAGCTTCGATTTCTTTGATTTTTCTGCTTGATATATGGCTTCATCTGCTACTATCTTATTCTTTGTCGCTCATTGTTGGTTTATGAGATTGTAGTTTTTCTTCAACTTTCGATTTCAATTTTCCTGAAGGGCTGTCATGAGTATATAAATATTGTTGGCTCCTATATCTCCTTTTTTTTTTCTGGATTTTAATTGGAGAATTTTTTCTCATGCTGGGATTTGAGGTTCTAGTTTTCTTGTGCTCTGCTGCTGTGTGTAATATCCCAAATTTCGGTTAAGGGATTATTCTCCAAAAGTGAATGTGATTATCGCTAAACCGATACTTTTGGAGAATACGATATAAGTGTTGATTCGAATGTGATATGAGTAGTGCCGAAATCCTGTATTTAAGTTTAATTTTGGATTAACATCTAAATTGGCTTAACTAGAGGGAGGGCGCATAATGTGGTGTGATGAAAAGATATGATGTGGTTGGTGGTGATTCAGTGGGAATTGCCATAATCAGGGGCAAAATGGTTAAGTTACCGACCAATTGATTAGTTACCGAAGAGGAAACTCATTGGAAGCTTCAAGATCAATGGTTAGAATTGATTGTTGTGAGATTAAAAGGGGTGGAATCCTTGCATATGTGTGTATATGAGCTTATGGGAGGTGTGGTAATAAGATTGTGACAAGTGTCACCATATGAGCCCTTGGATTGGGTTAAAGATTCAAACACTTATTCCTCTCTCCTCTCTTCTCTAAGTCGGCTACGGAGCTTGGGGGAGGCCAAAAAATGATCTTATTCTCTCTCTCCTTCATTCTCCATGGTGCCAAGCTTAAGGGAAGAAAGAGAAAATGAAAGGTGATGTTTTAGCCTTGTTCTTGTCCTCTTAGCTTAAACACTCTTCTTTAATGTTGTTCCTAGTGATGAGAGCTTCATTGCTATGGTTTTAGATTTGTGAAAGGTGTTTGAGAGCTTAAGGAAAGTTGGAAGATGAAGAATTAAGAATCAAGCTTCAGAAAGAGGAAGAGGTGAGTGATAGCTCCCTTTTGATATATATATATATATATATTGTGATTGTTTGATGAGTTTTAAGAATTATGGAATTTGCCCTGATTTTGGTATAATTGTGAAATGATTGAATTGGTTTGAGTATTGTGGTTACAATGGTGTCATATTGTGTTTTGGTGCCATTGGAAGTGGTTTGAAATCTTGGAAGCCATGATAGTCATTTTGCTGTTTTGGGTTTCAATATGTGTGGAAATGTGGAAAATGTCATTGTGATGTGATTTTTTGTGTTTTGAGGATTCCAATGGGTTTCTTGTGTGAAATTATGTAGGAGTAACTTTGTGTTAAAGTTTGGGACCATGGAAACACATGTTAGAAGTTAGGAAAAATTCTGTTGTCTGCTACGGTTTGGCTTCTAATAGAGCCTCACTCGAGTGAATAGGGGTCTCACTCGAGTGTAGCACCAAGTTCCTGCTTTTCCCTTCTGTTTTCGGGTGTACTTGCATGTGGAAAAGCAAGAGTGCAGTTCCTCACCTGTGAGTGATATGGGTTATCAGTCGAGTGCAATTGGTCTCGCTTGAGTGAGCATGTGTTTTACACTATAAGCTTGCTTCTCGGGATGACACTCGCAGTCAGTTTGTCAAGAGTGTGTGTATGCACTCACAAGTTTTGTGCCCTCACTCGAGTGCCAGAGCTAGTGCTCGAGTGCACTTCTGGCTCTGGGTTTTCTGTTGCTCTTAGGTGGTCATTTCCTGTGCCACACTTTGTAGGACTCGGGTGAGTGTGGGGGAAACCACTCGAGTGTTGATCTTGGTGCTTGAGTGCAACGAGTATTTCTGGTCTCCGTCTTTGCTTTCGGTTAAGTATTCATATGAGTGAGCTTGCATACTCGAGGGCAAATCATCCATCACTCGAGTGCGTCATCCATCACTCGAGTGATGCAGTCAAAAATGGGATTTTGATATTTCGAAAGATGGTCTTTGGTCAAGTTTCTCCCAACCCTTTAGGCATGTGTTTAGGCTTTGAGTAGCCACCTAAAGGTCGTGAATGATAACCAACTTTAAGTGTTTAAAGTTAAGGAATTGGAAAAGGGAATAACCCTATGTTCTTGATTTGGTTTATAGGGTTTGATGTTTGCCCAGATCGTGAGTAGCCGGTGCTGGAGCACACGTGGAAATCAAGTGTAGGGAACTTATCTCTCCTGCATATATTTGATATTTGTGTTGATGTTTTGATGCATGTTATTGCTTTGCATGATTATGTGTAACATATATGAATGTTTGAAGCTATGTTTCTGTTTATGCTATAGCTATAAGTATGTTGTTTGAAAAATTGAGCTTGCAAGTATGTCATTGTGTGAGTATGAGTTATGTAATGCAAGCATATCATGCATAAAACACATATCTTACATGTATATTGGTTTTGTTTTTCTACTGAGATTCGCTCGAATCTTACCCTCCCCTACTAACAATTTAGACAGGGCAAGAGGCTCGAGGAAGGGACAAGCAGCTAGGGCGGCGAAGACTCCTTTAGGATTTGAGTTTAGTTGTTGGTTATCTGCTATGGATTGGGATAACTGTATAGGTTATGATATATATATATTTGGTTATCTGGATGTGTATCTGATATGATGAGTATATTTGGATTTGTATTTGGAATGAATTTGTGTAATCCCTATTTGGGAAATTGTAATGGGCTAATGTGCCCTGTGAACACTTAGTGAAGGTATGAACCTGGGGTTGCCTGGAATTATGTTGTGCACTCTTATATTTTTATGAATGTGATTTATCTTCGTGAGGTAGTTATATTCGAAATGTGAATATGAGACCAGGTCAATTAGATTTTGATAAGTATTTGTGAAAACCCTATCTTAAGGATGGGGAATTGAACTGAGTTTTGTTTATTTGACAATCTCTAATTCATTTTAATTGCGTATTTCGGATATAATTACGGAAGGGGGTTACACTATGGGTTTCATTGTCGATCAACAATTTTTGCAGGGATCTTGTTGCCTTCTACACCTCTATTTGTTTTATTGCTTCTCTTTAAAGGATTGGTATTCTGGTTTTGTGGTCACAGTCACTATGTCTCCATCCCTTGGACATGGTTAGTTTCCTTTTACTGGGGATCATTTTATTTTTGCAAAAGTGGTGGATAGTCGTAAGCTCCATTCTTCTAAACTACACTCTTTGATTAAGCTACATTGGAAGTTGTAGGGTTGACTTCATTAGTCCATCATCTTAATAACTACTCCTTACTTCATTTTCAATCCAAAGAAGATTTATCTTTTATGCTTTCCCATGGCTCATGGTTGTTACAGGGGTATTTTATTGTTCTGGTTCCATGGAAGCCTAACATTACTTGGACTGATCTTTATGTTCATCACTTTCCTATCTAGATTTAAATTCATGGACTATCTCTTCAATATTACAATTTGGATAGAGCATGCTATATGGTGAGTGATTGGGTAAGTTCATCTGCTATGATGATAACAGTTGCTTCAACAATTATGGTTTGCATCTTCAAATTCATCTTCAAGGCTTGGAACTCAACTTTGTCAATCTAAGTAACTTTCTTTTGCTTGATGGTCATAATTTAGAAGTGTCACTTGTCTGGAACAAATAGGGAGAATATGTCCATATTGTATGAGTATTGGTCATGTGGCACAAAACTGTAAAAAGGTTTTCACTTTTCAACCTTAGGTCTCAGTAACTGTTGTAGGCACTAAGTCACTTAATGCTCATTATGATGGTATCTTTGGTCACTATATTTCTAATGCTCAAGAAACTGGTCTTAGAATAGCTGCCTATCAACAGTCTGAAAAGTTTTTGATTCAGGAGTCTGTTTCAAGCCAAGTTTGGTCAGAGTATAAGGGTGAAAGTGAAAGAAGAATTTATAAACATAAACTGGATACTTTCTATTTGGCCACTTCAATTTGTAAATGGCCTCGGGTATTGGATTTTGATGACTCTTGCTCCAAGGGGATATGTGATTATGATTCTGTGTTTGGGGGGTTGTGGAGCTTCTATAATTATGAAAAAGTGCAGGTTTGAGTTGCAATCATCTTATTATGCCTTATGTTACAAAAGGGCTAAACCTTCTCATTTGGAAAAAATAATTTCCAAAATCTTAGTAAGAGATGAGAATGGCCTTTTGGACGAGGTTAATGTTTTTGGAGTGAAACAGAGCTTATATGTTGCATGTGATCTAGTGAAGTCTCCTTCTGTTATAACTACATCATCCCATCAAAGTTTAATCTTTGGTTTTCATGGTTCTATGATTATCGAAGACCAAGGTTATTACCGACATCTGAAGCAGAAATTTTAAGATAGAGAAAGTTCAAATCTGCACACTTGGATTTCAAAGAAACGATCTCGTATTTCTTTTGATTCCTCTTTTGACACTCTTAAATTTTTCTGTGAAAACTTATTCCACTTCTGATGAAATAGCTGAGGATAATTCTTGTACTGTTGCACAAAAAAACTCATGAGCAATATCTATACCTCTCATCAAGGCAAAGAAACCTAGAAAAACCATTCCTGAGAAGGGCAAGAGAAAGAGAATTTCTTTAGGGGAGAATTTTGATGATCGTTTACCTCATTCTAAGCAGATACGTGAGTCAACTTTCAACTTGATTCACAAACTAAAAGAAACCCTTAGTCTCTCATCTGCTGGAGATCAGATTCCTTGTGAGACTCACAATTCTGTCAATGTGGCTAGGGAAGTGGCCCAAATAAAGCTTCCTTGGTCGCCATGAAGGTATTAAGCTGGAACTATCGTGGCTTTAGAAAAACAACAGTGGTTCAACGTCGTAAGCAGTTGGTTACAAATCACAGGCCAGACTTTGTCCACTTATCAGAAACCAAAATCTCTTTTGATGCTGCTTGTAATACTCTTCACCACTTAAGTTTTCAATCTTTTTCTAGTACTAATGCTATTAATCGTGGGGGTGGCAATCTTGTAGCTTGGAAAGATGATCTCAATGTTGAAATCTTAGATCAATCCCCATACTTTTGTCACTGCCTCATTTTTAGCAATGATAATCTACCTTCCTCTACATCTCTTTCATTTATGGTCCCCCTGCTGCTCATCTGAAATATGTGCTATGGGATTGGATTAAGATAACCAATGTCTCTATAAATCTGCCTTGGTTACTTATTGGGAATTTCAATCAAATCTATTATGGGGAAGATAAATCTGGTGGTTCTGGTTCTTCAACTAACACTTCTGTATTTCATCAATGCTTAGAAGAAGCTAATCTTATGCGAATTTCACAACATGGTCCAACTTTCACTTGGACAAACAATAGAAAGAATGGTGGTGTTATTCTTGAAAGGATAGACATGGCTTTCTGTAATCATGAATGGCTGCAAGCTTTTCCCTCTTCATCAGTAGAAACTCTTTCATTAGCAGCTTCTGATCACAGCCCTATCTTTCTCTCCAATGAACATTTTTTCAAGGAAAATAGGCAAAGACGAGTTGAAAACTATTGGTTTTTATTCCAGGAATATGAATTTATTCTTAGGGACTGTTGCATTCGACAAGATTCTGGTTCACCGGCTTTTAAAGTTCATTCCAAGCTTTCTAGAACTCTACAAATGTAACATCCCAAATTTTATTCACCAAAATGCCTTGAAATTATTTGTGGCATTTAATGAAATGGAAGGGTGAATATTAATGAGTTTGGAAATTAAGAAGCTAGTAAATTTTCATTTTCATGAGAAGTGGGCTAGAACAAGTCATGAAATTAATTTTGGGTGTTCCAAAAAGCCCACTAGTAAAGCCTGACATAATGAATAGTAGAACACAAGTCTTGAGCCCGATTAATTGTGGTTTTGGCACAAAAGGAAAGGAAGAGGAGGTAGAAACACTTTGGGCCAATTAAATGTAAAGATGTAGTGGCAAAATTGTAATTTGCCAATGAAGCACAAGATTAATTATTTTCTCAATTAATTGAAGTAAATTTCAATTAATTAAGGAAAATAAAATATAAATATATATTTGGAGCATCTTGGTCAAATAAATCAAAGTTTGAAAAGTCAAAGGGGACTTGTACACAAACTAATGAGAGGGATTGTGGAAAATGTGGAAGCAATTATTATTTCCCTATTTCCTTATGAATTTTGCCCAAATAAAGAAATAAGAGGGAAAAATAATTGTTTGAATATTAATCATGCCAAGTGTCATCATCTAAAGCCAATGGATTGAATAAGAATTAATTAAGGATTGAGCACATTAGTAATTAGCATAAAATAATATATATTGTGTATTTGGTTAGACTAATTGGATGAAGCCCAATCGGAAGCCCAATCGGGTTTATGAAGGACCCTTGAGTGGTTCAAAGCTAATGGAGGTTTATGACACAAATTAGCTAGAGATAAGTCCAAGTACAAGCTTATGTCATAAACCAATAATCAAATATTTATTAAAGAAAGATGTAGGATATTTTATTAAGTCTTCATCTTCATCTTTCTCTTTTCATTTTCACGCCTAGCACACAAAATAGAGAGAGAGAGAGAGAGAGAGAGAAGAGCTTGAGAAACTTAGAGAGAAGGAGAGCACAAGAGGCTAAAATCCAAGGTAAGTTTTATGGTTTCAAGTGATTAAGCTTTCTATCTTGTGTAATATCTCCTCTATGCTCTTGTTCTCTATGAAAAACCATGTGTAGCAAGAAAATCTTCAAGGTTGAAGAGAGAGAAAGTGACGCCTAGAGAAAGTTTGAGGATTAAGAGGTAACTTCAAGAACTTTAATTCCTTTGGTATATTGTTGTTGTTGTTGTTGTGGTTCTGGACTTGATTTATGGTTTGGTTAGTTATTTTGTAAACTTAGGATGTTGAAACCATAAGGGGTTATGCTGCCCAAATTTCCTCAAATCATGTCCAATAGGTTTTTAAGAGGTTCAATAAGGGATTAGGAGTAAAAAGGAATGAGCTTTAAGGGTTATATCACAAAAATCACATTTTCCCTTTTTAAACCTAAGTTTCGGCCAGCTCAAGAAATAGGGGAAGGAGCTGGAATTTCACTAATATGATGGCTCCATTATGTTTAGGAGGGAAAATTGTGTAGAGTTGATGTTGATCATGTGGTGAGAAAAGCCCTAGAAAGTGAAATAACGAAAATACCCCTAAAATCCTAAGTAGGGGCTGTTAAGGGTAAAACTGTAATTTGACAGTGATTTTGAAAAAACCGAGGTAAAAAATGAATTTCCACATGCAAAATTGTGTAAGAATAACCCATGTCAAAATTTTTGGAAAAGTATAGTTGGATTGGGTAAAAAGGGACTTAGACCGGATTCTTAGGGGCATTTTGATACTTTTGCAGTTTTAGACAATATAACCAACAAAAGTAATTTGGAAGAGTCGAGAGTGATACATGAACCTAATTCTTGTAAACTTGGATTTTTAGGACTAGTTTGTTGAGCCGAGCCGGAACGAATTAAGGACTTATTTGTGAACAAAAAGGGACTTAAGATAATAACTCTATCTTTCATACATGATGTGAATTTGTATATGCTTATGTATGTCATCTTCTGTAATATGTATGATAAACAATGCCTATGGGTACATCGATATATAGTGCCTATGGGTACACTGAAATACAATGCCTATGGATACACTGATATGCTCAATCAGAAGACTGAGGTATAGAATACGTTGGGGTTGCAATAGTGGTTGGCCTTGAATACATTTCCGACTGAACTGAACTATGTGTTATTATAATATTGCATTACTTGGTACTTGGCATATTTATTTATTTCATTTTCTATGAATGATTGTATGTTACTACTAAGATTCATTTGAATCTAATCCTTTTTCAAATTCAAAAATATTCCAGAAAAAACAGTGGCTCAAAGGGGCAAGGAGGTACTTACCGGCAACTGATGGTTTTGTGCTAATTAAACAATATTGTTGGTTATCTGAGGACCATTTTTATTATTTCAAGGTTTGTAATTACTATTCACACACCTTGTGGAGGATTTCTGTAAATTAATCATGTACATTTTATCAGTATATCTATGTTATTCTTGTGTACCCGCTAAACCGTAATTGCTACTTTGATTAATATTAATAATAAGTGGTATGTAAGATGGGGTCTTACAACAAACCCTTACACAATGGAGCAAATCTCATATTGGTAAACTACCCTTTAGAATTTCAAAAGCTGAACAATTCCTTTATGATATCTCTAAGGAAATCTCTCTTTATGGTGATTTGAATGCCAAGAGCATTGTAGAATTTTAGGAGCCAAAACGTCAGCCTGAGTTTCTTTATGATTGTGAAGCTAGTTTCTAGGCACAAAGAGCTAAATTAAAATGGTAGGCTGAGGGTGAAAGAAATAGTGCATATTTTCATGCAAAAGATCATCCTCAAATTTAATCAGAAGCCTACTCAAGTTAGATAGTCAATGGACTTCAGATGAGATTGAGTTTTCAGAGATGGCTTTAGTACATTTTCAGGCATCTACCAAGAACCTCATCAGGCTTCAGTGGAGGAAATTATGGATGGTTTTAATCATCTCCCACTTCCGACTCTTACATCAGAAGAAATATCATTTGATGTTGCCTTCATCAAGTTGTGAGATCAAAGAGGTTGTGTTCAATCTCCTTAAGGATAGTGCATGAGGTATTCATGGTTTTCATGCACATTTCTTTCAGAAACATTAGGATTTAGTTGGGCCAGACATCATAAGTCATTTTTAGTAGAGTGAACATTTGCTTAAATCTATGAATAAAACAATTATCATTCTTCTGCCAAAAACTGACAGATCCCAAGACTTTTGGGACTTTAGACCTATTAGTTTATGCAATGTTGTTTACAAAATCATCTCCAAGGTCCTCCGTAATCATTTGAAAGCATCTCTTTCAAGGATTATCCACGTAAATCAATGTGCTTTTCCCAAAGGGAGATTAATTTCTAACAATATTTTACTTGCTTATGATCTTTTGGCTTATATTCACTCATCAAGGGAAGGAAGAAAGAAAGTTGTAGCTCTCAAAGTAAACTTTTCTAAAGCCATTGATAAGTTGTCATGGAATTTTATTATTGCTATTATAAGAAGTATGAATTTTCCTACTAAGTGGATTAATATGATTAGTCAATGTTTATCCACAGTTCAATACCAAGTTCAATTTAATGGAAAATTGACAAATGTCATCTTGCGTAATAGAGGCATTAGATAGGGAGATCCCTTATCTCCTTATCTATACATCTTAGCAGCTAACATTCTTGCATGCATGATCTTCAAGTTAGAATCTTCTCGATTGTGGAAAGGAATCAAAATTTGTCAGAATGCACAGCCTGTGTCTCACTTGCTTTATGATGATTACTCTTGTTTCTTCTTTGAGAGTAATACTCTAAATCTGTGCTCAGTCAAATTAGTTCTTAACATGTACGCATACTGGTTAGGGTAACATTGGAATAAATCATAATCTTTCTTAGTCTTTAGTCCTAATGTGCCTTTCTCTCCGAAAACGACACTATCTAAATTGTTGGGACTTCGTTTTGAATCAAAACTAGGAAACACTAGTACAAAAAAGGTGTTTTAGACCGGCACATTTAGAATTTAGACCAGTTGTAGCGGATGAGGTCTAAAAGAAATGTGCGGTGACATTTTCGTAATTATAAATAAGGTGGGAGACCGGTTATTCTATTAACCGGTCTAAAAAAAATAATATTTAGACCACTAACCGGTCTAAAAAGATTAAACTTTTTAGACCTGCTTGGATTTTAAACCGATCTAAAAGGTTCAGCAAGGAAAAAAAATTAAAAAATCATTATTTTTTAGACCAGTTACTGAAAGAACCAGTCTAAAAGATATTTATTTTAGACAGGTTAATAGGATAACCTGTCTAAAAGAAATCTTTTTAAGACCAGTTATTCTAACAACCGGTCTAAAAGATAGACTTTTAAGACCGGTTGTTAGAGGAACTGGTCTTAAAGAGCTTTTAAGACCGGTTATGCTTTTTAAGACCTGTTATTTTTATAACCGATCTTAAAACTCTTCCCCAAAATTACTTTTGTGCTTCAGCTCCCCGCGTCCTTCCATTCTGAAATCCTTCCTTTATTCCTAATTCTGAATTAGCCTACTTTGATCCCAATCTTCTCTCCTCAGCCCTCGACTCCCTGTCCCTTACTTGATCTTCGAATTTGAACAATTGAACCCGGTCGAGCTGGTCGTGGTCGTGCCTCGTGGGTCGCTGTCATCGTTTGCTTCAGGTGTTCAGCTCCGTTATTCATTGCGTTTCAGGGACGTCTTCATCTTCATCCTCTTTTTTGAGGTATGCTTCCTCTTCCTCTACATTTACTCCTCTTATGCCTGAACCTTTGATCTTTCTCTGTTATTTCTCACTCTCAACCTTCTATTTCTTCTGTTCATGACCTAATATACAACTAGTCTACAAAGTCTTTTTTAACCGGCTTAAAAAGTCAATTTTCCACTGGTGAAAATACCTAGGAACTTAGATAGATCCTGGCAGAAGTAAAAAAATGATCTATCAACAAGTCCTTTCATCTATCAAAAAAGGACTAGTACATGGCAGGTGAAGCTCCTTTCTCAAGCATCGAGATTAACTCTGATTAAATCTACCTTGACTGCTATGAATACTCATGTGCTTTCTTGTATTAATGTCCCTCAATACATCTGTGATAAAATAGATTCTTGTTGTTTTAACTTTTTCTGGGGAACAAGTAGTGACAAGAAGATTCATTTGCTCAGAAAAGATCAACTTTTTCAGCCTATTGATAAAGGTGGTTTAGGATTAAGACCTTTCAAGTTAGTATACCAAGCTTTATTGGCGAAGCAACTTTGGAGAATTCTAACAACATATCAATCATCTCTTCTAGGGCAAACAATGAAAGTTAAATACATTGATATCAATAGTGATGGAATCATAAAACTTCCACAAAATTCTTTCTGGATATGGAAAGGAATAGCTGGGTGTGCTAATCTTATTATAGATAGGTTATAATGGAAACTGGATAATGGCTCGTCCATATCTCTTAACCACCGGTTATAGTGGCCAATGCAGTTGGCTCGAAATTCGGTTGGTTTACTTAACCAACTAGAAGATCTGTTAATGCATGTTTCTTCACCTTGGAATCTTGTCAGGTAGAATCATTCATTAGTTTCTGAATTATACCCACTGCACATTGCGCGACAAATTCTTAGCATTCCTCTATCCCTTCTTAATATCAAAGATAGTTTCCAATAATAGGGCAACAACTCGTGTTCATATAAGGTTAAGGATGGGTATCAAATCCTCATACATCAACATTTGCGACATCAATCTATTGATGATTCATTTTGGGAGATACTTTGGAAATTACCCATATTGCTCAAATTCCTTCTCTTGTTATGGAAATTGCTTAATGATGCTCTTCCTGCTACTGATATTCTGTAAAACCATCAAATGCAAATCAATGATACATGTCAATTTGGTTGCAATGAAGAAGAAACCATTAGCATATATTTTTCACTTGCCCTGTCCTAAGGACTGTCTGGTTTGGTTTATTAAATATGAGAATTTCCCTTGTAAACTATGATGTCTTTGATTCAATGGTTTAAAGACTCTATAATTCATCTGCATCATTCACATGAGTCAAGTCTTTTATATTATGTCATTTTAACAATTTATACTCTATGGATGAATAGAAATGCAAGTCTTCATCATGGGAAACAACCACAACCTGAGATGATAATTTAGGAAGTTAGGGGACTATATGTTGTTGTATGGTTGGCAAATCAGTTTAATGAGTATGGTGTGGCAAGAAAGTCACCCAAACAAGCTGCTATTGTTGGAGAAGGTATTGTGGGAGATCAATGGAACATGATCTTTCATCACTTCAAAAGGCAGGGTGGCCACTTCTGTGAATGTTATATTTGTTGTCACTGATCTTCATTAATTCAATTTGTCTGGAGATATACAGCAAATCCTGGTGCTCCATTTCACACTAGATGCTTAAGAATAGCGATATTTTGGATTACTAAATCTCACATACAAGGAAGTCCATGACAACAACGACTTATAATCACTTGTGTCAACAAAGCTTTCCTCATGTTTTCCAATCAGCTACAATCTATTAGCAGCATCACATGGCAAAAGATTCTGGCGCTTCTTAAAGATTTTATTTTACAACATGTTCGTGTTATTTCATATTCTGCCTATTGTAACTTATTTTCATCATTTTATTTGTGAGGTTGGCGTGCTTCTCTTGCTAATCAAATACAGACTGTCTGATTGTTTTGTGTCTTTTGCTCTGTTTCTCATGAATTGTTTTGACTAATTTAAATGTTTCATCTTGTCATGTTATCCATTGAATGTCTATGCTCCTCTGGTTCTATTTATAGGGCATTTCCAACATTTTTCACATAGACCAAAGAAAACCTAAAATCTCATTAGCTCTGTCATAAAATTTAACAACTTTACAACATTGTCCCTATTGAATATACATAATACCAAATAAAAATAAAGTCAACAAAATAATAAGTGAAGGGTTAAATTGTACATTTACCTCAAAACTTTAATGAGGTGCTTTATAAATAAGACAAAAAAAAAAGCTTCTTTCTTTGCCTTATATATAAGACCAAAGGAGTATTTCCTATGAATTGAATTGTGCTAAATATGAAATGTTTACACATTTGGGTTATTACTATTGACTCGTATATTTAAGTTTAGATCTATATTTAGCTAATATAAAAAGATAAGATGCACTGCAATTATGTCAATTGGTTTAGTGTGTGAGCTCTTTTCTAGGCATGGTTTGGTAAAAGATGAGGAAATACTGTAAAAAAAAAAGAAAAAAAAAAGAGAGTGGCTGTTTTAGCGAGTTAAACCCAAATTTAATTATATATATATATATATATATATATTATCATTTTTTTCACTATAAGAAACAATTATTTTTGAAAATCATGATAAAAAAACAAATAGGAAAAAAAACTATATTCTCCCCAAATTAATTTTGCTAAAATATTAAGCAGAAAGCAGAGTAACTATCATGGAAGGTTTCTAACCCTTCTCTTCCTCTTCTTTAGCAGGTCAATCACCAGATTTGCAACTCATTGAGGTTTGCCAGTAAACATCACAAGCTGAAACAATGTTGCTTCAAATGTAGCTCCACATACATATCCCGACACAACAGGTTCCCATCCAAATTCAAATCCACCTACAAAACTTGGAAGTGGTTCTTGTCTTTCCTCATGGGAGTTGCACATTGGAGGGCGCCTCCCGAACATGTGTTGAAAATTAATGTTGATGGCACCTTCCATGAGCAGGACAAGACAGCTGCAATAGGCATTATTTGTCGGGACTCGAATGGCGATTTCAAATGGGGTTTTGTTGATAAGGTGAAATCACTTTTGCCCTTCATGACAGAGGCATTGGCCCTGAGCCTTGATGATTGCACATGATATGGGTGATGCTAATGTTTTATTTGAATCCGATTGTCAAACTCCCGTACTTGGTCTACTGAAAGGTCATGCTACCTTTGGTGAGTGGTTTATTAGAGGTATTTTGGAAGACATCTTGCATCCTTTGGCTGCACAGGCTGGATTCTCTTTAAGTTTTACTCCTCGAAAGGGTAATAATGCAGCTGATCTCCTTGCTGCAGATGCATTTAAGGGCTTTTGCCCCATTGGGTGGGTGGTTACGCCCTTACCCCCTTTGTTTCTTATCCTTGCTGCTGATGCCTCGGATTCAAGGTCTGTTCCTACTTCTGGCCCTGCGGCACACTCGGAGAGGGAAGCTAGCTGATTGCTTTTGTTGTTTTTATTTGTTGTCTTGCAGTTTCTTGTTTCTGTTGCCCATCTAGTATTAGTCTCTGTCAGTCCGAACTCTAGGATCGTTATTATGACTAATGCAAGTAATGCCCTCTTGGCCGTTCAAAAAAAAAAAAAAAGTTACTAAGATACTTATAAAAAATTATTTGAATCATAATTTGAAGAAGACTTACTTATAGATATTTTTCATTTAAATATATGTGACTAGCTAAGTGTTCATTGAGATATTTTATTTTTTTTTAGTATGTTAAAGTATAAACCATGAGGAAAACAATTTTCAAATTATTTTTTTTAAAAAAAATAAGATGATGCTGCAAAATGTAGGCACACATGGAGGGCACTGATTTTGCTTTTCCAGCATCCTTTTCTCTCTCAGTTGGTAAAAAGCTTGAAAACAATGTTGTGGTTGAGAAAAGAAAAGGACAAAGCTTGAAAAGTAGTTGCGCCACCACATTACTGGATGGGGTCTAAGAAAAACCTGTTTGTGTTCATCTGCATCAGAATGCACCTCTTGGGGGGCATTTAATTGGAATTGGGTGCATTAAAAAATGGTAGTTTTTCCCCAACAAAATAAGGAGTATAATAACAGCTTTTTCATATTTACGCATTAATAATGAACTAAACTAACACAGTGAAGAAGGGGAAGAAGAAGCTGTGACTCCGAATCTGGATGCCTTCTCGGTGGGGGCTTTACATCAAGAAGCTCGAGAAAATTCCATAAACAAGATTGAAAGCAATACCCATCTAGGAATATTGTGTCTTTTGCTCTGTTCCCCTGTCATGTTTTTGACCAATTTAAAAGTTCCATGCTAATGTCTATATTTTTCTATGAATTAAATTGTCCTAATAATGAAATGTTACACCTATGAGGTTTATTTAAGTTAAGATCTATGTTCAGCAAATATAAAAGATAAGATGCACTGCAATGACTTTGTTTAGTGTGTGAACTCTTTTCTGGGTATGGTTTGGTAAAAGATGAGGAAATGCTGTCAAATAGGGTTAAGCAAATTAGAACCGAAACAAAAAACCTAACTGAACTGAACTCAATTCGATTTTTTCGGTTTGGGTAATTCAGTTTTTGGTAAATTTTCTGTTTTTATTTTTCTAAAAATTCGGTGCTCGGTTTTGGTTCAGTTATTAGAAGAATATATTGGTTAAAACTGAAAAACCGAAATATATAAAATATATTAATATTTAATATATACTATTTGATAAATGCATGTTTTTATAATTAAATAGATGTAGATTTTGAATTATATGAGATAAAATATTTAGATATTTTAAATTTAATTAATTTATTTTATATATTTTCCTCCTAAATATAATCTTAAGGATAAAAAATAATATTTTTTAAAATTTTATTTATATATATATATATATATTATTTTGTAGATAATAAATATAAATAAAAAATCGGTTAACTTGGTTATTAACTGAATTGAATTGAACCAAACTGAACCGAAATATTTTGATTAATTCGGTTCTGTTAATTTGGTTAATTAGTTTTGGTTCAATGTTTGAAATTGGTTTTATTCGGTTTTTATTGAAAAACCGAATGTCGCAAAAGGAGTGGTTGTGTTTTACAGAGGTGAACCCAAATTAAATTATATATTTTGTTTTTTTTCATTATGAAAAACAATTATTTTGGAAAATTATGTTGAGAAAAAAAAATCAAAAAAAAATATTTTGATCTCCCCAAAATAAGTCTGCTAAAATATTAAGCAAAAAGCCACAGTAACTTTTATTTTTCTTTCCCATGAAAGCACATGGAATTGAACATTTATTTCCCAAAACACAAAAGAGAAAATTTGACATAACTATTAGGGGTGGTTTCTAACCCTTCTCTTCCTCTTCTTCAGCAGATCAATCACCAGACTTGCAACCCATTGAGGTTTACCAGTAAACATCACAACTTGAAGCATTTTTGCTCCAAATGCAACTCCACATACATATCCACCGCCACAGGTTTCCATCCAAATTCAAATCCAACTTCTGAACTTGGCAGTGGTTCTTGTCTTTGCTCTTGCGTTTTGCAAGGAATCATAAGTTGAAAACCACGCAACTCTTTGTTTCCTTCAAAGGAATCACTTGAGAAAGTCTCAAATTGTTGGCCCCTAGGAATGCAACCTTCAAGTTGATTCCTTGAAAGGTCCAAGACACCGAGAAAATTGAGATTAGTCAACTCTATGGGAATTTTTCCACTAAATTTGTTTGATGACAAGTCCAACCATTCCAGGTTCTTCAAATTTCCCATTAAGGTAGGAATTGCATTGGTGAGCTCATTTTGTGAAAGATTAAGCCCTTTCAATGCAAGAAAGTCTCCAATAACTTGTGGAATCTCTCCCTCAAACACATTGTTGGATAAATCAATGCTTGTGAAAATAGTCAAGATCTTTTCTAGATGAATTTCTAATCCCTTCTAGGTCAAGTCAATGGAGTCTAGATAATTACCGGTGCTGTATTCATAATTCAAGTACTGCAAGTCAGTTTTCTCTTCTAATCTTCTCATATCTTCGAAGGAATTGAAGAATACTGCAAGTAAAAGACCTTTCAAGTTGTTGCTGGATAGGTCAAGTACTCTTAACATATGGAAGGCATGGCTTCCATTGTCCTTAAAATTGGGGATAAAACCGTGCAATTTATTCCCTCTAAGAACAAGCAACTGCAATTCCTCAAGAGCTTGTAGCCAATGGGGAAATACATCCTCTATGCCATTGTTGCCAAGATCTAAGACTCTTAGCCTTGTGCAATTGACCAAGGATTGAGGTAATGACCCTTTCAAAAGGTTGTCATTAAGATTTAGGGTTGTTAAATTGTTTCCCACTTCAAATGATTCAGGAATACTGCCAGAGAAGCCATTACTTTGTAAATCCAACACAAAAAGAGTAAGGGTAGAGCTAACAATACAGTGTGGAATGGTGCCGATGAAGTTATTATGGGACAAGTTAAGAATATCAAGTGTGCTACCATTGCAAATAGAAAAATGAAGCTCTCCTTGGAGGAAGTTGGAACTTAAGTCGAGAAAATACATGTTTCTCCAAGACATGTGTTGAGTCAACACATTTCCGGTGAGAAAGTTGTGGGAAAGGTTCAAGAATGTGAGGTTTTGAAGATAAAAAATTGACCCTGGAATTGGGCCATACAACTTGTTAGACACATCAAGCACTTTTAGTGAACAAGTGGATATTTCACCAATATAACCAGTGAATTGGTTGGAAGATATATGCAAATAATTCAAAGATGGCAGAGTAAAAACCAAAGGCAGAATTGTTCCATTGAAACCATTATATGACAAATCTAGATATTGGAGATTTTCAAGTTTAGAATCTGAATGTGGCCACTACAGTTATTTGAAGATAAAATAAGACCAGTGAGATTTTGAAGATTGAAAGTGATGATGAGATTTGACCAGAAAAATTATTGTTTGAGAGGGCCAAAAATATAAGTTGTGTAAGGTTCCACAAGGATGGTGGAAGTACTCCAATGAATTGGCATGATGAGAGATCCAATCCTCTAATGGAATTGCTCCAATTAGACTTGGGAGGCTAACCGGTGAGATTTGGGTTATCATCCAATTGTATCTGCTGAAGTTGGGGAAATGAAAATATTTTTTCATCCAAATTCCCTTGTAATCTAACATCAACTAGCAGAAGAGAGACCAAAGGAGAGGAAAGATGATTCTTGAATAGATGACTCGAAGGTATCGATGACATATCCACATGAAGCAGATAAAGTGAAACCAATTTGTGAAGATGATCACTTATATGAGTGACATTTCTTGCGAGTCTTTGCCAAGTGTTGGCAATGCTTGGTGGCAAAACAAATATCCAAACGACTAATCCACCATCTGATGTTAAAGCATAAAGTAAAGCCATCCCCAAGGCTCGTAAACCTCAAGAAAAAGCAGAGGAGAACCCAAGAGAGAAGCATAACGAGGGTGGCCTCCAAGAACACAGCCTGGGACTGAGTAAACTTCTTGATGGAATCAAAGGCGAAGATGGTCTCTGGAAAGCTAATGGAAAGCTTCGACAGCCCATGAGCTCAGCGCAGCACGCCACCCCGCAAGTTTATTCACTTTTTTGTTTGACTCAAAAACTGCATTCTATAAAAGAGAACCAGCCAGATAATTTCCTTCATGACATCAGTCACTCTCTCGGGGTTACAAGTTGCTAGTTAGCTAAGGACACTCAAATTTTTTTTTTCTACGAGAAAATTCATGACAAAATTTTTACATGCCAATTGAATAACAAATCTAGCTTCAAACTTACACGAGTGACATTTCTTGCGAGTCCCTACCAAGTATTTTCTTTAAGAATGAGAGGATCACTTTCAAACTCATGGATATCAAGTGAAATCAATTTGTGAAGATGTGAAATCTGAGATGGAACTTCACCACTAAAATTACAAAAATGCAAGGATAGGTGTGTTAAACTTACAAGTTGTGAAAAATTATATGATATTTGAGACTCATCAAAGTCATCGAGACTAAGGTCAAGGCTTTGAAGATGGGTAAGCTGGAAAAGAGCATTGTTGGGAAGGAGTTTGCCATGAAGCCAACTACACATAAGATTGAGGCCAATCACGTAACCAATGAATTGTAAGTGACACCATCCCATAAAATAACAATTTGTTCCATTTTTCCAAATTGATGTCTTTGGGTATGATATGGTTGCAAAGGCATCACAAAGGTCAGAAGTTTCAGAAGAAGGAAGGGGTTTTTGAATGGAAAATGAGTTTTTGAAGTCTAGCAAGGCTAAGCTTTGGTCAGGGCGACATGATGGGAAAGCAAAGGAAAAATAAGAAAGAGAGAGAAAGAGAGAGTTGGAGACAAAGAACGCAACACAATGATAAACTCCTCATTTTTTGACCGCTAATTCTATACGTGCAACAAGTGAAGAGAAATAGATGTATTTATAGCTACAGGAGAATGAGTAGATTTATATCTATACATGGAAGCGGAACAAGGTTATGTTGGTTCAAAGAAGAAGATAGCACTGAACAAGCCTCATATAGGTTGACTGGTGTATTCGATTTGTGACAATGATTTTAATTCTCAGATTCCATTCCATATTTTTAGTACATTACAAATACTTATATCTGTACAATATTACAATGAACAGGGCTCAAATAAAAATCCATAGTACATATGTGATTTGTGCTGAAATTCATGAAATAACAAAAAGCTCGTAAATAATTTTCTTAAAGAAAAAGACAGCATTACCTAAAATGGCCCCCCGCGCGCACACTTGTCATGTAATGTTAAAAATGAACTTTGAAAGGTTTTTGCCAAAAAAAATATCTCTCACTTTTCTTAGTTGCTAACAGGTACCCTTTTACTAGTGGTAATTTTGTTCGAGGCCCAACCTAGCAGTTTAATTTGATTCGTCATGTTGAAAGACAATTGCACAACTAAAACTCAAATTTAATTATCATTTAATTTTAATTATGACACGAAAATTATATACTACGCTATAATAGATTATTATACGCGATAGGGGCCAATTAACACAAATCAATAAATTACAAATCCTACAAGTAGCCAAAGTTATTGCTAAAATTTTTAAAACTATTCTTTGCTCTTCTAGAAATTATGATTCATTTTTTGTATTTTTTTTTTAAAAATAACATCAAAATAAACTCTTTATTTGAAGGACCAAGACCCTAGCGTTCGAAAGTAGCATGTGAACCAAAGCGGAGGGAAAAAGAACACAAATTGACCACACACAAACATTAATTGACCTACAAATTCATTATACATTAAAGGCTTTTAGTTTGGTTGTTCTTTACCTAATCCTTTCCTTGTTTTTAGTTTCGTTTCTTCCTGACTTAGACCATACTAATCATCAGAACAGAATACAACCTCCATTATTATAAAGCCAAGGTCTGTGAACCAAAAAGAATGGAGGAGAGAACACAAAGTGATTCTTCTGATAAAATAAAAAATCAAATTGAATTAAATTTTGACCATCTAAATCTAACTTGAACAGCTGAAACATTTTCCCCCATGTATAATTAAACATTGTACTTATACACGTCAGTACTCAACAAAAGCGGCTAGTCAACTATTGGTGTCTAGTTTACAAGTCTATTCACATGCAAACATAAACTTGCAAAGTCATTTTACAAAACACATTTGGAAGGTAGCATGGTGATATTATTCATTTATATAGAACATTTTTCATGTGGAGGATAATTTATAAAATACTTTAATAAATATCGTTTAAACAATACGAAATTGGGGGAAAACAAATACTCCTTAAATCATATAAAACTCAAATGAGATCGTAAATTCACAAAATTCCAAATCAAATCAAAGTCACTCATTCCCCCCCCCCTCTCTCACATGGTAGTGGCATCCTCCAATGTCCCTTATTTTATCACCATCGCAGGGTAGTTTCTACTTTTGTTCTTTGGAACTTTGACTAGAGTCTAATTTGGTGGTATTGTGGCTAGTTCGAGATAAGACTGAAGCTTTGGCTAGTATTTAAAGTGTTGACCGATTTTGGCAATTGCTTGTTAAAGTTTCTTGATTTAGTTGTTTTAGATGTTGTTGTGCTAGTGTTTAAATGTTTATGATGTGTTTTTGCTTTTAGACTTTGAACCCCCAATTTAATCCCGAGTATTCAAGATGAGTTGGTGTTTATATGTATCTCGTTTTATCATCTTGGTGAATAAATTGACTTGTATTTTTTTTTAAAAAAGAAAAATCTATAGAAAATATATGGGCTACAATTAAAGAATGTGGGCTAATAATTGAACTGTTGGACCCAATAACTCAATATTTGGGCTGCATAAATCTTAGAATTAAATATTATTGAGCAGCATTTTGGGCTCTACCCACTATACACACACTCTCTCGGATCTCTGATAATTTTAGGCCTCTACCCACTATACACACACTCTCTCGGATCTCTCTCATAATTTTAGGCCGAACAAAAAATTATCAACCCCCAATTTAATATATTCAAATTAAATTAAATTTAAAATAAGTAAATAAATAACTGATAAGTTATCCATATCTTTTGTTTGGCCCACAATTGACCACATCTTCATAATTATAATAAAAGGGTTAAGGAACGCTCAGCACCTCAAAGCATTTTTCTGAGTGTACCCACTATCCAGTGCCTTAAAGTTTTTATTAGGGCATTTCGACCATAAACTAATTTTTATTGTGCAATTTAATCTAACCCTAACAAAAGTTTAACTTTTACAGTTAAAATGCTGATTAGGCAAACTTTGACCAAAAAATTATCCCCATGGCGTCTGAGTGGTACTCCATTCAGTTGTTTCTCTGCAAAGCATATAGGTACTCACTTCTTTCTGAAGAGCTACGTCAATGTGTTGCGGATCTGTTCTGGGTAACCAATGTCCCATACGCGCCATTTCATTCTATCTGGATCGCCTCCGATCCTTCCACCAGACCCAATTTGACCTCGCTCTTCTCCGGATCCCATTTTGTGTTCTCTTGACCCACGCCTAGACACAAGGTAATTCTCACTTTGGTATTGTAACACCCATGTTTTGAAAGCATATATATGGCATAAGTGTAGTAATATCTTTAAAATGGAGACCGGTAATCTTTTGTAAACAACGGAAGTCTCAATTTCAAGCAGAGTGTGGAGCTGTACTTGAATGGGTTTTCAAAAATCTTTTCAAAAATCATTTTCAGATTGGGTCTCATATTATTTTATGATTTATTTTAAGCCATCCGTTTTAGGTTCATTTCTTCATATCAAAGTGTTTACTAATAAGTTCTCTGCTCAAACCCAAGCTACTATGTTTAATTAACGGCCCTAGGTGGACGGCTGTCCACTACTGGTACAAATGTCGTTGCGCGTTCGCTTATATACAGACGCTTACATACATGTCAGTACGAGACTGACCACACTTAAATACAAATTACATACAATCTCCAAAATAGATAACTAACAGAAAACTAAATTCTAAGTCCTTTGCTTCATTCGCCCGTGTTTACCTTCTTGCCTGAGGAACTACTTGCCCGAGCTGAAAATTTGTTTTGGAAAAATAGGGTGAGATTCAAAGAATCTCAGTAGTAACATATATCACTCATATAAAATGCACATATATCATGCCATGTCAACCAAAGTTACAGTACAATCAACATATTCAACATTCAGAGATAAATTCACAATATGCAGAAAGAATAAAGTTACTAATTCAAGGACAAGCGTCCCTTGCCACAGCGCTGGGAAATTCTACTAGGCCTTAGCCCTTCTCATCTGAATGTTTTAAATTCACAATGGTACAAACATGCATATAACATATCACATAGTATGTGAGGGATAAGTTACTACCTGACAAGTTTTCCAAATCTTGATCTTGATTGACGTGCTTTGAACGTCCTGGGCAAGTGTCAAATCCTATAAATTATAATTTACGGGCAATGAGTTATTTCTTAGTCCAACTCTTCATAAATTATTCTCTTATGTTGGTTACCATTAGGGTCACTACATTAGGCCCAATATGAAGCTAATGAGCTCAAGCTACTCCAAATGCTTAACTTAACTCTTAAATGTCCAATTTTATTATAAAAACTCTTTGCTTTGAATTTTCGCACAATTACCAAAAGCTGGCAGATTTTTCACTGAACTTTGAAAAATCATAACTAATTCTAGAAAAATCGAATTGAGGTGATCCAAATTCTATATAACCCTTATTAAGTCTATTTTAAGTGAAAAATACTTTCAATAGCCGGAAGACTGCGCACACTTCCCAGTTTTTCTTTTTCTCCCTGCTGCCAGAAAATCTGACCAGTTTTAATGGTCTACTTCAAACATTCATAACTTCTAGTATATTTATCAAAATCCTTCATAATACCTATCAAATTAAAGGTCTATAAGTGTACTTTAATTCTGGAAAATCTCATAATCAACAGATGAATTTTGGACAGTGAAAGTTTCGCCACAACAAAACTGCCAGACAAAAATGCACACTGGCAACTTTATTGCACAAGTAGACTTAATTTCCAATTTTTGATTCTTTAAACCAGTCTGTCAAAAATTATAACCAGAGCCTATTCCCACACAATTTTTCGTGTAGAATCCAATGAAAAGCTCAAAAATACCAAAATCAAATTATTTCTACCAGATTTAGCCCCCAACCGAAATCTGCCTCCCAAAACAACAAAAATTCCACTTTGTGAATTTAACTACCAACAAGTCTAATACTTCTCCAAACATCATATATCACCTTATATATGATTAAAACATCTTCCTTCTTCAAAAACACCCCTTGAATGAAATACATGGGTGGTTGAAAAGCTAAGAAAAACTCAATGAAATCACAAAGTATTCGGTTCAAAAGAAAGCCCACTCTTACCTCTTCGCGTTTCTACAAGTGGTTCGGTATTCCGGCAGCACTCTGGTAGACTAATTGGCACAAAACACCTCAGATGAGAAATCTAAGACCATAGAATTGAATCTTATAGTGAGTAGAGGAAGTTTCCTGAAGGACTTACCGGACAATAACAGTGATTCAGGGTTGAAATCGGCTCCGGTAGTCAAGAAAACCCACTATTCACTCCTCCTTCTCTCTTCTTGTGTTCTTAAGCTTAAGAAATCTGATTTCTCTTTCTCTTTCCATGCTTGCACGAAATTTTGCCATTTAATTAGGCATGGATGGTTGTGATTTAATCACATAAAATGATCTCATCTCATCTTGCCACGTGTCACAAGTTTAAGGCTTAAGAGTGCCACGTGTCATGCAACCATTGGTCTTCCACTTTTCTCTTTCTTCGGTGGGTCATAAATGGTCAGGGGAAGGGAAGGCCTAACAATTTCCCCGGACTCCTGGGTTTGGTGCTCGACTCGTAAAGTAAGCGACCCGGCCGGAGACCGGTGAATTCCCCGGACTCAGACGCTAGATGGCGTACTCCGGAGATGACAACACGAAAGGCTTAAAGTGGGTGTAATGATGTGTAATGATGAGGGACACATGTCACCCCCTCATTTGGCCAACACAAAAACATGTTTTTACTTTGTAATAATTTCGGGACACTTGTCATTTCCTTATTTGGCCAACATGAAAGATGTGTCATCATGAGTCATAATGAGCTGTCAATACATACTTTACTGAAGTTCTTTTTAATAAAGTTGCTCCATCGGTGCATTACCTGGAATTCCACGTGGGACCCATGTGGGACCATGGCACGCATATCAAGGCACGTCACTAAATGCCCGAATTCCTCCGATCTCACAACTGACGCCCCTGGATCTTGCAGCCACTAACGAATTTTGCTCTGACTTCTTACACTTGTATTTTTACAATATTGACTTCTCGATTTCTGTGAATGACACAATGGATATCTGGGAATTCCGAAAGTAACTCTACCTTTAATTGTAAATACCAATATTTATTTTATTCTACTATTTTCATATTTACACGTTTTTAGTATTGCAAAATTTGGTATATTACAGGTATTCTGCTAATTTCATCATAGGAAGGAGTTTTACATTGTTGCTAGGTTGTGACTAGTGATATCGGTTAGGACTTGCTTCTGAATGAGTTTGGATAAGCTTTGAAGCATTCGTTAATTTAGTTGATGGGTCAAAAGGAGTTACGGTCGAAACACACTTTCTAACTTGCAATTTTGTTGGCAAATAAAACTTGCGCATAAATTTTGACTCTTTCTTGATGAATAAGTGGATATTTCACCAATATAACCAGTGAATTGGTTGGAAGATAAAAGCAAATAATTCAAAGATAGCAGAGTAAAAATCAAAGGAGGAATTGTTCCATTGAAACCATTATATGACAAATACCGATCTTGGAGATTTTTAAGTTTTGAAACTGACTATGGAAATTGGCCACTAAAATTATTTGAAGATAAATAAAGACCAGTGTGATATTTTGAAGATTGGAAAGTGAAGATGAGATTTGACCAGAAAAATTAGTGTTTGAAAGGTCCAAAAATGTAAGTTGTGTAAGGTTCCCCAAGGATGGTGGAAGTTCTCCAATGAATTGGCATGATGAGAGATCCAATTCTCTAATGGAATTGCTCCAATTAGACTTGGGAAGACAACCTGTGAGATTTGAGTTACCCTCCAAATGTATCTCCCCAAGGTTGGGAAATGAAAATATTTTTTCATCCAAAGTCCCTTGTAATCTAACTTCAACAAGCCCAAGAGAGACCAAAGAAGACGAAAGATTCTTAAATAGATTACTTGAAGGTATTGATGACATATCCACACGAAACAGATGAAGATCCCTCATATGACTGACATTTCTTGCGAGTCTCTGCCAAATGTTTTCTTTAAGAATGAGATGATCATTTTCAAATGCACAAATATAAAGTGAAACCAATTTGTGAAGATGTGATATCTGAGATGGAACTGCAACACTAAAATTATAAAAAATCAAGGATAGGTGTGTTAAACTTACAAGATGTGAAAAATGAGGTGATATTTGAGACCCATCAAAGTCATTGTAACTAATTAAGGTCAAGCCTTTGAAGATGGATAAGCTGTAAGAGAGAATTGTTGGGAAGGAGTTTACCATGAAGCCAACTACAATTAAGATTGAGGCCAATAATATGACCCAACGGATTGCAAGTGACCCCATCCCATAAGCAACAATTTGTACCATTCTTCCAAGTAGATGTCTTTGGGTATGATATGGTTTCATAAGCGTCACAAAACATAGAAGTTAAAGAAGAAGAAAGTGGTTTTTGAATGGAAAATGATTTTTTGAAATGGAGCAATGCTGAGCTTTGGTCAGGACGACATGATGGGAAAGCAAAGGAATAATAAGAAAGAGAGAGAGAGAGAGAGAGAGAAAGAGTTGGAGACAAATAATGCAACTCAATGATAGACTCCTCATTTTGTGACTGCTAATTCTATACACGCAACAAGTGAAGAGAAATAGATGTACTTATAGCTAGGAGGAGAATTAGTAGATTTATATCTATATATGGAAGCGGAACAAGGTTACGTTGGTCCAAAGAAGAAGAAAGCACTGAACAAGCTTCATATGGGTTGACTGGTGTATTCGGTTTGTGACAATGAATTTAATTATCAAATCCCATTCTATATTTTTAATTCATTACAAATGCTTATATCTGTGCAATATTACAATGAACAGGGCTCAAATAAAAGTCCATAGTACATAAGTGATTTACGCTCAAATCCATGAAATAAAAAAAGAACTCGTAAATAATTTCTTAAAGAAAAAGATGGCATTACCTAAAATAACCCTGCGCGCACTTTTCATGTAATTTTAAAAAAGAACTCTGAAAGATTTTTGCCAAAAAAAAAATGTCTCAAGTTTTTTAGTTGTTAACAGGATCCTTTTATTTTGGGGTGATTTTGTTCGAGGCACAACCTAACATTTCATTTTGATTCGTCATGTTGAAAGACAATCGTACAAATAAAACTTAATTAAAAAAGGGTTAAAATAATTTTTAATTACCAATAAAAAAGCTAGTAGTGTGCGCGCGCGCAAGATGGAAATTGTACAACTACTTGAATTGAAAGCCAAATAAACGCTAAAACTCAAATTTAATTATCACTTAATTTTAATTATGACATGAAAATTATATACTACGGCAGTAGGGCCCAATTAATACAAATAAATAAATTACAAATCCTGTAAATAGCCAAAGTTATTGCTAAAATTTTTAAAAATATTCTTTGCTCTTCTTGAAATTATAATTCATTTTTTGTATTTTTCTAAAAATAACATCAAAATAAACTCTTCATTTGAAGGACCAAGACCCGAGTGTTAGAAAGTAGCATGTGAACGAAATAAAGTGGAGGGAAAAAGAACACAAATCGACCACATCCAAAGATTAATTGACCTACAAATTCATTATACATTAAAGACTTTTAGTTTGGTTGTTATTTACCTACTCCTTTCCTTGTTTTTAGTTTCATTTCTTCCTGACTTAGACCATACTGATCAGAACAGAACACAACCTCCATTATTATAAAGCCAAGGTCTGTGAACTAAAAAGAAGAGAGGGAACACAAAGTGATTCTTCTGATAAAATAAAAAATCAAATTGAATTAAATTTTGACCATCTAAATCTAACTTGAACAGCTGAAATTATTATGAGCACCCCGTGAGTATGAAATATGATTGTAATTGTGCCACATTTTCCCCCATGTACTTGTACACGTCAATACTCAACAAAAGCGGCTAGTGAACTATTGATATCTCACAAGTCTCTATTCACATACAAACATAAACTTGCAGAATCAATTTACAAAACACGTTGGGAAGGTAGCATGGTGATATTATTCATTTATATAGAACGTTTTTCATGAAGTGGATAATTTATAAATACTTTAATAAATATCTTTTAAACAGTAAGAACTAGGGGGAAAAACAGCCAATACTCCTTAAATCATGTAAAACTCAAATGAGTATCCTAAATTCACAAAATTCTAAATCAGATCAAAGTCACTCATTCCCTTCTCTCTCTCTCACACACACACAATACTCAACATGTGAGTGGCATCCTCCCATATCCCTTATTTTATCACCATCGCAGGGTAGTTTCTACTCCTGTTCTTTGGGACTTTGAATAGTATCTAGTTTGGTAGTGTTGTAACTGGTTCGAGATAAGACTGAAGCTTTTGCTAGTTTTAAAGTGCTGACCGACTTTTGGACCTCCTCGTTAAAGTTTCTTGATTTAGCTGTTTTAGATGTTGTGTTAGTGTTTAAATGTGTAATGTGTTTCTGTTTTTAGACTTTGAACCCCCAATTTAGTCCTGATTATTCAGGATGAGTTGATGTTTATATGTATTTCGTTTTATCATCTTAATGAATAAATCGTCTTATATAAAAAAGCAAGAAAAATGCACAAAAAATATATGGGTTACAATTAAAGAATGTGGGCCATTAATTGAACTGTTGGACCCAATCGAAATATTTGGGTTTCATAAATCTTAGAATTAAATATTAATTAGTAGCATCTTGGGCTCTCCCCACTATATATACATACTCTCTCGGGTCGCTCTATCCATCATAATTTTAGGCCGAACAAAAAAAAATCAAGCCCCAATTTAATTTATTCAAATTAAATTAAATTTAAATTATGTAAATAAATAACAGATAAATTATCCATATCTTTTGTTTGGCCAACAATTGACAGCATCTTCATAATTATAGAGCACATTTGTTTTGGCGTTGAGATTGTTTATAAGCTGTTTTTCAAGTAAAATCGAGACAAAACTCCTCTCACATACTTACTTCATATATCATAAATCACGATTGAAAAGTTGCTTTTAAGCATTCCAATCGCTGTTTCAAATGAGTACATAATAAAAAGGTTAAGGGGCGTTTAGCACCCCAAAGTATTTTTCTGAGTGTACCCACCAACATTTTCACGCCCGGACCGGACCGGACGGTTTGACCGGTCCGACCATCACCCGGAGAACACAATGATCCGTCTCTCAGCATTAGCCCGCTTGAGCATTTGGACTGGAATGAATCATCCAGAGCCGGGGTTTAGGCCGGAAGCCGGAAAACACCAGGGAGCCGGAGCGACTAACCAAAAACCGAACGGATGGACAAGCAGTGAAAATAATCTCAGAAGAAGGAAAAGGAGAGGAGGGAAAAAGGAAAAATAAAACCAAACCTCACATATAACCGCAAATGGGGTTGATTTATACGAAAAAATGGATGTAAATTATACATGAGATAAGAAAAACTATCGAGCTTCATGCCTTCTCCTTTTGTATTCGCCATTTTTGCCTTCATCTAAGAACTGAAATGGTTGGAGCCTGGGACGTTTTGTACTTTAGACTCTGGATGGGGACGTTTGAGATTAAAGACGTTAGATAAAGAAAACGTGTCAATATGAGAAAAGTTCTTTAATATTTGCAATGTAAGCTAGCATTTTTTTATTATTTGTTTTTTAAAAAATTGAATATTATTTGACCTTGTTTTTTCTCATTTCCCCACATCCCTCACTGCCCACGCTCCTATAAGGCCTATGGATTAGACTTGAGCAATTATGATGGGACAAGTCTTCTCAGGGATAATTGAGAACTAATTTTTTGGCTTTTTTGATAATGTGTGTATGATTTTGTTTAAAAAAAAGATAATGTGTGTATAATTTTATTTTTTTTAAAAGGAGAAGGCCAGACAACACGAATCCCAACTCTTAATTGTAGGAACTATAGCAAGTGTTTATATTATATTATTTAATACATATAATTCTTTAAAGGCATGTTGTTTGTTATATACACACACACTCTTAATTAAAACAAAAACATAAAATAAGTTAGATATTAAATAGATTATCAATTAATTTTTTATTAAAAAAATTAAAATTGTCTAATTTAAATTATCTTTATGTTCAGTTCAACTATATCTTGAAATTATTATATTATAAACAATTTGATATTCTATTGTTTAGATAAATATTATTATATACACAAATATTATTGTAATATTTGTGTGTGTATATATAATATTTTAAAATTTAATTATTATATCACCGGTCCGGCTAAACGGCTCAACCGTTCCAACTGGTTGAATCTTGACTCGCTGACCTTTCCGGCTTGATGTCCAGTCCGGCTTTTAAAATATTGGTACCCACTACCCAATGCCCTAAAGTTTTTTCTAGGGTATTTCGACTGTAAACTAACTTTTACCGTTAAAATGCTGATTAGGCAAACTTTGACCAAAAACTTATCGCCATGGCATCTGAGTGGTACTCCATTTGGTTGTTTCTCTGCAAAGCTCAGAGGGACTCACTTCTCTCTAAAGAGCTTCGTCAATGCGTTGCTGATCTGTTCTAGCTAACCAATGTCCCATACGTGCCATTTCGTTCTATCTGAATTGCCTCTGATCCTTCCGATATACCTAATTTGATCTTGCTTTTCTCCAGATCCCATTTTGTGTTCTCTTGACCCACGCCCAAACACAAGGTAATTCTCGCTTTGGTATTCTGCTAATTTCATCATAAGAAGGATTTTTACATTGTTCTTAGGTTGTGACTAGTGATATCAGTTAGGACTTGCTTCTGAATGAGTTTGGAGAAGCTTTGAAGCAGTCGTTAATTTAGTTGATGGGTCAAAAGGAGTTACGATCGCAACACAGTTTTTAACTTGCAATTTTGTTGTCAAATAAAACTTGCGCATAAATTTTGACTCTTTCCTGATATAATGTTTTTGCTAAGAAGAGTGAGAAATTGGAGGTGAGATTGAAGAATCTTGAAGATATAGTAGGGACAAATGAGTATGAAGAACTTGTAAAGGATATTTTTTTTGCAAAAGGACGTAATCGAGCCGTTTTCTGATCTGCTTATAAGAATCAACATGGAACTGTATCTTCTTGGCTCCTAAGAGAAGAAAGCAGAGCGTTGGTGGTGAAAGCCATGGTTATGGCTCGCTCCTTCTCTTTACCGTATCCGATTTCAACCTGGATGCAATTTTGAGCAATTTGAGCTATGGAGAATTGGCGATGGTGGTTTTCGGTTTACTAAACAATATAATACTCAGATGCCATGCTGATAATTTTTGGTCAAAAGTTTGCCAAATAGCATTTTCAATGGTAAAATGTTTAATCTTAGTACAAAATTAATTAATTTTATCATTATAATTTTATTTTTTAATAAATTTAAATGTTTAATCTTATTTATTTATTAAAACTTACTTACAATGTAATCTTTCAATTATATATGTGGCTAAATGTTTTGCAATTATACACACACACACACACACACACACACACATGCTTATATAAGTTTTTTATATCCATTATATTCTCCAATCACTAATGGTCATGTGTCTCATTTTTTTATATATTTTTATAATTAAATGATAATAATTCAAAAAAAAGATACAAGATCACATGTGATTGAGAACTCGATGAAATGGATGTAAGGAATTTTTGAGATTCTTATAGTAATTGTATTATATTTTAAAATTCTTAAATATTTTCATTAAACATATTTTTTAAAAAAATGCACTCAAAGTTTTTACCAAGATGATAATATTTTTCACATAAAAATTTCATAAAATTTTTTCTAATTGGTCTAGTTGGTAAAGGAGTGAGTTTATAACCATAAAGTTGTGGGTTCAAATCTCATCGATATAAGGACCTTGTTGGTTGGCAATATTTAAGTACCTCTGTAAACACTCTTTGAGCTCGGAGCATGCTCTGGATTTGATGAGTCCTCGGGACTCAACTCACTTAAACTTTTATGTACCAAAAAAATTAAATAGATCATTAATAAATATTAATGCTAAAAGATATATTAAGGATTTGGTATAATGAGGGGTACATTAGTAAATAACATTTATTTTAATATGGTTTTTAATTTAAAAATATATTTGAAGAATCATTTTAGAATATTCTTTTAACGGTGTTAATGGTTTAGATTGAAATGTATATTTCTAAAATAGAAAGGAGTATTGTATGATTAAGGTAAAACAGAATGATAATTTTAAAAATAAGATAATGCTGTGAAAAAAGACATGCATTTCAGCAGTGCACTGATTTCCCCCTCCTTTCTCTTCTTGGTAGTTGCATTGAAAAAAGCTTGAAAATGATGTCGTGGTTGAGAAAAAAAAAAGACAAAAAGCATGAAAATTAGTTGTTGGCCACCACATTACTAGATGGGGTCTCTGAGAAAGAGAACTTGCTTGTGTTGGTCTGCATCAGAATGCGCCTGTTGGGGGTCAATTAATTGGGATTAGGTGCTTTAAAAAATGGCAGCTTTTACCACCAACAAAATAAGGAGTTTAATAACCAGCTTTATTATATTTGTGTAGCAAGTAACTAATATGTCGGGATTCGGCTTGCGCCCGTTGCTCCCATATCCGCTACCTGTCCTTTTCCTTAAACGACGTCGTTTAGTTGGGAAATTAAATTTGGGCCTTCTGTTTGTAATAATTAAATGGATGGTTATAAGAGGCCACTAATTTAAATGACGTCGTTTTAAAGAGCTGATCTCGTCCGTTGAATTTCTCACTCAATCTCAGCCCTCCACATATTTTCCCATTACATCTCTCATTTTAGTCATCTGATTTGGCAGATCGATGTTGCTTTTAATTTTCCTTTGTTTGGCAATTTGGCGTGCACTGTTCTTCTTCCTCCGTGGGAAAATGAGAGGAGTTTGTTGGGATGCTGTGTTGCAATATTAGGGAAGACAAACAATAAGCATAGGTTTGTGGGAATTGGATATTAAAAATTGGTGAGTAAAATAATAATCTGTAGCAAGTAACTAACATGTCGGGATTCGGCTTGCGCCCGTTGCTCCCATATCCGCTACCTGTCCTTTTCCTTAAACGACGTCGTTTAGTTGGGAAATTAAATTTGGGCCTTCTGTTTGTAACAATTAAATGGATGGTTATAAGAGGCCACTAATTTAAATGACGTCGTTTTAAAGAGCTGATCTCGTCCGTTGAATTTCTCACTCAATCTCAGCCCTCCACATATTTTCCCATTACATCTCTCATTTTAGTCATCTGATTTGGCAGATCGATGTTGCTTTTAATTTTCCTTTGTTTGGCAATTTGGCGTGCACTGTTCTTCTTCCTCCGTGGGAAAATGAGAGGAGTTTGTTGGGATGCTGTGTTGCAATATTAGGGAAGACAAACAATAAGCATAGGTTTGTGGGAATTGGATATTAAAAATTGGTGAGTAAAATAATAATCTGTAGCAAGTAACTAACATGTCGGGATTCGGCTTGCGCCCGTTGCTCCCATATCCGCTACCTGTCCTTTTCCTTAAACGACGTCGTTTAGTTGGGAAATTAAATTTGGGCCTTCTGTTTGTAACAATTAAATGGATGGTTATAAGAGGCCACTAATTTAAATGACGTCGTTTTAAAGAGCTGATCTCGTCCGTTGAATTTCTCACTCAATCTCAGCCCTCCACATATTTTCCCATTACATCTCTCATTTTAGTCATCTGATTTGGCAGATCGATGTTGCTTTTAATTTTCCTTTGTTTGGCAATTTGGCGTGCACTGTTCTTCTTCCTCCGTGGGAAAATGAGAGGAGTTTGTTGGGATGCTGTGTTGCAATATTAGGGAAGACAAACAATAAGCATAGGTTTGTGGGAATTGGATATTAAAAATTGGTGAGTAAAATAATAATCTGTAGCAAGTAACTAACATGTCGGGATTCGGCTTGCGCCCGTTGCTCCCATATCCGCTACCTGTCCTTTTCCTTAAACGACGTCGTTTAGTTGGGAAATTAAATTTGGGCCTTCTGTTTGTAACAATTAAATGGATGGTTATAAGAGGCCACTAATTTAAATGACGTCGTTTTAAAGAGCTGATCTCGTCCGTTGAATTTCTCACTCAATCTCAGCCCTCCACATATTTTCCCATTACATCTCTCATTTTAGTCATCTGATTTGGCAGATCGATGTTGCTTTTAATTTTCCTTTGTTTGGCAATTTGGCGTGCACTGTTCTTCTTCCTCCGTGGGAAAATGAGAGGAGTTTGTTGGGATGCTGTGTTGTAATATTAGGGAAGACAAACAATAAGCATAGGTTTGTGGGAATTGGATATTAAAAATTGGTGAGTAAAATAATAATCTGTTGTCAAATACCCACAATATTCTTGATACTTCATATCGAATTTTTACATTTATGATCTATAATCTACCTTGATAATCTTTAAGATTATTGATACTAGATATTCTTTTTTATACTAGATATCATTTTGATTAATCTATTGAGAAAAGTGAGTTTTGATTCAGGCCCTATTTGTTATTTTCCATTATACAATTTTTATTTATATTTAGTCTATCATACAATTATTTATATATAATCTTACTTGATAATCGTTTGTCAAATACCCACAATATTCGTGATCAATGTAGATAATAGGATAATTTATCACATATGTCTGCGTGTGTATAATCAGCTAAAATATTTCTATTTGTGTGTGTATAATTGTTTTTATTTGTATATATATACCTTTGTTGATTTTGAGATAACAGTTTATGTTGGGTTTATCCTATTTATTTTTGTAGGAGTTTTATACCATAGATATAGATTTAATTGCCAGACTTAATCTTGAGTTTGACAATTTAGAAGAAGCATGGGAATTTTGGAAGGCATATGGAAAAAAAAAACTGGTTTTGGTGTTCAAAAACAAAGCTTTAACAAGAGTAAAAAAGATAAGTCCTTATACACCTCTTATCTATATGTTTGTTGTAAAGAAGGGGTGAGAAAGTCAGACAAACAAGAGGTGACAACTAAGAAGCAAAGGGATGAGACAAGAATCGGTTGCAATGTATGCCAAAATGAAAGTTAAACAAGTATATGAAAAATACAAAATAAATGAAGTTTTCTTGGATCATAATCATCCTCTTCAACCTTCTGAAGCTATTCACTTGTTTGCATCATTTCGGGAACTATTACAAGTTCAAGAAAATGCTGAAAAAGCTGGAATTAGTCAAAAAGTAGCATTTAATTTGCAAAGCCAATATGCAAGAGGTTGAACTAATTTGGGATTTACAAGAAGTGATGTAAAGAATTATCTTAACACAAAAAGGCAACGAGCCATGAAATACGGTGATGTTGGATATATGTTTCAGTATTTTGGGAAACAATTAGCAGAAAACCCATCATTTTTTCATGCTCACCGAATGGACTTAGATGAGAAAGTGACAAATATATTCTGGGCTGATGCTTGTATGCTGGTCGACTACGCTTGCTTTAGAGAAGTTATTTCTCTTGATAAAACTTATTGCATGAATTGTAATCATAGACCTCTTGCAATTTTTTCTGGCTTCAACCATTACAAAGGAGGAGTGATATTTGGAGTGATATTGTTATATGATGAGACTGTTGAGAGTTTCAAATGGCTTTTTGAGACTTTTTTGTGTGCACAAAAAAATGTAAGGCCACTCATCGTTTTTACTTACCAAAATGCTGCTATGTCACAAGCATTACAAGAAGTGATGCCAGATGTAAAGCATGCCATCTGTACCTGGCATATTTTAAGGAATGCAATGAAGCATCTCCCAAACTCAATGGTTAGTGATTTTAACCATTGTATGTATAATTGTTGGGATGACATTGAGTTTGAAGAATGCTGGCAAGAATTATTATCAAAACATGATATGACAAAAAACTCATGGTTGATATCTATGTACCAAATAAAAGAGAAATGGGCAACATGCTATATGAAGAACTCAAGGACACTTGGCATGAGAAGCGCACAAATAAGTGAAAGTGTCAATGCATCTGTCAAAGGTTGCACAAATTGGATATCAATCGATTCTTCCAACAATTTGAATAGGTTCTGGAGGATAAGTGTTATAATGAACTAAAAAGTGATTTTGAGTTACTTGACAAGTTGCCAAGGCTGATATTGTAGAGTTCAAATATGCTTTGTCAACTTTTAGATGTGTATACTCGCCCCATTTTTCACTTGTTCCAACGCGAATGTGATCTTCGTGATGCTACATGAACGAGTGGGCATATTATGTTGTCATGCATTGAGGGTTTTGAATGAACGTGATGTCAAATTACTCCCCAAGAAATATATAGTAAAGAGGTGGAAAAGAGAAGCACAATGTGGTGTCTTGTATGATAATAAGGAAAAACAAATTGAAGTTGATCCTAAATTACAAAGATCAATCCGGTATAGACAGTTGTGTCGCCTACCTGTCAAATTAGCTAATGATGCATCAGAAAGTCCAGAGACATTTTCTCTTGTTCATGAAGGAGCATTGGAACTAAGTAAGAAAGTGACTAAACTTTACAAAAAATACGTATCAAATGATGGTGATGGTGATGGAGGTAATGGTGGTGGCAAAGTTATTAGCTTGAAAAAGAGATTAGGTAGAAATATAAGTAAACGGATAAAAAGTTCTATTAAAATCAGTCAAAGAAGAAGGGGAACAAAAGCCTCTAAAAAGCCTCCTCAAACTTCACAGGTATACTTTTTCTCAGTTCAGTTTATTTTTTTAAGATGTTTGTTATATATTTATTAATTTATTCAAATGTGTTTTAGAGACACTATAATGAACTTCAAGCACAACATGATAATATCATGTTGGATAACTCTCAACCAAGTCAAATGACTTTTACAAATATGTTAATGATATATCATATGATGTTGGACAACATTATCAACTATTTTGTTTATTTAGGAAATATATATTGAGACATTCTTTTATATTTCTTGATTGTAGGCACCACTTAACTGTGACATCACATCACTTGAAGCACCGGATTTCAACCAAACATACAATTCAGGTAATCATAAAGAATGATGATAATGGAAGAACATAACTTAGTCACTTTTATTGAAATCTGAAATTTTTTACATAACATTGTTTCATTTCAAGACAGTCGATAATTTTAGTACCCTCACTATATATTCATTAATAATACAAGGTTATATTGTGTTGCAAAGACAGATTCAATGATTGGCTTAGATCCTCCTACATGAAGCCTCTACTCCAACTTATTTTGTCAAGCTCCTTTGTACAACTTTTGGCTTCCTTTGGGCTGCTCTCTTTTTTAGGTCAAGCAAGCTCATTATTTTGTTTTCTTGTGTTGCTCTCTAATTTGATGAAGAAAGCTTATTGTAACCTGGCATAAAACAAAGTCAAGAAATGAGAAATGTTCATGTTTGTTACCACAAAATGTTTCATGCCAATCTGTTTCATGATTGTTTCCATTGTACTTGTTCGGAATGAGAAATATTACTTGTTACCACAGAACACCTATGTTCATCAGTTTACAAATGTGTTAATTTTTCCAGATAGATATCAAGCAAGAAAATTTAGACCAGCAAAAACTACAATTAGCTTGGTTTACCATCTACAACTACAACCAGCAAAAACACCTATGTTCATCTGGTCACTGTAATGAACTCATTAGTTTATTAGTAGAGTTTGGTAATTCACATAAAACCAGTTGCATTATTATCTATCACCATTGTGGAGGTCCAACTTGAGGAGGGTGACTGGAGGGCATCGGCAGATTTCTTGGCCTATACAAAGGAGAAGGCATTTATGAGAATTGTGGCAAATGATGTGGAGGACCAAAATTTGGAGGAGACGCCTTTATTGGGAAAATGGTTTCTCGAATTCTGCTGGTTATGTGAAACAAAGCATCCTGTACAGATTATGGGCTCCCAATAACCTGACATGAAAGAACATTTTATTCAATATCCTAAGAGACTGCAAAGAATCAAAATATTTTACTAATCAAACCAGGCAACGATAAAGAGATATAGAAGAGATCAGCCCTACTCCAACTTCCTGATAAAAGCACTTAAAAAACAAAGATTGACACATTAGACCAGCTGATAATAATAATAATAATCTCAACAAACACAGGAACCTTGTAAGACTATATCATATTTTTTTGGATAAATATTAAAGGGGCAGAATTATCTCCTACCAACAGAGAATTATATTATAGAAGAAAATTGAACCACCAAATATTGCAAAATTATTTCCTTCAAGTAACTCAACATTTAAAAAGAAAATTAAGAAAAGAACTTAGGGAAACTTCAGTCATTTGCAAGAGTCTCAACACACACAGAAATGAACGAGCTGGGCCAAGGAAACACATTAATGTGCAACTATAATCAATATTTCATAGAAGTGAAGAAGAATAAATGTACAGAATAAAGTCAATATTCTTGACAAACTTCATATGGAGTTTTGAAGAAGAAGAATAAATGTACAGAATAAATTGCACCGAAGAATCTGAATCCATTGTCCTTTCCCTTTACATATTTCATAACACAAGCAATCGAATCACATGTAATTGGTTCTGAACTTCAATCACACACAAAGAAGACACAAGGTAGAGAAACAGAATCAAACCTGAATCTGTTTTATGAAACAGAATCAAAAAGAATCTGAATCCATTGTCCTTTCCCTTTACATATTTCTCTATCCTGTGCCTTCTTCGGTGGTGTGCACAGAAGAAGAAAGTGCGATAGGCATCTGTCGATGGTTCCCTTTCGTTTCTGTCAGGTGAAGGTCCGACGCAAGACGAACACCATAGGAGGAATCTGTCGATAGCTCGCTTTCATTTCTGCGAGGTAAATGTCCAGCAGCCCAAATTACAATCAATGGAAGGCTGAGATCTCACCTGAAATGAAGCCAATTAAACGATGTCGTTTAAGGAAAAGGACAGGCAGCGGATATAGGGGCAGTGGACGCAAGCCAAATCTCTTCTGTGTGGCTACGATATGTTGGATTTGGTTTCTCTCCTATGCTTTTGTATCCGCTGCCCCTCCGCTGCCAGAAAAACGACATCGTACGCAATGGAAAAAGTGGGTCACATGACTGAATAAGCAGAGGTGGTGCGAGGCCAAATTATAAAATTTCTTAATGAACTAATAACATCATGTTCACATTTTTATAAAATCACAAATAATTAAAAAAAACAAATTAATTGATTAAAAAATTAGCTTAAGTGGCATTTAACACTTTGAAGTATTTTTTAATAACACTTAGTATGTTAAAATACTCCCTCAATCCTTAATATAAAACTAATTAGACTAATTTAGAGAGATGAAGGAAGTTAAATAAATTATTTTTAAATATTATTTATAGATTTATATATAATCAAAGGACATGTATAAATATTTCATAAAGATCATGTACATATATTATAATTAAATAATTTATTTATCTTTTTTAATTTCTTAAAATTAATCTTTTAAATCTTATATTAAGGAATAGAGGGAGTAACTTTTTATGCAAATATTATCTATCATCATGAAATATTTTTCATTAGCACTCTATATCCTTTAATAATTCCTTACAAAATATTTTAGATTGAAAAAAAAATGCTACCCCAACATTACACTGGCACTAAAAAAAATACTTTAGAGTGTTAAATATTACTTAACCAAAATTTTTATTCAATTAATTTTTTTAATTATTTGTGATTTTATAAAAATGTGAACATGATGTTATTAGTTCTTTCACAAATTTTATAATTTGGCCTTGCGCCTCCTCTACTTATTCGGTCATGTGACCCACTTTTTTCGTTGCGTACGATGTCGTTTTTCTGGCAGTGGAGGGGCAGCGGATACAAAAGCATAGGAGAGAAACCAAATCTGATAACCTACAAAGTCCTTGTACATGACAATTAAGGAGATAAATAGTATCTATCATATATATACATTCTAAAAAGTTGCTTTCAAAATTAACGATATTCCATACGCGTAGTTTACCAACACCGATTGAATCAAAATGGCAAGCAAAGCTTGAAGCTTCAATTTCTTTTTTTTTTCTTTTTTCTTTGTAGGATAACAAAAGGTACCCAAAGGAATTATCCTCGATCATAGCATAAGATGCTACTTAATTGCTGAAACGAAATGAAACCAGGCATGCATGCAAGTCCCTCCTTCTCGCAAACCAGCCGTACGGCTCACTTGGTGAAGTTCTACATTCCACTCACGATCCAGCCGTTGCCTCACTCTTCATGATAATCTCGCAATCCTCGTACTAAACAATTTTCCCTTTATTAATTTCATATTTTTTTAAAATATTTTCTTAATTTCTTTTCTTCTTTGGGTAGTTATAATAAAATTAAAGGTAATATTCATTTTTAAATAATTGATTTTGGGTAACCGTTCTTATAAACGGATATTTTAGGGTGTTTAACATCTTCTCCACACACAATCGACACCCGAACCCTATATGATTTTCATTTTTCAAAAAAAATTTCCAAAATTATCCTTTTTTGAAATTTTGGTAGCAGCTCCATATTTTTCAAATTTTGGGCGCTACACTATGAAAGCCGCTACTATATATCATTCTTCATAAAAAACATGGAAAAGATATTTCTTGTGAAGGGAAGAATAATTCTAATATTTTACCAAAATGTTTTTGTTGGCTTGATTTGCTTGGTTTTGTAATTTGAGATGCTCAAACCCTAAGGGATTATGCTGCCCAAATTAACAACTTCCACAAACAACAAACATAATCAATAACAAGAGAGGAACAAGGTTCTTGAGATTATCTTTGATTCTCTCTCTCTAAAAATGGTCCTCTCTCTCTTCCTTGCTGCTCTTGATTTTGCTTGTTACATATATGTTTCAAAGAGGAATATAGATTAGAGAGAGTTGTTTGTGAATTAGGAGGCACAAATAAGTGAAAATCACTTCAAACCTATCTTGTTTAACTTCTTGAACTCTTGCTCTTCTTCTTTATTCTTGTTTCTTCAAGACACACACTCTCTCTCTTGCCCCCATATGTTGGATGAAAATGATAGCCTTTTGGGAGATGATAATGATCCATTTACAATATCACAACTTCACCTCCTTAAATATTAATAGTCAATTGCTAATTAACATGTGCTTTCTTTTTTACTTTTCTACTTATTTTACTTGGCCCAAAATGCTTCATCTTTTGGCATAATTATCTCCAAATATTTATTTCCCCTTTTATTCCCCTTTTTGGACGAAATTGGCCTTAACTATTGGGGAAAAATAATGGGAAAATTGCTAAAAAAGACTTCATTGGCAACTTATTTGCCAAATGAGACCAGGGAAGATATCTGCACAAGGAGTGAAGATTTCTGCACATGTAGGGAAGATTTTTGCACACGTAGGGAAGATTTCTGCACACATAAGGAAGAATTTTGCACATTTATAGGGAATAATTTTGCACACAGGGAAGATCATTTGCACACCAGGAAAGAAATTCTGCACACACGAAAGATAATCTGCACGCGAAAGTCCCATTTGACAAATAAGTTGCCAATATGGGATTTTTTTCACAATTTTCCCAGAAAATAATAGCTTCTTGGTTTTTGGCCAAAAGACCAATTTACCCTTATATTTTTGCAATTAAATTGAGCCTTCTTCCTTTTATTTGGGTTTGGCCAAAAATCACTATTAATTGGGCCAAGAAATTGTGTTCTTACTATACATTATCCCATTTTGGGCTACAAGAATCGGCTTTTAAGAATACAAAAAATGGACTTTATGTTTTATGTTTGCCCAATATTTGTGTGGCTACTAATTGCATTGTTTGGCTAATTTAAGTGTGCCAATATTTACCATTTTATTCCCTTTAATGCCACAAAGTGTAAAGGAAATTTGGTGATTGAAATTTGAGATGTTACATTTTATTCCCTTTAAGATGAAATATTCTTGTTGTAGCTCTAGCGGTTGGTCGCCCACTGGAGCTTCAGCCACTAGCAGGGGAGGTTGGCGGTGGTGGTGGCCGGTGGGGGTAATAATTTTTTTAGGAAAAAAATATATGTAAGGGCAATTTGACCATTTCTTTGTAATTGCAAAAGGATAAATTAAATATTCGAAATACCTTTTTGTCTTTTAGTATTTTTAAAGTTATTTATAAGAGACTTTCCCAATATTTTCCCCCCATAATATAAGTCACTTAAAATTACTCCCATAAACTACATTGAGATGGATGTATGATCATACAAGAAAAGATAAGATTCGTAATGATCATATACTCAAACAAGTTGGAGTGGCATCTATAAAAGAGAAAATCGTAGAAATCATTTGAGGTGGTTTGGACATGTTCAAAGAAGACCAATGAGTGCACTGGTGAGGAGAGCTAATCAAGTAGTATGGAGTCCTCTAAAAAGAGGTCAAGGAAGACCGAAGTGAACACTTAATGAGATTATAGAGTGGAACCTTTTGATTAATAATCTATCTAAAGATCATATTTTCAATATATCACAATGGTGTTGTGTGATCCATATAGCCAACTTCACCAGTATTATAAGGCTTTGTTGTAGTTGTAGTAGTAATATAAGTCACCTGAAAGTAATAAAAGCTTACTTATAAATTTTATTGTAAGTGAGATGGCAAGACGGATGGAATTGTCAACATTTAGTGTCCAGCAGTATGTTGAACATGATTATCTCCGTTAGAAAGATGCATGTGCTTAGGGAAAAAAAACTAACTAATTTAATTTAATTTTTTAATAAATTTAAACAATGTAAGTGAATAAGGTAAACATTCCAGATCGTTTTGGCCAACAATTGACCATATCTTCGTAATTATAAAAAAATCTCAACTTTAATTAAGTGGACACCCCATCATTTCCCAACATATTCTTATTATGCATTTCAATTTTCATCATCTTGGCCTCGCAGCAAAAAGCGTTAGATCTGTAATAAAAAGTGTGTTGGATCTAAATAATATCAAAGATAGATACTAAGAAGCTCGGCAACATTCCATAAATACTAAATTCTGTGGAGCCCTTTGGCATCGGAGGTTGGAGTCACTTGAAAACAATACCCATATAATTTTAACTTGTTTTTTATTAACGCAAATCAGTTACTTGAAGCTTATAACAAAGGACAGAGGGAGTAACATATTGGAGCCACACAACAGACAAGGAGGAAGCTGCGGCTCCTCTGAATCTGGATCTCTTGGAATCCGATAATGTGGGGTTTTACATGGAAGCTCGAGAAAGTTCCTTAAGATAAGGTTGAAAGCAATAGCCATATAAGAAATTTTGGAGATGAGGCCGAAGATTTATGTTTTCGGTGACTCCATCACTGATGAGTCCTTTGACATCATTAATGAGTTCTACAATGTTGCATTTTCCAAGCTTTTTGTTTAATCTAATTTGCTTTCTTAGCATAAAATTTGTTTATCTAATTTATTAAATTTACATGACGCGAATAGACATATGAACTTTGAATAATGCGTGAGGATGAAGAAATTTAGTTAAGCATCTCATGAATGAAACTAAAACGAAATATCTCATAATCATTTGAGATTACTTTTTACATCGTAGTCTGGCTCAAAAATAAATAATGAAAACCATATATTTTATCATTTTTCTTCACAATGAAAAACATTTTTTTACTGCAGATTGTGATAAGAAGAACATATAGAAAAAAAAGACTCTGATCTCCCTAACTAAATTTGCTAAAATGATAATTAGAAAGCACCATGACTTTAATTTTTCTTCCACATCAAATCAAAACAAATTGAACATTTAATTCCCAAAAGAAAATAGAGAAAAACTGACAACTATTATGGATGGCTTCTGACCCTTCTCTTCCTCTCCGTTCTCTTCCTCTTCTTTAGCAGATCATTCGCCAGATTTGCAACCCATAGAGGTTTGCCAGTAAACGTCACAACTTGAAACAATGTTGCTCCAAATGCTGCTCCACATACATATCCCAATGCCACAGGTTTCCATCCAAATTCAAATCTAACTTCAGAACGTGGAAGTGGTTCTTGTGTTTCCTCGTGGGTATTGCATGGAATCATAAGTTGAAAACCACGCACCTCTTTGTTTCCTTGAAAGGAATTACTGGAGAAAGTCTCAAATTGTTGGCCCCTAGGAATGCAACCTTCCAGTTGATTGCTTGAAAGGTTCAAGACACTGAGAAAATTGAGATTAGTCAGCTCTATGGGAATTTTTCCCATAAGGTCGTTTGATGACAAATCCAACCATTCCAAATTCCTCAATTTTCCCATTGAGCTAGGAATTGCACCAGTGAGCCTATTATGTGAGAAGTTGAGCCCTTTCAATGCTCTAAGGTCTCCAACAAGTTGTGGAATCTCTCCCTCAAACATGTTATTGGATAAATCAATGCATGTGAAAACAGTCAAGATCTGTTCTAGATGAGTGTCTAATCCTTTCCAGGTCAACTCAATGGAGTTCTGATAATAACCAATACTATGGTTAAAATAATTCAAGTACGGCATGCCTGTTCTCCAATCTAAATTTCTCATAGCTTTGAAAGATTTGAAGAATGGTACAGGTAAAGGACCTTTCAAGCTGTTGCTGGATAGGTCAAGTACTCTTAACATATTGAAGGCATGGCTTCTAGTGTCATTAAAATTGGGGATAAAACCGTGGAATTTATTTCCTCTAAGAACAAGTACGTGCAATTCTTCAAGAGCTTGTAGCCAATGGGGAAATACATCGTCAATCTGATTGTTGCCCAGATCTAAGACTTTTAGCCTTGTGCAATTGACCAATGATTGAGGTAATGACCCTTCCAAATAGTTTCCATTGAGATTTAGGCTTCTTAAATTGTTTCCCACTTCAAATGATTTTGGTATAATACCAGAGAAGCTATTCATTTGTAAATCTAAGACAGAAAGACTATGCTTAGATCTGACAAAGCAGTTTGGAATGGTGCCGCTGAAGTTATTGTGCGACAAGTTAAGAATATCAAGTGTGCTAGCATTGCAAATTGAAGAGTGGATCTGTCCTTGAAGGAAGTTGGAACTTAAGTCAAGAAAATGCATGTTATGGCCAATAGAACGAGGCAACTTTCCTGTGAAACTCGTCATATGGAGATTCAAAGCTCTAATGAAACTGCTCCCATTAAACTCGGGAAGATAGCCAGTAAGATTTGGGTTAAACTGCAAATATATCCTCTGAAGGTTGGGAAATGAAAATAGTTTTTCATCCAAATTCCCTTGTAATCTTGCTTCAACAAGCCGAAGAGAGACAAGAGAGGAGGAAAGATTCTCTAATAGATGTCTCAAAGGTATTGATGACATGTCCACACCAACCAAATGAAGATCCTCTATATGAGTGACATTTCTTGTGAATCCCTCCCAAGTGTTTTCTTTAAAAAGGAAAGGATTCCGAACCTCAGAGAGATGAAATGAAATCAATTTGTGAAGGTGAGAAATCTGAGATGGAACGTTTCCAATGAAATTACAATAATCCAAGGATAGGTGTGTTAAACTTACAAGTTGTGAAAAATTAGATGATATTTGAGACCCATTAAAGTCATTGCCACTAAGGTAAAGTCTTTGAAGATGGGTAAGCTGGAAGAGAGAACTGTTGGGAAGGAGTTTGCCATTAAGCAAACTACAATTAAGATTGAGGCCAATCACCTGACCCAATGGATTGCAAGTGACCCCATCCCATAAGCAACAATCTGTACCATTCTTCCAAGTTGATGTCTTGGGGTATGATATGGTTTCCAAAAAACCACAAAACGAAGAACTGAAAGAAGAAGGATCGGGTTTTTTACCAATGGAAAATGAGTTTTTGAAGTCAAGCAAGATTGAGCATTGGTCAGGACGACATGATGGAAAGGCAAAGGAATAAGAAAGAGAGAAAAAGAGAAAGAGTTGGAGAAGAACGGAGAACAAAGATAAACTCCTCATTTGTAACTGCAAATTCTGGTTTGATTGCTGCAACAAAGTAAAGCAAAACTACAGTATTTATACCTAAAGGGAGAATGAGTAGCTAGATGCCAACACAGGATTAGTCTAATAGTATAAGGTCTCGTTAGATCTCTCTAGATCTTAAGTTCAAGTCCCCAAGGAGATAGATACCAGTTGAAAGCATGAAAAACCAAAAGAATGAGTAGCTAGATCTGTATATCTAAAGATGAACTTGGCTTTTATGCTCAAATTCATGACAGTAACTAAAAAATCGTAAATTGTTTTCTCGAAGAAAAATATAACATTACCTAAAATGATCTCCCAGATAAAACACACACCCAGCCACACACTTTTGTTATGTATAAATGAACTTTGAAAAGTTCTCTAAAAATTAAAAATTGTAACTTTACTCGCAGTAGTTAAATTTTATTTTTAATTATAAACAGAAAAAGCAGTTCAATATATATATAAGATGAAAATTGTAACAACTACTTATATGGAAAGAAATAATGCTAAATACTTGACGGTTAAATAGAACAATGATCAAGTATAGTGAGGCAGAGTCTGCGCAAGTTAATATTTGATGATTATATATAATATAAACTGTTAACTATTTTTTAAGAATACTTGACTATTAAATAGAACAACAGTTAAAAATGGCGTGGCAAAACCCTTGCAAACTAATATTTAACAGTTATAATACAAACCGCTAAGTATTCTTTAAGAAAGGACCAAACTTAGCTCAAGTTAGTTAGATCAAGTTGGTCCAAGTAACCACTTTGCTTTAGCCATGTGCGTTAATAAGACAAATCATTACCAAACCTCCTGTTAACCCCGTTAAGGAGACCGCCGTTAAAGTTGACGTGCGGCCAAGTCAGGTATTGTGCCCAAAATCCCAAGGTAGTCTATTCTCACGCTCGAAATTGGAGGCCAGGTATCTGAGTGCGTTCAGAATGTGGACTCAGTTTTTGGGTAAAAGAATTCGCTGACGCCGAAGAAGCCAACCCAGTTGCATTCTTCCTTTGATCCCAATGCGCAGTGGGAAAAGCCAGCTTCTTGGGTCTTAATCCATGGCCATGTTGTTCTTCCCATGTTAAAGGCTTTGAGGTTGAGTTCTGCAATAACGTTTTTTAATTCGTGGCTGTCGTATTGTTGTAGATGAACCATCATTCTACCCCAGTCATGAATGATACATGATCCATTCTTCAAGAGAGTGTAACAGAATTACAATAAGAAAAAACTGAGAGAGCCCTGTTCAATTTCGATTTGCTTACACAATTTTGAGCATGCACTACTACAAAAAACACAATAAATGACGTTTATTTTTAAGAATACTGTGTCGTTTGGGAAGCGCTATAGCTTCCAACACCATAAAATAAAGCTACGGCGCTTCTTAAATCAATGGAAACATCATAACTTATTTCTTTTTTTTTTTTAAAAAAATTAGCTTCCTATAGCACTTTATTGGAGAAAAGCCATAAGAAGTGCCCCACTTCCTATGGCTCTTCCTTAAGAAGCACCATAGGAAGTGTGTTCATATTTCCTATGGCGCTTCCTATGGCACTTTCCTATGGAAGCGCTATATGAAGTTTTTTTCTAAAAAATAATTTTACGTAATTTTTCCCTTTTTCTAATGAACCCTATATTTTACAATATAAATCCATAGATAAATGAATAAAACCAAACTAGAATTGAACAAAACCAAACTAAAATTAAACTAAACCAAAATGAAATAACTCTATACAAATAACTAATTTATAAAATCATTACATATCATAGTTAAATTAATTGGTTGCATTACAAGCCAACAAAAATACAAGCGTTATAATTATTTCACTTATGCAACTCATCAATTACAATTACTATAGCAGCTAAAAACTATAACTACTATACATATCTTCACATATACAACCTATATATAATAACATGTAATATTATCTCAATCAATTTTCAACATATACAATTGAGAATAATTTTTTCAGATATCATAATAAATTAAATATAAAGACATCGAGAAAATTAAACTAGTAACAACTAATAAAATTATATTTGTCAGCTCAAAAATTTAAAAACTTACAATGTATAAGAAGTTTAACAAGAGAGAGTTGTAACTTCAAGCAAATACCTAGAAAAAAAATTATAAGTATACATAAAACTACAAGCTAAGATTCATGACAGATTTTTAAACATAAAAAAAGGGGAAGCTATAGTGCCAATTAATGAAAGCTTCTGTATTAAAAAAAAGACTTACAAAGGAATTTCTATAGGAGGAGACAAGAAGAAGAAAAAAGTGGGATACCAAGCTTTGTAGTGCCAACGGAAGTGGTAACTAAATGTTGAAGAAATATGGAGGAGGAGGAGATAAGAAACAAAAAAAGGGGGGGGGGACCAAGGAAGCTTTTGCACTTGCTGCAAAAATAGAGAGGAGGGAGTGGGGATAATGTTGCTGGTTGTTGGTGAAAATAGAGAGGAAGGAGTGGGGACAAAGTATTTAGATGATGTTGTAGATCTAGATTTGAAGATGATGTTGCAGATCTAGATCTGAAGATAAAAACGGGCTTTGGGCAGCGCTGACCCTTTATTTAAAAAAAAAGGCGGGAGCAGCTAGAAGTGGGGCACAAAAAAAGGGGGGGGTGTAATACCCCGACTTTTGAGACTTGAGCTTAGAGAATAAGCCTGAGATTAGTGGATTGCTAAGCCCCAGTTTAGCAAGATCCCAAATTGTGATTAAGGGTTAATGACTCCAAAAGTGGAGGTGATTATTGATAAATGAACCCTTTTGGAGAATCCAATGTGATTTGAGTTTCGGATGTGATTCGTATGTGTTACGAACAGCGCCAAAACCCTGTATTTGAGTTCAATTATGGATTAACATCTAAATTAAATAAAAATAAGGGGAAGGGCATATGTATGGTGTTAATGAATGAGAAAAAGAATTTGGTGGTGATTCAGTGTGAATTGCCATAATCAAGGGCAAAACGGTAAAGTTACCAACCGATTGATCGGTTACCGAAGAGGAAACTCATTGGTAACTTCAAGATCAATGGTTAGGATTGATTTGTGTTGAGATCAAAGGGTGGAATCCCATGTGCATGTGCTTATGTGAACTCATGGTTGATGGAGCAAGAGGGTGACACATGGCAAGATGTGGACCCTTGGATGTTGGGTCAAATGGTCAAAACACTCATTCCTCTCTCCTCTCTTCATTAAGGTTGGTTTTGGGCTCCCAAAATCTGACCTCTCTTCATCTTCAACATTTCTCATCTCTCTCCTCAAGCTCCCATGGACGTCCAAGTGTAGAGGAAGAAAGAGAAATGGAAAGGTGAGCTTTTAGCCTTGTATATGTGCTCTAATGCTCTAATCACCTTCTATAAAGTTGTTCATAGTGATGAGAGCTCCATCTCTATGATTTTAGATTCTTGATTGGAGGTGTTTGATAGCTTGAGGAAAAGTGGAAAGATGGAGAATCAAGGAATTGGTTTGGGAAAGAAGAAGAGGTGAGTATTTGAAGCCTTTTGATCTAAGTTTTGTGAATTATGGTTAAGTATTGTGAATTGTGCAAAAACTTGATGCTACTAAATTCTAAATACGCACCGCAAGTGTACGGGCCGTTGGAATAGTATAGTAGCAAATCAAAGTCATCCCACAGAGATTCAAGGTAATAGATACTTAGGCATTAAAATTCTCATTTTCATTTAAGTTGAACATATCAAAGAAAGTGATTGAAAGACAATTTAAACAAATGCAAAAGAAATAAATCTAATGATTTAAAGATTTCAATTGATAAAAACAACCTAGAGTGGCTAATCCCTTCTTTAATCTAGAGTACTTAATCTATTTACCCAATTAAAAGCACTTAATGTTAATTTGTTAATCTAGAGTATTAATGGATATAAGTATCTTCTTATCATTTATACCCCTCTCTCAAGTTAAAATTGTTATCCCTAACTAATTTACTCAAGAGGCAATAAATGTTCAAATTCACTCTAATATGATTATATGGGTCCAATAGGTATATTCCTATCCTATTGGCAAATTAGAATAAATTCTAATCCCACAAATAATTCACCACTTTGATTTGATCTTTTCATAATAAATCTCATTGAATCTTCTAAAATTGCATAGATAACTCTCCAATTATCTTCAAAATATTCTTTAAATGTACAAAATATGGAGAGTTATCACACCCCCACACTTGCATCAAATCTTGTCCTCAAGATTTGAAAACATCAAACAACCAAAGAAAATCATAGAAGCAAGGTTATCAAATCTACCACTACAAAATTGGATTTAATTCAAATTTTTGAGAATGAAGCTTTCTTGAAACTCTTTTCCACCTTCTTAAAATGCAAGTAGAAATGCAAGTAATTTAGCAAGGACAAATGATAATAAAATGTTCCTCACAAGTGAAGTGTTTGCACTCTTCTCTCAAGATAATTAAAGGGCTTGTGTTTCACTCTCTTCCACTCATTGCAACCCATCTATCATAAGCTCGTTTATCATCTCCATCTCTACTACATTATCCTTTTGCTCACACAAATCAAAAAGACTTTTCCAAAGGTTGTAATGAATAAGGTAGGATAATGAAATGGAAGTGGTTAAATGATATGGAGGTGTGTTCTAATTAGTGCCAAGTAACTTAATGAAATTCATGAAAAATGAAGGAGTGTCAACTTAAGGAAAACAAACTCACTTACACTAATAATAATATTTATTAAATTGAACTCAACAATTTTTCTTCTTCCATTTTTTTCCTTCTCTTTTTTTTTTCATTTATATTTTTTTTTCTTTTCTTTCTTTTTCTTTGTTTTCTACACCTTTCTTTCTATCTTTCCTTTCTTTCTATTTCATTTTTTTTTCTATCTACACAATTCACATAACATTGACTTTCTAATCCCTTCACTCTTTTCTAAATTGTTTTACTTAGCACTAACTAAAGTAGCAAATGAATGGGAAAGAAAAGATATAAAAATTGCATTTCTCAAACAAAGGGCTATTTACTTTATGTAATTTTCTTTTAAAAACAAAGTAAGGCTCAAATGGGGTAAAGCAAAGGATTTTCATGGGATAAGGATGGACATTTGGCCAAACTAGCTATGAAATGAATGCCTAAATCATCTTTGTACATGCAAAAGGATTTTTAAAGCTTCAAAAGAGATTCAAGACAAGTTCTAGAGATGAAATCACAATAAGTGTACTCCCTCTTAAAGAAATGAATATTTAGACTCAAGTTTCTCACCGGTATTTAACATCCTAAAGTCAATAATCCAAAACCAAATTCTTTGCCTATCTACTAACAGTCCAAGAAGATAGAACCGAATTTTAATTAAACTCAATCCTTTTCAATTCAAATCCAACCAACTTTGTCAATGTTCAAAGGTAAAAGTCAATCTTTCATGAAAAGCAAAATTTTTGTTCAAAATTTGTCACAATTTTTCTATTTAAGTGCAAAATCAAAGAAATTTTTCAAAATTTCAAAAAAAAAAAAAAATTGAGGTCAAGTCATACAAAATCAATGGTACCCTCCACCCCCATACTTAAATGTCACATTGTCCTCAATATGAACAAGTAGCACTAAGTAATATAATGGAGATGAAGACATAACCATATCCAAGTGCAGGGATGGTAGAAGCTTCAAAGATTTTAAATTTCCACCAATAGAGCATTACTCACAAATGCCACAACTCAAATCAATAGTCAATAACAAATATCAATCACATGAAAAGTTAGACTATAACCAGCACTCATGTCTGGAACATGTTGTCAACTATCAATTCAAACAAAACAAAGAAAAGTAGAAGAAAACTCCCCTCTTAGTCCTTGCCTCGTGCTCTTGAATGCTCTTGCTTGTGGCTATCAAAGTGGAATATATCACCAGGGCTACAAAAGTCCTACAAAATCAACAAACCTCAAAACAACTAAACTAAATAAAATAAAAAAAATTCAACTATCAAACCTTGGGTTGCCTCCCAAGAAGCGCTTGGTTTATAGTCCTCAGCCAGACTATGTCAAAAACTCAAGGAGGTTGTGACAAGTGATGAACCATTGCTTGCCGGCCCACCTCACCACCATAATAGTGCTTCAATCTTTGGCCATTCACTTTAAAGAAATTTCCTGTACTCTCATTTTCAACTTCAACTACACCCTTTGATGACCCAGAAACCACTCTAAAAGGACCAGACCATCTAGATCTTAGCTTTCTAGGAAACAACTTGAGCTTTGAGTTAAAGATAAGAACCAATTGCCTGGGCTCAAAATTGTGCTTCAAGATATGCTTGTCATGCTATTTCTTTGTCCTTTCTTTGTATAATCTTGAACTCTCATATGCTTGAAGTCGCAATTCTTCCAACTCATTCAATTACAATAACCTTTTAGCTCTAGCTTCTTTGTGATCCATATTCAACTTCTTGATTGCCCACCATGCTTTATACTCCAACTCAAGTGGCAAATGACATGCTTTCCCAAAAACCAACCGATAAGGTGACATACCAATTGGAGTTCGGAAAGTAGTCCTGTATGCCTACAAAGCATCATCAAGCTTATCACACCAATCTTTTCTAGTAGGACCTATAGTCTTCTCAAGGATCCTCTTAATCTCCCTGTTAGTCAACTCACATAAGCCATTAGTTTGGGGATGATATGCAAGTGACATCCGGTGGTGCACTCCATACTTTGCCAAGAGAGCCTTGAAATTCTTGTTGTTGAAATGAGTTCCTTCATCAGTAATGATCGCTCTAGGAGTACCAAATCTTGTGAAAATATACTTCTTCAAGAAACGGATCACTGTATTGGCATCATTTGCTTGGCAAGCAATAGCTTCAACCCATTTGCTCACATACTCCACTGCAACAAGAATATATTGGTTTCCTCTTGAAGATAGGAAAGGACCCATGAAATCCATCCCCCAAACATCAAATAACTCCACCTCTAAGATCCCGGATTGTGGCATCTCATGTCTCTTGGAAATGTTACTTGTTCTTTGACATCTATCACACTTGGAAACAAACTGGTGAGCATATTTAAACAAAGAAGGCCAATAAAAACCAGAATCAAGCACTTTAGATGCAGTCCTTTGCCCCCCATAATGTCCCCCATATGCAGATGCATGAAAATCAGTCAAAATTGCTTCTTGTTCAATCTCAGGCACACACTTTCTAATGATCAGATTAGCACATCTCTTGAAAAGAAATGGTTCTTCCCATATATAGCAAGCAACATCATGCAAAAATTCCTTTCTTTGATAGGAAGTTAAATCAAGAGGTAACACATCACACACAAGATAATTCATAATATCATCATACCAGGGCAAATCATAACTACTAATAGCAAACAACTATTCATCAGGGAAATATTCATTAACCAACAAGTCATTCACACAATCAGAAGAGTTCATAATCCTAGACAAATGATCAGCAACTTGATTTTCAGTTCCTTTCCTATTAACTATATGCACATCAAATTCCTGTAACAACAAAACCCATCTTATCAATCTAGGTTTGGACTCTTTCTTCTCTAACATATATTTTATAGCAGCATGATCAGTGTGGACTAAGATCTTAGCACCCATTAAGTAGACTCTAAACTTTTCAAAAGCAAACACAATAGCAAGCATTTCTTTTTCAGTAGTTGAGTAATTTTCCTGAGCTGCAACTAGTGTCTTACTTGCATAGTAGATGGGATGGAAGATCTTGGCAAGTCGCTACCCAACACAACTCCCATAGCATAGTCACTTGCATTACACATCACTTTAAAAGGTAATGACCAATCAGGAGCCACAATAATAGGAGCTGAAATTAACCAAATCTTTAATTCTTCAAAAGCCTTCATGCACTCCTTATTGAAATGGAAAGGAGTATCTTTCTCAAATAGTTGTGAAAGAGGCTTTGAAATCTTGGAAAAGTCTTTAATGAACCGGCGATAAAATCCAGCATGTCCCAAGAAACTTCTTGCAGCTTTGACATTAGAAGGAGGAGGAAGTTGCTCAATCACAGAAGTCTTTTCTCTATCAACTTCTAAGCCCTTTTTTGAAACCTTGTGACCAAGAACTATCCCTTCAGTCACCCTGAAATGACACTTTTCCCAATTAAAAACCATATTTGTCTCCTCACATCTCCTCAACACCTTATCTACATGTATCAAACACTCCTCAAATGATTCACCAAAGACCAAGAAGTCATCCATGAATACTTCCATTATCTCTTCTATCATATCAGAGAATATACTCATCATACATCTTTGGAAAGTAGCAGGAGCATTGCACAAACCAAATGGCATTCTTCTAAAGGAAAAGGTACCATAAGGACATGTGAATGCTGTCTTTTCTTGCTCTTCAGGAGCAACAACAATTTGATTGTAACCAGAATACCCATCCAAGAAACAAAAGAATTCTTTGCTAGCTAACTGGTCTAACATCTGGTCAATGAAAGGGAGTGGGAAATGATCCTTCTGTGTCACTTCATTCAACTTCCTGTAATCCATACACACTCTCCAACTAGTAACTGTACGAGTAGGAATGAGCTCATCGTACTCATTAGCAATAACGGTCATTCCTCCTTTCTTAGGAACACATTGTACTAGACTAACCCATGAGCTATCTGAAATGGGATAAATGATTCCAGCATCTAACCACTTAATCACTTCCTTGTTGACCACTTCCTTCATCATAGGATTCAATCTTCTCTGTTTCTGAATAGACTTCTTATGATTATCTTCCAAAAGTATTTTATGCATTACAATTGAAGGAATTACACCTTTGATGTCGGCTATTGTCCAACCCAAAGCCCTTTTGTGATCCCCAAGGACTTTCAGCAACCTTTTTCTTTGATCTTCATATAAGGAAGAAGATATGATAATAGGAAGTGTCTCAGATTCACCCAAGTATGCATATTCAAGATGTGAAGGTAAGGGCTTAAGCTCTAGAATTGGTGCTTGTTCAATAGAAGGCTTTAAAGAAGTTTGCCTTGATTCTATCTCTGACAACTCAAAATGCCTTGGTCGATTATTGTAAGGAGAAGAAGCTTCAAGTAACCTTTTGCATTCAACTAGATTCCCTTCTTCAACATCATCATGCCCAAGTAACACAACTTCTAAAGGTTCTTTTATAGCATAGGAATCCAAAGTCTCTTGAATAACCTCATCTAATATATCAACCCTAAAGCAATCAGTAGTGTCCCTAGGATATTTCAATGCCTTGCTCATGTTAAAAATAACCTCTTCGTCATTCACTCTTAACTTGATCTCCCCTTTTTCAACATCAATCAAAGTTTGAGCTGTAGCTAGGAAGGGTCTTCCTATAATGAGTGGGAGAGTACTATCCTCATCACAATCTAACACAATAAAATCAGTTGGGAAGATAAACTTATCAACTTTAACTAAAACATCTTCAATGATACCCTTTGGATAAGCTAAACTTCGATCAGCTAACTGTAGTGTCACAGAGGTTGGATGAGCTTCACCAAGTTGCAATTTTCGAAACATTGATAGTGGCATCAAGTTGATACTTGAGCCTAGATCACATAATGCTCTACCTTGAAACTTTTCTCTGATTATGCAAGGTATAGAGAAACTACCAGGATCTTTCTGTTTAGGTGGCAACTTGTTGAGAATAATAGCACTACATTTTTTAGTGAGAGGTACTATTTCATAATCACCAAACCTCCTCTTCTTACTCAACATCTCCTTTAGAAACTTAACATATTGAGACATTTGCTCTAAAGCTTCAAGGAAAGGGAGATTGATGTGGAGTTGCTTGAAAATTCCCAAGAACTTCTTGTATTGCTCATCTAAAGCTTTCTTCTACAATCTCTGAGGAAATGGCAAAGGTGGCACCCATTTAAGATTCTCATTAGTAGCCTTCTTCTTCACTTCACTCTTCTTAGACTCATTATCAACTTTTGCTTCCTTGACCTTTCCATGTACCTTCTGAGTAGGCTCTTCATCATTCTCTATAACAGTTTCAAGAGTTGCATCACCATTAGAAGCTGAAGGTGTCTTCACTGAATGAGGAATCTCAGGTAACTCTTTACTACTTCTTAATATGAGAGCTTTACATTCCTCTTGTCCATCTCTACGAGGATTAGTCACAGTATTACTTGGCAATTCTCTTTGTTGTAATACATTCACATTAGTTGCAAGTTGTCCCACTTGAACCTCAAGATTCTTGATGGATGAACTAAATGTTGCATTAGCAGCAGCTTGATCTTGAGAACTCTTTAGCTAAAAACTAACAATTTGAGATATCATTGCCTCAAGATCAGGTTTAGGCTCTTGAATAGGCTTAACTTCCTTTTCCAAGTGATAAAAACCAGGAGGTGCCATTGGCTTTATATTAGAAGTGGATGCTTCATTAAGAGTTGCACCATGTTTTCAAGAGAGATTATGATTTTTACGCCACCCAGAATTATAAGTATTAGAGTATGGATTACTCTGATTATTGCCATGGTAGTTTCCAGCATAATTAACTGATTCTATCTATTGAGATATAAGGCATTGTCTAGTAGCATGTCCATCTCCACAATAATCACAAGGAGCAAAAATAGCATTAACTCCCATGTGTCTACTATTGGATCGGTGTACTTGAGCTTCAAGATTATCAAACCTCTTGTTGAGAGCATTTAACATTCCCACCAATTGTGATGAAGTGTCCTCATTAACTCTTTCAGTAGACTTCACAGATCTTCTGTCATTGTTGTTCTGAATAAAATCAGCTGATAAGTCATCTAAGCATCCCCAAACATAATTCACCGGTTGCTTTGTAATTCCTCCATTAGTCACAACATTCAATTTTGATCGAGATTCGGGAGTCAACCGGGTACTGAAGATTTGAAGTAAGACCCAATTCTCAAAATTATGGCTAGGACTCTGTCTAACCAGCAACTTGAACCTCTCCCAAGCTTCATATAGGTGTTCCCCAAACTGTTGGCAAAAATTAGTTAGAGCAGCTCTAGCATCCACCATCTTGTTATGAGGAAAGAATCTTGATCTGAACTTTTCCTCCAATTCAGCCCAAGAAGTGACACTACCCTCTTCTAAATTATTGAGCACCTCTTTGGCTTTTCCTTGTAGAGAGTAAGTAAAAAGCCTAAGGTGAATCACATCATTAGGAACTCCATTTTTCTTGAATGAGTCACAAACATCAAGGAATTTGAATCTTCTAAATCATTTTCGGCATACTGACCATGTAGTTCAAGCATCTTCAGCATAGTTTGCTTAATCTCAAAGTTGTTTGCTTGAAATTCAGGCACTAGGATTCCTGATTGATACCCACGAGATTGTCTTCCCAAGAAATAATTGAAACTTAAACGATCGGTTTCATCCTCAGCCATTACTATAGTCTCAGTGTGTACACCTTCCTTTGGTTGAGTATGAGGTTGTGTAGCTTCCAAAAGTTCTTGGATGCTCTTTGTTTTCTGTGGTGTCTTAGGTGCTTTGGATCTGTGGGGCATATACTAATAGTACTTTAAAGACAAAGCCGATCTCAAGAGTATCACACTAACATAAAGAACAAACAAAAATAAAATAAATTTGCTCAAGCTAAAACTACTAAAGGATTTCTAATTCTAATCACCAATTGCCTTGAATCCCCGACAATGGTCCCAAAAACTTGATGCTACTAAATTTTAAATACGCACCACAAGTGTACGGGCCGTTGGAATAGTATAGTAGCAAATCAAGGTCATCCCACAGAGATTCAAGGTAATAGATACTTAGGCATTAAGTTTCCCATTTTCATTTAAGTTGAACAAATCAAAGAAAGTGATTGAAAGACAATTTAAACAAATGCAAAAGAAATAAATCTAATGATTTAAAGATTTCAATTGATAAAAACAACCTAGAGTGGCTAATCCCTTCTTTAATCTAGAGTACTTAATCTATTTACCCAATTAAAAGCACTTAATGTTAATTTGTTAATCTAGAGTATTAATGGATATAAGTATCTTCCAATCACTTATACCCCTCTCTCAAGTTAAAATTGTTATCCCTAACTAATTTACTCAAGAGGCAATAAATGTTCAAATTCACTCTAATATGTTTATATGAGTCCAATAGGTATATTCCTATCCTATTGGCAAATTAGAATAAATTCTAATCCCACAAATAATTCACCACTTTGATTTGATCTTTTCATAATAAATCTCATTGAATCTTCTAAAATTGCATAGATAACTCTCCAATTATCTTCAAAATATTCTTTAAATGTACAAAATATGGAGAGTTATCAGAATTTTACCCTGATTTTGTGTGATTTTCGAAATGTATGAATTGCCTTGTGTTTGAGTGGCAATTGGTGTCTTGATGTGTTATAGAGCCATTGGAATTGGTTTGAGAACTTGGAATGAAAGGAATGACAATGTGTGTTTGTGTTGTGATTGTGTGATGACATGTTGTGATTATTGGTAAAACATGTCAAAGTAATGTGAATTTGGTTGATTTGGTGTTTCCAATGGATTCCTTATGAAAATTTGTGTGGGAATGATGTTTGATGTGAAAATGGAAACTATTGGAAGCAATTGTGAAAGTTAGGAAATTCTGTCTGGGCAGTCTGTTCGTGTGGACTTTTTGAATGGGTAAATGATGTCATAAAAATATGAAATTTTCCAGTCTTAAAGTTCACATCCCAAGCTTCAAAATGGACATATTGTGCCATTTTGTTTTGGGAACTGGGAGATATGACTGTCCAAAGTTTGAGGTAAAAAATGAACACTGTTTTGGGACAGTATTGAATTTTGGGGAATTCTGTATTTGTGTGGTGATTTCTAGTAATTGCCAATATTTTTCCTATGTAGAGGACTTGAATAGTGTTCATTTGGCTTTTGAATCACCTCATTTCGATTTTTGTGGAATTAGTTATGATTTTTGGAAGTTCAGCCAAGAAAAAGAATTTTCTTGGCCGCAGCCCAAGTGTTTTTGAGCTATTTTTGGCCGCGGCCAGTGGATTTGTGGGCAGTGGCCAACCCCCAAAAATCTACATTTTAGACTTTTAAAAAGTGATATTTGGTCAAGTGTTTCCCAAGCCTTTAGGCATATGTTTAGGCTTTGATTAGCCACCTAAAGGTCATGAATGGTAACCAACTTTAAGTGTTATGATGTTAATGTTTTGGAATAGAAAATAACCCTATGTCCTTGCTTTGGCATAGGGTTGATATTCGCCCTGGTCGTGGTTCGGTATTCGTTCTGATCGCGAGTAAGCGGAGCTGGAGCATATGTAGAAAGAGGGTAGGGAACTTACCTCTCTTGCGTGCTTTGATATTTGTGTTTGTGTATTAATGCATGTATTGCTTTGCTTAATTATGTGAAACATGTATGAATGATTGTAGCTTTGTTTCTAAGTTTTGCTATGGCCATGAGTATGTAGTTGAAACATTGAGCACGCAGATATGTCATTGTGTGAGCATGAGTTATGTATTGCAAGCATGTCATGCATTAAACACTTATCTTACATGCATATTGGTATTTGTTTCCTACTGAGATTCTCTAGAATCTCACCCTCCCCTACCAACATTTTAGACAGGGTAGGTGGACCGAGGATGGAGTAAGCAGCCAAGGGCGATGAGGACTTCCTTTGGGTTGAAGATTCGGTAGTTGGTTATTATTATAGTTGGGATGTGTATTTGTATATTTGGATATGATATTTGTACATGTATTTGAGAGGATTTGTGTAATCCCCGTTTGAGGAATTGTAAAGGGCGAATGTGCCTTATGAATTCTATATAAAGGTATGAACCTCACAGTTGCCGGGATGATATTGTTATACACTCTGATATTTGTATAAATGTGATATTCCGCGTGATGTAATTGTATTCATAATTGAATATGAGACAAGGTAAATTAGATTTTGAAAGTTATTTGTGAAAGCCCTATCGTGAAGATGGGATCTTGAAATATTTTTGTTTCTTGTTGGTCTCTATTTCATTTTGATCACGTATTTCGGATATAATTACAAAGGGGGTTACAGGGGGCTTCCTATGGTACTTCCTAAGGAAGGGCCATAAGACGTCACACACTTCCTATGGTGCTTCCTACTTCCTATGGCTCTTACTTAGGAAGCGCCATAGGAAGTATTTTTTCTTTTAAAAAATAATTTTACTTAATTTTTTCCTTTTCCTAATGAACCCTATATTTTATAATATAAATCCACAACTAAATAAATAAAACCAAACTAGAATTAAATCCAATCAGAATGAAATAACTCTAAACAAATAACTAATTCATAAAATCACTATATATCACAGTTAAATTAATTGATTGCATTACAAGCCAACAAAAATATGAGAAGAAAAAGGGCTTTGGACAGAAAAAAAATAAAGGGCTTTTTTTTTTTTAAAAAAAGGTAGGGACAGCTAGAAGCGAGGCACAAAAAAAAAGAGGGGCAGGCTTCCTATGGTACTTCCTTACCGCTTCTTAAGGAAGTTCCATAGAAAGTCACATACTTCCTATGGCCCTTCCTTAGGAAACGTCATAGGAAGTATTTTATTTAAAAATAATAATTTTACGTAATTTTTTTCTTTTCCTAATGAACCCTATATTTTACAGTATAAATCCACAACTAAATAAATAAAACCAAACTAGAATCAAAATGAAATAACTTCAAACAAATGCTAATTCATAAAATCAGTACATATCATAGTTAAATTAATTGATTGCATTACTAGCAAATACAAATACAAGAAGAAAAAGGGCTTTAGGAAGGAAAAAAAAATAAAGGGCTTTTTTCTTAAAAAAGAAAAAAGGCAGGGGCAACTAGAAGTAGGGCACAAAAAAGGGGGGGGGACTTCCTATGACACTTACTTAGCGCTTCTTAAGGAAGTGCCATAGGAAGTCACACACTTCCTAGTGTGACACACATTAGGAAGTGCCATAGGAAGTATTTTTTTTAAAATAACTTTACGTAATTTTTTCATTTTCCTAATGAACCCTGTATTTTATAGTATAAATTCACAATTAAATAAATAAAACTAAATTAGAATCAAACCAAACCAGAATGAAATAATTGTAAACAAATAACTAATTCAAAAAATTACTACATATCATAGTTAAATTAATTGATTACATTACAAGCCAACAAAAATACAAGAAGAAAAAGGGCTTTGGGCAGAAAAATAAAATTAAAGGGCAGCTATGGTGCTTGCGTAGGTAAGCATCGTAGTTGACCCTTTATTTATTTATTTTTAAAAAGGCGGGGTTAGGGGCTTCCTATGACATTTTCTAAAGAAATATTATAAGAGCAGCGTTACTAAATTTTTTTTTTTTTTTTTTATAGTAGTAGTGATTTGAGAGAGCCCACTTCTCGACAAAGAAAAATGGAGTCATAGCCATGCGCCTACCATTCAATTCCGATTTGTTTACTCAATTTTGAGCGTATGAGTCAATTAACCTTGGATTATTGGTTACCATATCAATCACGGTCAACACACAAAATCGTCACTAACGGAGTTAAATATAGGTTAAGTGATGATGTGGCTAATTAAAGTACATTACAAAACCTAATTGGTTACTTGGACCAACTTGACCTAACTAAATTGGTCTAAGTTTAGTCCCTTTAAGAATTCTTGATGATTAAAAATGATAACAGTCAAATATATGGGGGTGAGATTCTAAAAAACTTTTATTACAAGTGTACAACAAAAAAACTTTCATTACAATTTTGAGTAGTTTAAATTATATCAATGTTATTTTTAAAAACGAACAAAAAATATCTACCATCCCCAAACGTTATTTTCAGGTCAGTCCCCCCAATCTATGATTAAAATTATTTAATTTAACTCGCAAACCGACATTAACAAAAGAAAGTACAAAATATGAGAAAATAGTAATTTAATTTTTGTATAGTTCTTTCATTAATTTGTTTCTCATAATGAAAATTTAATGTAGTTATTTAATTATCCAATTGAAATGATGTTTTCGTCAACTGACATTAGCTTTTATAGCGATGTGATTAACTTAATATTTTGTAAAAAAATAAGTGATTCTCAAATCAAAACTATATATGCTCATTCAATAAACAGATATATTCTGATGATAGTCAGTAAAAATTAGTCCAGTTAGTAAGGAGTTATCTCACCATCTGCAAGGTCATGATATGTGAAGACTTTGCATTCCCAGGGTAGTATTCCTTTTTTTATTCAGACACACAGAATAAACATTTTCTACAATTCCATGTTACATGCTTAATCTTTAAATTAATCAGATTAAAAAACTAGTAATAATTACAAACAAAAAAATTATTAAATATGCTTCTAACTAATGACGGATAAACCCAACCCCGAAAAATTTCTGAGCACCCTCATAAAAGCTTGTAGTTTAATTTTAGTGATTCAGCATTTGTTCTCTTATAGCAAGGGCGTTCTTGACCCAAATTTTAGAGGGCATGTTTTGTTTTCCAAATCAGAAGGCACTATTTTAACTGCTCTATCCATATCTTTTGCCAATTTGCATGTGATCGGGTCTGGTTTTCAACAAAAGACAGTTAATTGTAAAGGGAACATCTTTTCTTCACTATATGTCTATATCAAACAATACATAAAATCTATAGAAACTAATTAATTCTCAAATGGTATATGCAATATAATAAAGATCAAGTTTAATAATTAACTCGGCCGTTTCATGATTCTTCTTCCCGTTTTTTTTTTGTATGTTTTTTTCAATTACCCTTCTCGAACGCAACTGTTCAAAAAGAATAATCACATACTTACTGACATATATGAACACTGACTTCCTAGTCTACTCATATATATACATTGACCGACAAGTCTCTTTCACAGGTCCCCTCACATACTGACATTGACTTATAAGTCATTATACAGTAAAGACTTGGTAACTCTTCCTAATTCGTTTGAGTTTTCTTCACCCACATCCTTTCAAATGTGAGATGTCAAATGTTTCATTTTCTGTGTATATGATGCCCTTCTATATCCAAGGTCGCAACAACAATAAATAGTGCTCAGTATACAATATTTACGTATTTTCGTCATGTGTGTGTGTCAATTTTTACGTTGTGCATTTAAGCATGGAAAATAAATATATTTTGTAATATAATATTACATATCTGAAATTTTTTATATTATATATCTTAATTTTAAAAATAAATTAATTATATGTAAATATTTTGTTAAGTGTACTGATAAAAACAGCGAAGGGCAATCCTATCAAATTTTTTCACCCTCTCCTAACGTCATTTTCAACTCACAAAGATATTCAAATAAACAATACTCTATCTTATCTTTAATATAAGACATAGTTTTTATATTTGTCAATTATTGTTTTAATTTTTCCCCATTAATGCTCCCTCAACAATAATCAAGGAGAGGGAATGAGAGAATTAAAAAAGATGACTAAGATATTTTAGAAAATAAATTTCATATTAAGTAACTTAACTAAGTTCTTTAATTTACTTAAATTAAATAAATATGTCTTATATTCAGAACCAGTGGTAGTATTGACCTCCAAGTCCACTGGTTTGATTTTTTCACGCCACTACAAAAAACCACTAAATTTCCGATAGAATAGATTCCAACAGTAATAATAGCGTGACAAACAAATTTCTGATGGAAATTATTTATGTCGTAATTTCTGACGGAATTTAATTCTGCCGGAAATTCCCTCAACTTCCGACGGAATACTTATTTTTTATTTTTTAAATTTTAAAAAGCCACGTGGCAATTCCAGTGACCGCCCCCTCATCGCCAGTGGCGGCGCGTGGTAGCTCTGGCGGCGTCCACCCTCTCGCCGGCAACTAGATCCACCACCTGTCGTAACCTTGCTCCTCCACGTGTCGCAACCTCTTTTTTCCTGGAAATGCAACTCAACTTGCCCCCTCCTTTGGTTCGAACTCACGACCTCGTCCGTATGCACGTGATGCCTTACCAAATGGGCTTGACTGCTTTGGCGTTCTATTATTACATAGTTACATATATATAATCTTATTATACATAATCAATTATTTATAAATATATATTTGTTTCTTATATATAAATGTAATAGTAATATAAAATATTTTATATATTCTTATAATTTTTAATATAAATTAACTTCAAATTAAAAAATTTTACATCTTAAATAAATTTCATATGACTATATTTTTTTCTAATTTCTAAAATTAATTTTTTATTAAAATTAATTAATAATTAATAAATAATTATTAACTAATATTTTTTACTAATATTAATTAATAACTAATACATTTTTTTATAAATAAATTTTTATATGACCATTTTGTCCCTATAGGGACCAAAACCTATGATTAGAAATTAAAAATATTTAGAAATTAGAAAATAATAATTAAAAAATAAATTTAAAATTAAACTAAAAATATTAATTAATAAATAATAAATTTTATAAAATAATTTTTTAAAATTAAAATTAATTAAAAATAATAACTTTTAAATTTTGTCACAGAATTTCCAATGGAATTGAATCCTGCCAGAAATTGTGAGGGAATTTCCGACGGAATTCAGTTCTGTAGCAAATTTCCACGGGAAATTTTGTCAGAAATCTATGATGGAATTATTTTGTTGGAAATTTCATGGCAAAAGACAGAATTTGCTATGGAATATTTTCAGTGGCAATTAATTCCGTTGGAAACTTTTCTTATGGATTTTTGCCGGAATTTGCCACGGAAAATGTTTTCGTGACAAATTCCGTCAGAAATTTCATGTTTTTTGTAGTGCGTTAATGTGGACGTCCAATTACCGGTCATTATTGAAAAAAAAAAGCTTTTGTGATGCTTCTTTATTACTTTCATTTTTCTTCTCCTCTCCTTCTTCTTATGATCTTGTTTTAATTTGAGTTTCCATTAAATCATTTCCTGAGATTAACCCAAATTAAATTAAAACACAATCCAATCTTTATTAAAAACTTCATTTTCGGCTCCTCTAATTAACCTAGTTTGGCCGTGGTCCTCTGTTCTTACCGTTCTCTTCTCCTTATCTTCAAATCTCAACCTTTAGATTGAAATTTAAGTAGTTTAGATTTAATATTTTATAAAAATATTTTTTAAATACTTTTTATTGCAATTTAAACATTAAATTCGAACTGCTTAAATTTCAATCTAAAGGTGAAATGAGTAATAGAAAAGAAAAGGAGAATGGTAAGAGTCAAGGACCATAGTCAAGCCCAATTTGACAAGTTCAAGGCAACCCAACCTCCTTGTGTCATTCCATATCATCTCAAGATGTTTATGAGATGCAAGCATAATGCTCGATCTTCACATCATTTTTCATTTTAGGGAAAAAGACTAAAAAATACCATTTGATTGGGGAGGAATTTTGGTTTTCGAAGTTTGAGGATTTTTACCAAAATGCTCCCTCTTTCTCTATCATTGTCAACCCACAATCAATTGCCTTCTCCTTTGGTCTCTCCCTCTTATCTCGCTGATCAAATACATGTTCATCGTTCTCAAAGCTGACGATAAAGACGAAGGGGGTACATTTGCTTTGTACTTCTTGCTGTGTCGGCATGCTCGGGTCAACTCAATGCCCAATTGCTAGGTTGCCGACGAGGAGCTCTCTGAGTATAAGAAGGAGGGTTTTTGTATGCAGTGATACTACTATAGATTCAGGCATATATAACACTTAATAACTAATGGTTACAATGAATAAACATCATGTATGTTGAGACAGAGGTCAAGAAAGAATATATAACGCTAAAACAAAATGGTTAACTATGTGCATTGTCATGTAT